>OY740766.1:136161485-136659019 GCA_963513935.1 Aphrophora alni | reverse complement strand
GTTCCTCATATTATGTCTTATCGAGAAATTCTAAATAAAAAATAAACACATAAACGTTGTTGAAACTTCTGTTTATCGTTGAAGTAATCAGTGGCCAATTGAACTGAAATTGCAAACATACATTCTTGTAGAAAAACAAAAATATAATTGTATTATTAAGTTGAAAAATAAAGGAAATAATATGAAAGTAACGGCTGCTGTCAATGCCAAACTCACAACAGAAGCTAAGTTTTTGTTTTTACGAACAAACGAAAGCAGCTCAAGACTGAATATTATAATTTGGGTTAGTTTTATATTTGTTTACAAGATTAGCCTATTTTTGTAAGTTGCTAGTAATCAACCTTAAATCTATAGCTAAACGTCTCTAAAACTGCGAATTTAAAAAAAAAATCTAAATTTTATAGTAGGTAAACGCAAATATTTATTTTGACAATCTAGTAAACCGAAAGCATAAAAAACACAGAAATGTACTGTATGTTAAAACAAACAACTAAAATACAAGTTATGTAAAAAACATGACATATTACAAATAAATGTTAAATAACTCTAATGTCTGAACAAACAGAACCTTTATCCAGGATCTTCTTAAGGCGCACTACGATATTACATCTACTATATTCTATTAAAGATTAAAGTGGTGCAGACGGTAGATATAGTTTGGAATAGAGCCAGTGTTATTCCTGTTGGTTACTTCCGGGAGAGGAAAAAGATTATATAGAGTCTTTATTTACCCAGGTATATGAAATATAAAATATAAATTAAATATATCTTTGTTAAAATCTCAGTTAAATATAATATTGTCTATAGCGATAAAAAATGTTTTAATATTTAGAAAATCCTCTTATGTGAATGATTTTTAAAACTGGATGACATTTATTTTAGAAAATGAAAAAAAAAGAAAAAAAAAAGAAAAAGAAAAAAAAGCCTTATAACTAATAATAATAAAAGAAATTGATACTTTAACTAAATTTGATGGTGCATTTTAATAAATATTAATACATATTTTTGTACATTTTTAATTGATAATTTTGATCAAAAGTAAGACAATTTATCAATAAAGCACAACTGTATACATATTCAAAGTAAGAGAAAGTTTTGGACAAATAGAAACTCAACACTCTAAAAAGAGTTCATTTTCAATAGGAGGATGAACACAAGCATTATAACTGTATGTAATCAAAAATATATTTTGCAGAAAATCTTTATTTGATTTGATAAACTGTTTTAACGTTTCATACTGTATATATCTATATTGCCTTTAATATAGAAAAATAAAATAATTGGCAGAAAACACATATGCACATTTCATAAACTTTAAATTTAACTCTTGTTGGAACTAATATTTCAACTACATATTTATTATAAAATATTATATTTTATTATTGTTTACATTTTAAATACTCTTATGCTAAATTACGTATAAATAATATAGTATTTTAGAGAAATGTAAGAAGTTGTAGATTACCCTCGTATATGGAATATTTATGTAAAATGAACGAACATGATGTTCCATTTTCTTGTTAACATTTAAAATTTATACTATAATATGTTGGTGAAGTGCATCGTACAATGAAGTTGATTCCTTCTTTATATAGTACTGTTATAATGCTTTGGTTCCGTTACTTGTGCCAGTTGGTAACTTTTATGATACAATGGTGATATAACTTCCAAGTCAATAAATTTTTACGACATCGTAACATATAGATGTGATTTACACTAAATAATAATATGCCCATTTCTATGAAACAGAATAATAAAAAAACTCTCTATTGATTGGTAAGCTATCATTGACAGGGAAGTTTGTTGAACGGACTGGGTCATCTGGAACAAACCTCAATTGTCTAGAAATATTACAACACACAAACAAGTACTCAATATAGCTCAGAAAAAAACAAAAATATTTCGTCGAATGTGTGACTGGTTTTAAAGGAAAAAATTGAACCGGTGAGGGAGAACATGGAATTTCGAGTAATGAAAATCAACGAAACAGTTTTGATTCTTTTTAGATTTCATGATCATAATATGTTCCAAATCAATACGCCAATCCCGTTTAGGCTCTAATACAATGCTCTGACGATAAACAAATTATGGATGAACAATAAACACAATAAAATAAAAACACATACTCGTATATGTGCTTTAATTATTAAAAAACAGATATTTCATCTTATATTTTAAAATCGATTCCTGTTCCATAATACAAAAACATTCTTTTCAAAATATGTTTTATAACAAATGCAAATAATATTTTCAGCTGTAAAGTGAAGCATACAATATAAGCACATACAAAGACAACTGTCCCTCCAACCCTTGACTAAATTTGAAACAAGGGGATAGTATTAAGCAATTTTGGGAATCTTTCTAGGTCTAAAAAAGTTACATTTATGCATATGGTGTAATTTGCACCTATTCCAAAAATAAATATTTAGAGTGATAACTCAAAAATTTTATTATTTGGCACCATTACGTGACTTATAATGTTAATGGAAATTTGTAGTAGATATAATCACTCTCTTTGCATACCTTATATAAAATTATAGCTAATATAAATTGTAAATGTAGCAGTATATATAAATTTTTAACTTAAGATCGCAATGAGACAGGTACAATGAATACAGCAAATCTTGATGGTTTTGATGGCTCTCAATGAATAGTGATATATTGTTTTTAGTCTTTAATGGACTTTTAAGAAGAAATAACCTGTGATAAACTTAAATTATCAAGACAGTCTTTTTTGAAAAATCTCTACGTATAGAGTCTTGGTTGGTGGAAAATCAATATATTTCTTTTGTTTTTCACTACTAAGAAAATTTATAACTTGTAGTTTAAATATTTGCAATACAGTATAAAATAAATAAAATTTTAAGTAAATATACATGTTAAAATGTTTATAAATTTAATATAATGAAAGAAGTATATATGAAAAATTTTATTACACTTATATTGTTTGTATTTAGATTTTATGCATTACAGTCCCACTGTTATATTTAATTCCAAGCACATGCATTAATCTAGGGAGTAAGTGTGACACAGATAAGTATGTTTAGTACAGTAGCATAGCTCCCATTAGCTGTTAAGCACAGTTATTGTCATGTTTGATGAAAATAGACACCGATAAGAAGCAACACAGAACTTTAATTGTATGATTTTTATAATGTTATAACAATAACTTTGTATGAAATGTAGTATATTGATTTCAAAGAATACCCAAATTGAACAAATCTTATTTCATTAGTAAGAGAATAGTTATCATTACTATTCAGTATGAAACTTCATATATTTTACTGTTTTAATTTAATACATTATATATTAATCATTATTTATTTATTTGTTATAACTATTATTATTTTAATAATATCTAGTTCCGAATTAATGAATTACTTGTATATATCGAAAAACAAAACAATAAATTACTAATTGTAATTTACTTTTTGATCTTTGCCAGCAAATCCAGTTTATTGTTTAATTGACCCTCAACGAAAAAATATATTATAATTCAATTTTGTGTAACTCATTTTATAATAAATATTTTTAAAATAGTATAAATTGACAAAGTTATCCTACATGCATGATTGTGTTGACGATGGGAGAAACAAATAAATAACTTTATTAACAAATACTTAACGTGAAGTTTCATACTTTAAGTTAAGTATGAAACTTCAGTTAAGTATGAGTTAAGTTTATTGCAGTAATAATGATGGTGTAACAATTCGTATTAATTCTACAAAAGTTAATATAAATAACAGGGATATTTTAAATGGTAAGCATGTCTTTGGTTGAGAAAAAATATTTTCTATAATCTGTCATATAAATAGACAATTGTATTTATTAAAGTGTAAAATGATGGCGAAAAGATTTTTAACAAAGTCAATATCTAAATGTTGAGATATATGATTTCTTTCACGTATTAACTGTAAACTTTACATAAGACACCTTTTTTATGTTTCAGAAAAAACATTTTAATTTATTAATAAGTTAATAGCACACACGTTCAACATTATGGACCAATCGTCTCTCCATCACATTAGTACAATATTTGAAGTACTGGAAACTAGTATGAATATATTGAATAAATAGTTTAGTAATTTTTGAGACTAATTTAGTAACTTTTAGTTACGATTTTATTATTATAGGTTAACATTTTATCTCTAGCGCTTTTTCTTTGCATGCTCATACTACTCTCCAAAACCATTTATATAGAAAATGTGTTCGACTTTTTACTTACTTATATAATTTATATATTGCAATTTATTTGGACGATTTGTTAAATAAACTACATGAGACGATATTTTAGGGTTGCCATACTTGGTCAAATTCAACATAGTCACGTATAAAAAATGCCACTATTTCTCCATGAGTAGTAATATTTTTTTTTTAATAATTAGAACTCTCCCCAAAAAAAGTATGATATATTAAAATTATAAAGCGTAAAATGTTTTAAATAGAGTTAAATACACATTAATAACAACAACTATCAAATAATTTATAAAATTTAATTATTTCAAAAAACTCAATATATTTTAGATTAGGCTTAAAAAAGTAATCAGGAGAGCACGTGACTTATCTGATAAAAATTGTATATCCTTTGTATTAACTCACCAAGATTAACATCTTTGTTTGTTTTGCATCTAGTACAATGATATTCAAGGGAAGTAGTTTCGCAGTCATTCATACCATTTATCAACATTAATCTAACCTATGTACATATAAAGTAACAGTGAACATCACTAAAGAAAGGTTACTTTTATCAGCATTGGAAAATAAAAATATGACAGATAAAATTTTGAAGATCACATCTCTGAACAAACTAAAATGCTTAAGTGAAAATGTATTATCTTCAACGATGAACCGGAATTATAAAACAAAATTGTTAAATAAAAGTAATTACCGATCTTGATCAATTATATTTAAATATGTTTTAAATCTAGATGTGAGATTAAAACAAAAGATGGAATTATGTTAACAGTGAAAGCCAAAATTAAAGACATTGAATATAATATAAGTAGAAATAGTATGCATTGAATTTGAGCTACCCGATAAGGTGGGGGGAAATTACAACAATAGTAAAGTATCCGATACCACACTTTGTTTCTGTGTGTAAATTACCACGACAAGAATAAATAAATCTTGACATTCTATAATAGTTCCATTTACCACATGAGTGATTAGTCTATTCTTACACTAACCATCTATTTGAGATGCCGTCTTGCTAGGTTAATTTTTGTTTGTTTGGTAGAAACAATATACTATTTTGGTTGGAAAACAAAATGAAATATTTTATACATACTTTTGTGTCTGTCAAATGTAGTCTTTGTTTGTATTTTCTTCTATGTGGCTACATGTTTCGCTGCCACAGGCAGCATCTTCAGGCCAGCTATTATGTCCATAAAACACTCACAATTACACAACACTTGTAACATATATTTTTATACATTTTCTGTACACGTCATATAATAAATAATTTAAATAAATTATGTTTAACATAGTTACACTTTTGAGGTACCTCTTTCTGGTGTATTTCATTTAAAACTGATTTGGAAAGATGATGTGCAGTTCTGTTTAATGCTTATCAGTTTGTACTTTGTACAAATACAAACAAAGACTACATTTGACAGACACAAAAGTATGTATAAAATGAAATATATGTAGCTCTAAAGCTGTTCAACAATGAATAAAAATGAAATAATTAGTTAAACCTATTATTTTATATTTATATTATTTTGGTTGAACTATTTTATTAATTAAGTTGGTTATATTAATTTCATAAGGGATGATGAAATTAAACAGGTACTGTATTAGCCGAATTTAAATTTAATAAACAGTGAAATCAGCCACCTTCTACTAGATGTGACAGATACTTATAACGTTATTGGTATTAATTGTTATATGTATCCAAGTTAAAATTGATAAATAATTCAATCGAGTATAATTCTGTCTATGTGGACTTATTTTTTATGTATTTACTTTTGACTCGTTTCGGAACTCTATTCCGTCCTCAGAAAATCGCATCTGTGTTGCGTTTATAATGTCTTAATGTGAAGACAACCAACATAGAGAAATGTTTTGAGGATGGAATAGAGTTTCGAAACTCGTTAAGTGTAAGTGCATAGGAAATAAGTTCACATGAACGGAATTACACTTGATTGAATTACCTATTGGTATTATTATTGAGAGCACAGGCAAAGCACGTTTTAACAATCAAAGGAGGATTTTAACATTTTTTTATATTGTTTTTATTAGATGAAAATGATAAATTCAACACAATACTTTAAATAGTTTAAAAACCTGCACCATAGAAAGAACAAGCCTCTTTCACCTAGGTCATTGACTTTGAAGGGCCGATCCACCTAAAGTGGATTGGAGGAGAAATTCTGGCAGTTTATTTTATTTTATTTTTTATATTTTGTTACTATTATTTCAGATCCCTCCGATGATGGTAATTTGCTTACCGAATTTTACATCAGGGAACTATAATAACATAAGGAAAATAATATTTTAGTTTTTTTGCGTGTGTGGTATTGTACCAAACTTGTGGTAGTTGTTTCAGTAGTTTAAATTGATATATCGGAGATTTTCCTCTCCCCCCCCACCCGGTTTTGAAAATAGTAGATGTTATTATTTTGTTGGTTAAAATATGTTGGTTTCAACTTGTGCTAATACATATTTAGTAAATGAATGTGCTTCATTGTACACTTCTTTTGTACGCCAGTCCAAGCCATACATTTAGAACTCGTTGGATCTCTGACTACTGAATCTTGAATTGCAGCTATTAATCGATTTATACGTAGACATTCTACCTCGAAATAATTAATAATACCCGTGAATAAATATTGTATCAGCCAGACGACACTTAAAATAAATATGAGTTATTTCGTACTCCTAACTCCAAAATTTCTTACCTTTTAGTAAAGCACGAAATTAGTTAGAATTTGAATCCTCCTTAAGCAACCAACATTAGTAGTTTAGGTAAAATCTACTAAACAACATTTTATAATATTTCAAGAACAATAATATTCTCGAAAAAGGGTTTACAATGGAAGAAGAGAAATTATCAATGCTTTATATAAGCTTTTCTTACAATAGAGTTTATAAAATTACATTTCGTAACCAAGTTAAAGTAAGAGTTTATCATTAAGTTAACTTATCTAATACAATATTAACTTTTTAATTAATTTAAAACAGCATTAACCATCTTTCCTTAACTAAAGTCGTTCTGTGTCGTATTGACACGTTTTATTCCTCTTATCCTGCAATCTGTTTCGAAGACTGTTAAACTACTTAGATACAGAAAAACAACTTTTAACTCGTTTCTAAAACAAATTTTAACTTCTAAATAAAAAAAAAAATTAAAATATATATTTTCCTAATTATTCATGTACGAAAAACATTTAGTGTATTTTAATATATAAAAACCTATTGTTTTGATAATATACTGTTTATCATTTACATTTTGTACTTTCAAAAAATCATAAGTTAAAAATTTCGAGTTCTAAGTTACAAGTAATTACGAAAGAAAATACAATTTTTATTTAATGTAATAAAGTGTTATTTAAAAATAAATGAACTACCATTATATAATAATATAAGATTTGATTATAAGAACTACCAAATAGTTTAATTAGAGATTTATTAACTCATGACATAATATTATATAAGTTATTATATAGGGTGTTAAAAAAACTTCCAGGAATTTAGGATATGATTCCTCATACAGAAGGGAAGATAAAAGTACAGATGAAGGTATGTCTTAAGAGCTTAAGTTTTCCATCTATCTTTCTGTGTGTGTTTTCCTTAATACGTTATATATTAGGAACCTTAAGGATTCCTTTTTTTTAATTGAGTTTTTGTAATTTTATGGAAAATGCATCATGTGAATTTTGTGGTAATAATGGCAAAATACGCATAAAATTGCAGAAACTCCAATTATAATCTAGTAATTTTAATAATTTATACACCTTTATTTACAATATATAATTCATCAAAGTTTTTGTCTCTTGTAAATATTAAGGGAAATTTACTGATTTTGACATGATATTGAGATTTAGAAATTTAAAATGATTACCATTTTAAAATGGTGCAAATTATAAAATGATATTTAATTCCAAAATAGGTCTTATTAGATGTAATACAATTAAAACGATTGGAGAGTTGATATCTTCAGAGGTTTCTAAGATATAACGTAATAAGTAAAAAAAAAGACATACAGACAGATAGACGTAAAACTAAAAGTTTTAGAACATACATTCATTGTCCTTTTTTATTCCTTTCTGTATGAGAAATCATACCCCAAAGTCCAAAAGGTTTTTGTTAACCCTGTATATATAAAATTACAATTATTTATAATTGTGAGCTATTGAAGAAAGTAAGAAAAATACAACCGTTACGTAAAATATAAATTCTTCCCAAGTTATTTAATAAGATGATACTCGTATATAGTAGGCCTACGAGTATCACTAGTTAAAATTATACTAAACCATATATTTATTAATCTCATTAGGTTTTTACCTGGTTTCATATCTGCCTCTGGCAAATGGATAGATAGCAGATAAATAGATATACAGCTGTTCTGTACTTTATAAATATTGAAAATTAAAATATTAACAAATATATCTACAATAAATGTATAGGTAAAATATGCTGTACACTATCTACTGTGAACACATAAACAAGTTACCACAATATTTATCTTATGACTAAAATACATAAACGATACATATAACAGTTACTAGGGAAATGAAAGATTTATTGTCAATGTAACACAGTCCACACCTAGACAAATTTTGTGGCATATCCTTTATTCACATAATAATATATAGAAGCAAATAGCTTTAACATTTCTATCCTGTTTATTAGGATTTCTTCTAATATGCTTCTAATAATAATATAATTATTTTTTAAATTTTTATAAAGAAACAGCAAGTTCGGATAATAATATTATTTAAAATTGTAAAGCTGTTTAATAGCATTTCAAATACAAATTTAAAATAACGAATGGAATTTTTCAAACTACACTATTGCTCTGAAAATTGAAAGCTACAATACTTAACCAACCTCTAAAAAGTAATTTGTATTAAGCCTTTAGAAGTAAATATTTAGGTACTGTAATTGAGTAGTTTGATAATGAAAACAATATACGACGCAATAACGATACACAGCCATTAATATAGTTCCTTGGATGATTTATTGGACACATATCAGCTTTCCATGTTGTCCTGGTTCAGGGACGGTTCTTATAAGATTGTGGCTTGTTTATCTGAGTTCTATATCTATAATTAATTGCAATGTTGTATTAGAAGTCTACGCTATGAAATTCAACGATAGTAAAACTAATAAATAATGAATTATTTTACTGAAAAGTTCCGTACTATTTAGAACTTATAAATATCTAAATCCTAAAAATAATTACTAATTTAAAATTGTATTAAATGTCATAACATTCGTGTTATGGGATAGAATAATTATCTTTATTGAAAATAGCTAATTTTTTACAAAAGTTTATTTTTTTAACGAAAAGAAATGAAAAATACAAAAAAAAGAAGCTGCGGACATGATCAATGAAAAGTAAATAAACGATGATTATAAGGCGAAAACAAAACATATGGTTTCCTATTGCTAAAAATGTTTTTTTTTTTACTTCTTCTAAACACATATTAATATTCCTAACAATTTATAAGTCTCTTCTAAATATATTTTTGAGAAGGATAAAAAGAAGTTTGAACACTACTAACATTTTAAATTATTTGCACTAAACCTTTATGAAAAATTTACGAGCATAACATATATACATAAAATTATTTCATACAGCCTGTTAAAGTTTCACAATACATTCATGCTATACATATATACACACGCCTGGACGTATACGCCCCTTACGCACAAATATCCCATACAATTACTATTTCCTTATAAGCAAAAACAAAAATAAAAACAGTAAATAAATAATAGTTGAAAGACATATTAGATAAATAAATATATTCAAATTATTTTATTAATCAATCGTCAACTTGTTCAAGGTACTGTAAATATTTTCATACTTCTTCCAGGTATTTTGATTTATGTAGGCAGTTGAAAGTTTAAAAACCGTTGGTTCAAGATAAGTGTAATGTTTAGTAAGTTACGTTTAGGTCTCAAAACTCAGGCATCGAAAATATTATGCAAATTCCTGAATCTATGTCCTAACAAATTACCTTTTTGCCGACTCCTAATACAAAGTAATACATGTTTAGTACTTTATATATATTTTATTTAAGAAACAATTTATCGAATTCCTTACAACGAGATATGTACGGTCTAATTAAGCTTTTTTTGTTAAATTCGTCGTATGTTCTACTCCAAAATGTAACCACACACTGTAATTTATAATTTATCAGAGAAATACGTATTATTATCTCAACAATTTTAGGTTGAAAAATGATTGACCATATAAGTAAACAGTATGAAAATTTAATTTTAATTTTTAATCCACACAGTTCCCTAAATATTTCACGTAATTTCTCCTGTTCAAGAGATTGGCAGAATCAGTTATTTGACAGAAACATTTATTATCATGACATATGATAGACGAAAAAAAGTGATATTGAAGATTAACAATTTAGTTTTTGACTCATCACCATATAACTGAGGTTATATCAAGACGGAATGGATTGCTGATGTTTTGTTGTTACAAAAATTCAAGTTTTATAATCCCTATTATTTTGCGTAAGATATTGCACCAACTAAAATAAATTGTGAATATTTGAAAAAAAAAGTTTCCTTACAGATATTACTACTTAAAGTATTGAAATGTTGTATTATATTAGGAACGAAACATTTCTTAAAATGTTATAATTATATTTATGCGTACTTAAGTTTCTAGTTTATACACGTTGAACTAAATAATGATTAGAGTTATCACAGTTCATAGTGCCGTGAGTGAGATTAATTGAATTATTTTTTAAAATATTTCGTTTCATGAAATCAAATTTAGTTTTGGTTGATGATACAAATATGTTTGTTACATTTACATTTATTATATATGTTATTTTCATTCTAAAAATGTATTCATAAAACTATGTCATCAATGATTGTTACGAAATGTAAATTTCCATGTTATTTACACTTAAAAAGGGTTTAGTATAATATAAGAGAGAACCATTAAAATGTATCCTTTATATTTATTACTATTGTTTCAACACTGAAACACAATAATATCGTCGACAACGTAGACTATTATCATGTAACTACATCTGTAAATTAACGTTGTAATGTAGGTCAAGAATGTGATAAATGTTATTGTGGTTGTCTGGCTCCACTGCATCCAAGAAGGTAGTATCATTTGTCTTTATTGTAAAACAAGGAGAGATGTCCAGCTAGTTGAGACAATAGAAAAGATACCACAGTCTACTGTCAGATAAATCTATCATGGTATGTCGCTTTTTTTAAGTATTATAGAAAATACGTTAAATTAATTTTACCTAAGTCCAATATATTATTGTATATGGAAACAAGGGTCATAGTTACAAGACAACAATAATGCCATAAATGTTTGAGTAACGTCTGAAAAAAAGAGAATCCATTTTAAAATATGAAGTATATTAACATTATATATAAAAAACGTAAAAGTATATCACAGTTTGACCAAAAGTGTTATAACCATTTTAAACCAATTTTACTATTGCCCTTTCAATATGAATGAGTTGAATGTTTTTGTAAACCAGTGCACTAAATTTAATGTTATTAAAATCAAAATTATTTCCCAGAGTTACAACTATTAGGTAACGAAATATATTTAAACGTGATCTCTATAGCCAATGATCATAATTGATTTTACAACAATACATACTTCAAAATATGTTTTGTATAATTGTGAGATAGTTATATTTTAAATTAATCATTCATTTTAAGAAACAAAGATGTTATTTCCGTAGACGAGTTTCTTTTCCAGAGACATATTTTATTTGACGTGAGCGACTTAGTTCTATTAAACAGAAAAGGCATTCGTAAATTTGTATAGTATTGTACTTAATTTATTTGATTTCCAATAGTAAACAGATTAAAAAGAGTTTATCGACTACTTGGAGAAGTAAGGATGAACTACTTGCATATAATTATATCACGTAATTTTAAACTAACAAAAATCTTTAGCCTGAACAAAGTTAATTTTTTTGCCTGTATGGATAGAACTCTAAAATTTTATTTTTAGAAGGAAGAGTTATATGTAAAATACAGTGAGTAATTATTGTTTTATTCAATAAAACAAAACAATTACTTTTAACAGAATATCGACTTATGTATTAATATTCGTTCTGCTCCTTTCCCAATCGATGATCAATATCAGATTCTATAGAATCCACTTACGATTTTATATTCCAGGAAAGTCATGTGTAAGCGGATTATTTCCCCAGGGTTTACAGATGATTACACATTTTATATTTTGCTGGAATTGTCTGGAAAATGTGTACGTTTCATTATAGTGAATATTCGAATCTTTTATATTGCAGTCATTTGCTCACCACATAACTATTCAAAAAAATGGCCTACTTGCTTCTATATTTCCATGTAATTTTTCAATTAAATTATAACTTAAAATAAAATTTTGCTTTATAAATAACGTTTTCAAGATTCAATTTGATTTCATCGTTTATTGCTATTATTCTCAAATGGTATAAATTAATAGTGGGAATGTAATGTGTTCATAGTCTCAATTATGTCTACAAATATCTACATAACGTATTAAAAGTTCTACTACTTATCGCTTAAAGAGTGAAGAGGATCATAAGGAATATCTACAGGTAATATATTGAAAGTAACCATTTTATTTTATCAATGACGTCCACGGCGTCAGTTTTCATTTACATAAACTAAATTAAACTTTAGTTCAGTCAAATTTATAAATATTTATACTTGACTTAATTGCTTTATGTTGACTGACCATGTACAAGCATTGTGAGCTAAAATATAAGCGTTTGTATACTTCCTAAGTAAGAACTAAATTTAAAAAAATGAATATTATTTTTGTAGCAGAAATATCATAAATAGTAAGAAACCGAATGTATATATTGGTAATATATTTGACTCGTATATTTTTACTAGTACAGTATTGTTAACCTACTTTTGGGCTCATGGAAGTTTAATCTACTTTTGGACACCACATAGTCGATTTGTTTCCTTTAAAGATTTGATTCAATAAAACTAGTTCCTAAAAATGAGTTTTAAAACTTTTAATTTCATTGTAAATGATATTTAAACTTGTATACATTTTTCCTATCAATTACTATTTAGTAAATATAATTTTTTTTTCAAAGGTTTCATTTTCCAATATGTTTCCATTTCCATCTCTACTCTCTTTTCTTCTGTTTCAGTCACTCCCATGATTAGAAAACTTCCATGTCAGTGACCAATTTGGAATGTTTTTCATATTGTAAGTACTTGGAATGAATAAAAAAACAAAAACGTCTTTACCAGATTATTTGTGATTTTTATATGGACCTTTAAAGTAGCATAAAGTCAGGGAACTTGTTAAACGTGTTAAAAAAGCTGCTACAACTATTGTAATCTAATCCACCAAAGCCAGAAAAATACTTTGAATGTTCAAAACCTGTTCCAAGGTCCAATCTTAGTTAACCCGTATCTGATGTAATCCTATTTTCGGATGTAACAGGGTATAAGATAACCAGTTTAAGTATTATATATATATATATATTCTATAGGCCCCTAACTCTTTCGTTAAATCAGTAATATAGTTTTGATATATTGAAAAGGGTACACCGTTCGAGTATGTCTACAATATTCTTATTCATGGATGGTATTACCCTTAAGTCTATCACATATTCCACATATCAGAACGTCGATCAAATTAGGTAATTTTATACTATTTGCATTATTAAAGTAATGTTTCAAATTATATATATATATATATATATATATATATATATATAAAATTAAAATAACCAAATTACAATATATTTATTACACTTTTCATAACTTTCGTCAACAACGAGAATTATAAAGTGTTCTAAAACATTTAAAAAATAACTTAATTTTGAAAGAAATCAATGATATCAATTACAATATAATACACATAATAAAATACAATTGTTAATTTATAGATACCAGATCTTTGTACTTTGCTTAAACATATCATTTTTCTTCAACCTCTTAAGGATTAAAAATGATGTTGCACTTAAGGATACATGTGCGTTAAGATAAGGGAATTTCTTTAATAGTTGTTGTTGTTTAATAGTTGTCTAAACAGTTTATAATCGTTAAGTCAGTTAACACCGTCCATAGAGTTAACAAATCAATTTATTTTTTGTGTATTCTTCTGCGCTCCAAGGAAATTAGTTTTAACCCCTGACGAATTTCGGATTAACTGCTATTTCAAAAGTTGACATGTGCGAGACGAGAGACAAAGTACGTGTAAGCTTTTAAAACGGAGTTAATCGGAAACGTGTCAGAAGTTAAAAACATATTAGGATTGTCTAAATAACGTATCCGAATTAATAACGTACTTCCTTGTAGATTCCCATATTATAATATAAATTTAATCACTTAGACATAATTGTTAATAATCCTTATACACCATATTTCGATCTGTTAAAAATACGTCTTTCTTTTTATTATACATTTATTGTCATGTGACTATCAATCTGATATTCTTGTATCAATCAAGGATTTGACAATAACATAAACGTAAGAAATGCTCTAATTATTTCAGTTAGACCTTAAAATATTTTTGTAAAAAGGATTTAATAATAATTTATGATTTACATTTGTCCTACAACGATATTATCCATTTCCTTTGAAACGTTGTATAAATGTAATACAAAAATAATGCTGAAGATATAATATAGTACAAAGTCAATGCCAGTTTGTCACTTCATAAGATGTAGCCTACTTTATCTGCTGAGATTATGATACTGAGAAATGCAACCGACATTGACTTTGTTGAGGGTGGGATACGTTGTGACGTCATTGCGCGGGGAAAAGACGCGTAAAACACTGTTGCCAGCTCAGTTGCCGCCGCGATGCCTCCAGCGTCGGGCCGAACGGCGGCCTTAGTCTGTGTGATTGTTGCTATGGTGATTTTGCTTGTTGCTCCTGCAGCCTCTACAGCGGATAAGATTCCTCTAGGTACGTTTTGCAGGTTTATGTTAAAGCTCCTTTTAATATTGTGTCTGTATTTGTTGTTAAATGGCTAACAGTTATCAATAATCAAATGATATTACCCAATAATTTATTTATTCTGTAAGGGCATCCCTATTTCTGGGACCAGAGTTGTATTTTATAAATCGATATTTCATTTTGGGATACACGTGATTCACAAATAAGTATTGCTATATTCGTATAGTTTATGGTAAATTAAGACAATGTAAATATATATACAAAACATATGTTTCATAAAATAAATGATTGAATTTATAATTTACCATAGGATTTGTGGTGATCTATAATCATAATATCTAAAAAAAATTGTGTTTATTATAAGTTATGATATTAAATTTGGTCATTGTTATATTTGAATATAAGCAATTAACATATTTCTCAATTACTTGGACACGATAAAATAAGTTTTTATAATATATTTTTAAAAACAAATAATATTTAAATTGTGTTTTACATTAGGTTAAACGATAATGATTTCCCCAAAACCCTACATAATACCACCCTTTAATAAATATATTTAAAGCGATATAGTTTAATTAAATACTTATTCAATAAATTACAATTTATTTAGCTTTAAGAAAAAATGTCGTAAATAAATAAAAATACATTTTTATCAACGTATTGAGATTTAAATAAAGATTATATAATTTAGGCAATCTTTTTTCTTTTTTTTTTTTTTTAAGTTTATTTCTTACTTTTACTTACATTTTATTATAACAATGATATGAAGTTATAAATAATTTCTTTGTTTGTGAACAAACTCTCTCTTATTTTTACGTTTATATATTATTTTATTCTTGAAACCCAAGTACCATCTTTAATGGATAAGATATTTATAAATTAAAGTTGTGTTAGCATGGTTATCAATAAATATTTAATATGCTACATGATAAATTGTTTTTTCTTCATGTTTTATTTCATATTTGTTAGGTAAATGATTATTATAGTTATTTATTTATAACATTTATTTATAAATAAGTAATGCACTTCTCTTTTTACTAAATAAATAAATTTATAATCTTTTTGTTAAACGACTATTTACTTTAATTACACAAAATATTGTTATTTATGAAACATTGCGTTATACCTGCCATAATTTAGCGATAGATGAATGAGCAGAATTTGTTATTTGTTTTTCTCCATTCAATAGAGATTTGGTATGGTGTGGTGTAGTTGTTATATATATATATATATATATATATATATATATATATATATATATATATATATATATATATATAAAGTTTAACGTTGAATAATGTGCTACAGATAATGAAAGCAATTAAGAAAAGAAAATTAAATTTGTGGTGAAGTAATTTGACCCACAATAACAAAATCTAATACTGTTACTCTTCGGTTGCAATTAATTAAACTAGAAACATTTTCTACTGTACAGTGATAGATATAACTGTATAAGTCTAATGTATTTGTCATTTAATAATTTCAAACTTGTTATCCATCTGTGAACACTTCATAATCATGAGTTAGTCATTTGAATTTTCACCATTCTATTATTTATTGCGATTAAAATAACATGTTAAGGTTTAACACATGTAATCTTTTCTGCCACTTATTAAAAAAAAACTGAAACAGGAAAAAAACACAAATCTTCCTATTGTTCATGCCAACAATATTATTTTGTTATTTTTCCAACGTAATGAAATATATTTAATTGTTAGTGCTGCTTCTTTGTATTATCTAGTGCAAGTTCAAAAATAACCTCGTATTTAAGAAATTACTTATTATTAGCATTACAATTGCATTTTCGAACTTTTGAATATATATTTATAGTATTTTCATAATTAATTACGATAGCAATATGAACAATTGTTTTTTCCCCTTTTCATGTCATTATATGGTATATATTTTTCTAATGGAACACATGCAATTTCTTTCTTTTGTATATTCACTTCATTATATTTAGTCAGTATCAAAATCAATACCCCCAAACAATATATTTTGGATTATAAATTTGTTTTACAATTTATATTCATTTTACCCATAGTAAAATAACAGATGTTTCAGTAAATATATTATCACCTAATTCCCTATATTTCATGTAATATTTAAATCTCTCTTTTACTAGATACATTTACATAAGACATTTATAAATTCACATCAAAGTTTTTTCAATGCATTATAAGATAGGTAATAATTATTCTTTTAAAAACTTTTTTCTATAGTATAATATTTTGTAAAAAAAACTCCAAACATAGTCTGATGGTAATAAAGTAAGTTTTTTATCTTTTAAAAATAAATGTCTGCTTTGCATAAAGAAACTACGATGTTTCATAAATAATTCATTTTTTAATATTTACATATATTTATATACCAATTATTTTGACAAAATTGCTTTCTCATGGAAATTCTAGAATACATTATATCTTGAAGTATGTTGATTTTCCCTCGCCTTGGATAAAGGAATAAAGATCCAAGAGTATTTAAATAATATTCAGCAGATACTTATATTCAGAAGTGGTGTAACTCCTGGTATTTCATCATTAATCGTAAACTAATTCATAAATAATTTCGTATCTTTTCGTAATGTTTTGTAAAACCTGAGACCAAAAACAACATTTAAAGTTAGGTTGTGCAATTTTAATTCTTCAAGACATCTTTTATAATTCAATATTTTGTAATATTGTCAATATGAATAGTACTCTAGGATTACTCTGCTATAGTTTTAAGAGCTTTTATCTATACTAGTACAATTGCAGGAAATATTTATTAAATATTTTAAATATATTTTATTGAATATTCGCTTAATGAAAATAATTAGTGTCTTTTGTAACAACACATAACATACCCTAATAAAATATAAATCAATGCATGTTAATTAAGCAATTTTTGTAGTTAATTTATATCATAGGAAGATAGTTAATACTTTATCAGGACAAGACATCATTTTAATAGAGACTAGAAAGAATATTTATGCAACTGTTACATCGTATTTTCCATCAAATAATTGGGATAGCGGTATTATCACAAAACATAGATCCAATAATTATAATCAACTTTTCATTAATAACATCCACACTAATATAAACATTGTACACCAATGTTTGATTAAGTAATGTACAAATTGGTATATTAAATTCGCTGTAGAGAAAAATACCAAAATAATCATGTAAGAATATCTACACGTCTATATCTACCAAATATACCAATTTATCACTATTTATGTCAATATCAAGAACGTTTGTAAAATGCCATATATAATTCGAATATAGGTATATATATATATGCGAGGTATATAAAGATTAAATTTTTAGGTATCAATATGGGTAAAATATGAAAGCAAGAATGAAGTCGAAATATTATCAATCATGAGAGATATTTAACCCTTCCCGTTTTTAACCTTTAAGAGACGTATTTATAAATATACTTTCTTAGAGTTAGATGATTACGTTTAGGAAGGAATATATATTGAAAGTTGTATAGTTAAAGTTCCATACGTTTGTACTAAAAGTTGAAGAATTAGTCAGTAAGTAACTTATATATGTATATCTATAAACAATCAATACACCTTTATTTTGAGTAGATATCCAAATGAAAATTAATTTGAAAAAGAATATATATTCCATTTTTTAGACAAATTTATATGTTTGTTTACCGAAATAGTCTAACGTTTATTTAATTTATTATCATTAACGTCGAAAGACGTACAGTAAGAAATAACAATATTAATTTTCCAGTTACTTATACAAAAACATTGTTTTATAAAAATACTTTTTTTCTCTATGACCTTTGTGAAAATAACGAGAAGACGTAAATGAAAAAGGACTATATATTAGAAGAGTATCATCAAAGGAGTAAGGTGAGCCGTTGTTTGATCAAAGAGGGAGTAAGTAATTCATTAAAATTTTGGATTTTAGACGAATCATGTTTTTGTGCTTAGTGTTTTTTACATTTAATGAATAACTATCGTTACGGGACTGTCTATATTATAAGATGTTACTGTTTTTACTTGTATTCGTAAAATATTCTTTCTTTGTAACACGAACTCTCAACGAAAAATTTAATACCAGATTGCTTTCTCACTTCCCTCCAGAAAATTGTTTAATTAATTACATTTGGTCTTGTTAGTATGGTTGTCACTGTAGTCAATGACTGTTAATGTCGAAGAAGATTGCTAGTTATTTGAACCAATTTATTTAATTATATTTACAAATTTAAATGAATTTTGAATACATTATAATGACTGTTATTTATAAGATAGTTTCAAAATCTTTCAAACCGATTAAAGTGTACACTAATTTCTCTGATTGTATCTCTACACAATTTAGTTAATTTAATTTAAATTTTAATTTTAAATTAAATGATTAATCTATGTTACATTCATAGAAAAAAAAACATTAATTATTAACATGGAGATTTATTGGTTAAAAAACATAAGTATGCATATTTATATCGAACTATCATAAAATTTAAAACTATAATTAAACTTTATTAACATAAAAAAACACTAATTTAAGACCTTAGTTCCCCTTCCGTTCATTAGAGAATCGAGTGTTTCATAAAAACCTAAAATGTCTGTCATAAATTCGAATGATGTTACTGTGATTTGGATAATTTAAAATAATGTTGGATAAAGTGGACAAAATTCAGGAAGAAATGCAATTATTTTGCTATATTTTGTACACAGAGTTAGTCAAAGGTCTGGAATATAATTGTTATATCTGCTTCTTGTTTATAGAAGAATCCAATCAGTGCCGGATAGATTTTGACATAGGGTATCATATACAGTGCGCACCAAATTCATACCCAAATATACAGAATTCCTCTAAATTACAAAATACATTTCTTAAAGATAGTTTTAAATGCAACTATGGTTATATATTCCATATTATATATTCTACTCGAAATGAAACAAATATTGGGGAGAAAATATTATTCCTTGACTAGGATATTATTTATAAATAATAGCGATTTTTGATGTATTATCTGTGTCTGTGAGTGACATAGAGCTTATAATATTATTATGTGGGAACAATTCTACCTATTTTACTAACGTATTTATATAAAAATTACTTAGGAGCTTAAAGGGTGTATGTAAAACTTTACAACTTTATTAATTTGAAAGTAAAACAGCGAAACATAAATAAATATGATTTGATTTTTTTATATATTTGGAAAAAGTATAAACTATTCATGAACATATTGTCTATTACATTTTTATGGAGAATATTTACCATCGATTTTGAATTTTGGTAAACATAAAGAACTACTTTACTGGTAGGGACAATGAGCAAATTGCCGTAGATAAGGTTGTACCTTACTAATCATACCTGTGACTATATCTACTCCACCCCGACTAATTTTTTTCTCTAGTATTTTAAATTTCAATTGAACTCACTTCATAACAAGATCCTCTCTACGCGGTCATCATCGCCTTTAGTGGATACTCTGGTGTTTAGTATCTGTAAATCAATTAATTTAAATATTGATGACGTATGAATATGGAGATAAAAATGTCGTATAAAAGTTGAAGTATATTTTTAATGGGATTATTCTTGATGCGGTTCCTCTTTCACACGGTTCGCCGTTTCTAAAATCAACAAAATATTTATTGTAACAGTAAAAAAAATCGCCAATCCTTAATCTGATAGACCAAAAACTGTTACCTCATTACCTCAGAAGACGTCATTTGAGTTATTTTATCTATGAAAGAAAATATCTATTTAACCATGAATCAATTTGCATTATGTGAGGGTATAACTATCAGATTCCTCAAAAAGGACAATTTATTCTAACAAAATGCAAGAAAAACTGGGGGTAGACGATTTTGACTGAAGAGTAGTTTTTGTGAAGAAATAATACTGAAAGTGTGAAACAAATCACAATTTTTAAAAACAATTAAATTTACTGACGACGTTATTTTTATTCTCTTTGGAAGTGTCAACAAACCAAACATCCATGGTCTTCCGAAAATCCAAAATAAGCCCACCACACTCGGTGACCTCAAAAAGTAAACTTAACTTATAGGTTTTAATGATTGAAACGCAAGTTGTCAGCCAATCATTATGTGTGTGTGTGTGTGTGTGTGTGTGTATGTGTGTGTGCCTTATTCTGATAAAATAATTGCTGATTCGAAATAAATAAGCATAATTTATTAGTCGTGCCAACGTTATATTTTCCTTTCATAATATTTTCAAAATTTACATCTGCCTTAAAGAATATATATTAATTTTAATAAGATATATTAGTCCTTAAATGTCTGATAATCAAGAAAATAGCGAATAATATAATTTTTAAACATGAGTTTAATTTGATATTAAAGTGTAAATTGTATCGTAAAAGGTATCAAAATTCGATGTTCACCATTTTTTCTTACATCTAGATATTGTTGTTTGGTGCTACCCTGAAGCGTTAAAATTTTAAAGGGTGGATCAAACGTCTTAAAATAATTGTTTGAAAAACAACATCAGCTGAAATCTTTAAAGATATTATAACGTTTATCAATTGCACTAAGAGTAATATTATTTAATACATATAAAACATAATGACAGTACACTTAAGGTAAAAAACATCTTAACAACAAAAGAACACATTCGAACATAAAACTTGTAACGTTTCTTTCACTGAATTAGATTTTTCAAGGGTATCTATCCAAGGTTCGCTATTTAAAATAAAATAATACGATAAATCCCTGTGGATATTATTTTTTGAAAACTTTTCTTAGCTACAACGGACAGTATACACTTGACACTTTAACTTGTATCCATCGACTGTAACCACTTTCTGGACTTCACTAGTTTAAAAATCCATCCGTAGATCTTTGGATCTACAACTGCAACAGCTGTTCTGCGGGTGTCATCTCACTCGATACTGCTGTGAGCTGACTTGGTATCTTGGGATTTACTGCCTTGCCTTGATCCTTACGACGTGGTGTCTTCGGATCCACTGACTCGCCTTGATCCTTACGACGTGGTGTCTTGGGATCCACTGACTCTGGAACATACAGGTTTCTTAATATTTTCTACTTGGAGGTAGAGGAGGGGGGGAACACCCCCTCCTATGTCAAGGGCTCAACACGCCTCTGTGACGGATACGGAAATACCGAGGGCTCAACACGCCTCTGCGGTGACAATATGTCGAGGGCTCAGCACGCCTCTGCGACAGGGACGGATTTACCGAGGGCTCAACACGCCTCTGCGGTGACAGGATGTCGAGGGCTCAGCACACCTCTGCGACAGTTACGGATTTACCGAGGGCTTAACACGCCTCTGCGGTGACAATATGTCGAGGGCTCAGCACGCCTCTGCGACAGGGACGGATTTACCGAGGGCTCAACACGCCTCTGCGGTGACAGGATGTCGAGGGCTAAGCACGCCTCTGCGACAGTAAGGATTTACCGAGGGCTCAAAACGCCTCTGCGGTAATAGGATGTCAAGGAGAGGGGAGAGGTCTGCCGGAGTGGCAGTCAGGATGGTTCAACCCCAACTGACTCTTTTAGCTGTTCGAGGCTGCTTTTATACTGTGTTTTTGTGGTGGGGGTCAGCTATCCAATGTTGACTTTGGACGTTCTAGAACCTTCCATCACCTTTGATCTGTTTACTTAGGACCTTGTTTACTCTTCTAAATCGTTTCTACAACTCTTATTTGAGTATTTAATTAATGAAGATTTTGCTTCATTACAAACTATGCAATTTTCTCTACAGTAGTAAATATTATTTTAGGAAAGTAGTCCAATAATTGATTATTTGCAGTCGTAAGACAATTATTTAATAATATCTACAACATATAGTTTAAATTTTATAACTACAATACAAGCACCATAACGTTAGCAATAAACGAAAAGTACAAAGGAAATTCAAAAACGAATGTGTTTTAGATTAATTATTCTCATCAAATATTTGGTAAACATTTTTTACAGAAAAAAATAAAATTATTACGAAAGTGATTATAACCAATATAAAATAAAATAGCTTCACCTGTAATCCTTTTTCTATTGACATTAAATATACATAACACTCTATGAAAAAGGTCAGTATACCTACATAATAAAATACGCTTTTATCATATTGTTTGGTTTTTAGCATTACAGACTCTCAAAAATATTGCTGATGTCTAAAAATAAACTGAAATTCAAAAACACACTTTAAAGCACATTTCGTTAATCCTTTAAATAAGGGCTTTCGTTACTTGTATGTACTCATTAACCATTTAAGGAGTTTACTTGTCAAGATACTACGGTTTAACGTAATTAACTAACGCCTCGTTGTTTCCTTTCAACAAGACTTCTACAATTAACCCCTTGAACATTAAAAACATCTTACAAGAGTTAAGAATATAATTTGAATAACATAATAGAATTTCCTACATTTTAAAATAAACTATTTAAAATTTTCAAAATTTATTTACATTATTATGTGTTCTTAAAGTGTATATGATAGTTTACAAAATAATAAGTGAATAATATAATACATGAAACATTATTATTTGTTTATTTTACAAAGTTTTATGTAAATAACTTTTCACGTTTCGTGTTTGAATTTGGTTTTACTGCTATTATGTATAATAAGCATCTTTATTGAAACAACATAAGTAGTATATAAAAAAATATCTTAGTTGAAAACACACACTTCCATACAATACTGCGCAATAGATAATACAGAGTGATATACAATTCTATTAGGAAGAATACTATTTGGTAAAACAGACAACTACTTTTTTTAAAATCTTTTCCAAAGTAATAAAATAATTACTAAACGTTATAACAAAGTAATTGTTTTATATTTGACAATGATGATCCTCAGTAACTAAGTTGTAGTGACTAAAATAGATCATCATTTAAAAGCTATAAAAAAAAAGATTTAGTCTTTTCAATTATGTACATTAATAATAATACATTCTCTTAATTTTTTCAATTATGTATTTATTATATTTGAAAAATTGTTTTACAATTACAAGGAATATATACAATATATTTCTGAAACTAAAATAATAATAATATTTTTACTTTTACGGTATATAATTCGTAGGACGCTAGAGTAGAAACAATAAATATATTGTTTTCTCAAATTTTTTTCCCTTAAATAAAGAACTATGTTGAACTATTACTATAAATGGTAATCAAATTAATTTACTAAATTGATTAGCAAGATATTACTAATACTAGTAAATGTAATGTGAATGCAATGAGAATAAAATAATTTGATATATATATATATTGTATTTACCTTAATTGGTATCTCTAAAGTAATCTCATAGAATGATATTTAGCCACGTCCGTTTCATCAGTAAACAGACATCATCAGGCTTCGTACTTATAACAATAAAATTATAAAATTACACACAATAAATACTCTAACGTTTAAACACAATAAATACTTTAAAATAGACCATGTTTGTGATAATCAATGTAGGTTTTGGGCCTGTGTACATCCTACAATATTGTTTTCAAAAGAATTTAGCTGAGATACAGTTAACTGATCGAGAAAAAATAATAGGATATACATGAGCCTAAAACCTATATTCATTATGACTTAAGTGACAAACTTGGTGAATTTAAAAACTTATATTTTGTTTATTGTTTGTATTCGTGTATTTATGTGTGTAATTTTAAAATTGTTACAAGTCAAAGCCTGAGGATGTTTATTTTCAGACGAAACGGACGTAACTAAATAACAACTCATAAGGATTATTTTATACAGACCAATTAATATAAATACAAGATATATTCAAAATAAATAATACAGTTTTAAACCAAAATAAATTATAATTACAGAATTTTTTCACACATCTTTCCTACTGACAAATTAAGTATAAAAATAAGAGATGACAATTTTATTCCAATAAAGACAAAAAACATATATTAAAATTAAGTTTTTTTTTTTAAATAAATGATACTTACAGAAATACAAATATAATATAATTTAAACAAAAAATTAACAGCTTCAGTAAGTGTAGACAATTTTAAGAAAGAGATAACATACAGCCATCAATAAGGACAGCCATCTTGTGAAAAAAATACAGTTCTGATCAATTGGTAATAATCATTTTCTTTATTTTCTCGTCACTGAGTTCAGTTTTTGTTGTTAGTATTTGTAGCTGAAAGATTATTACAAAAGCAATTTATATTATTTATTATAAAATAAATATTTGAAAGAGTGATATTAATGATTTATTAACTTAACATTCTTTGTCATCACTAAGACACAACAATCGTATGAGAAAATATCTACACCAGCAGGACTGAGATAGGAAATGTATAATTCGAATCTAATAGCTATATGTTTGAAACATACAAAGATAAATTATAAGCAAGTGATTTACAATAAGTCAAATTCTATTAGGTGTGAAAATATAGGTTGGTTTTTGTTCTGTGCAAAAATAAATATGATAAATTCGTTAAATTAATATTTGAAAAAGAGAATATTATCTGGAGAGCTTGATAAAAACTGAAGTAATCGCAATAATAATTGAAAACCAAGAAAAAAGAAAATATTGGACGTAATGATATATTCATGATGGAGACTATCTCTGAAACTTCCATTTGATTTACATTGTTTATGGACGTCCCGTACTGAATGGTGAACGTGGATCCTAGAGTAGTGTGTCCTACATTTTTTAAGCTTTCATATATTTGTTAAAAGTATGCAAATATTCGATAAGCAATGTTTATATTTAATCATAGTTTGTCAACGATCACAAATTATAATACAATATGTTTAGATAACTAACACAATTTCCAGTTTTTCTCCTTTTTTTTAACATTGTCTGCAGCAATGTTATTTAGTTTTTAATGAAAAGCGTATTGAGAAATATGTTAGAACTAAGAAAAGCCTATGTGAGGTGGTGTAAATAAATTGATAAAATAAAATATAAGTTATGAGTTATTTTATGAAATTCTGCCAACAATGTGAAATTATTGCTCTTTTACAATCATTTTATAGAGCTTAGGTTTTAAATAATTTGGTAACTACTTACTAAGATTAATGTCAGTTAATATTAACCTTAATCTGTTATGTTTTAGGGTGTTAATTTGGTTGGTTTTAGACGACGAAAGTCAAATTTAAACGAAATTACTGTTTCTTTCTGCAGTAAAGATAACTTCAGATGATATTTTATATTGTTTTCTAATATACTGTAAGAATCATGTTGATAGTATCCAAGTCACTTATTTATATAATAATTAAATTACGTTATCATAAGCGTTATCATAAGCGATGTATAAATTTATAAACATATATATATATATATATATATATATATGTAGTGTCCGTGTGTTTTTTATGTGTTATTTTAATGTATGACGACCTCAACTGAGTGAAAAAGATAATAGAACTCTGAAGATGGAGCGTACGCTTCGAAACGCGTAAGTGTACATACAAAGAAGTCACCTGGCGGAAACCAAAGGTTAATTAATTATAAATATACTGTATTAGATATTATTGATTCAATGCACATATGAAATAAAAACGACTACGTTAATATTAGGCCAGTAATTGATTGTACTTTTATTTATATTCAATATAATGAATTTCTTTGTTAAATGTTATGTTACATTTACATTTTCATTACATGGCCATAAAAAGTCATGTTACGCTTGGCTATTGTTTTTCATGTATTTTCAAATTTCTCATAAAGTTCCAGATTTTTTCTGATTTAATAATAGGTGAACTCCGTTGTCGTTTCCTTTGGTCTTAAGATTTTAATAAGACACTTTCATTCTTTCATTTCCATATTCCTCAGCCCCGTTCTGGATACTGTTTTCGTTACGTAAAGACATTCCGGTTGCACTATTGTGGTTTTGTGTCGACGTATTAGCTGGCTTGAAAGTGTTTTTGTTCTGTACGTTTTTTGTAACTGTCTGATTTCTTTATTATATTTATACTCTTTTTAAAAAATTTTGTGCCTCATTTCGTTAAAAAAAATTTATAAATATATATAACGAAATTAAATAATGATTTGACAAGTATATTCCTCTCTGCTTTTATGTACTCGCTAATGAATGGTTTTCAAAACTTTAACTGAAAACAAAAAAAAATAATAAAAATCAAGATAGATTTTCACTTCAAAAAATTTTACTTGGAAAAGCAATCCCCAGCCACGCTCAACATCTGTGATAAGCAACCAAACCTATTTGACTTACAATTATTATCACTCCAACCATGTGGGCCTTTTTCCCCTCGATGAATTGATCGCCGTTCATGTTGCACGTCTAACTTTTTTATACTGGAACTAAACTATAACAAACAATCCTTCACTATAAAATAATTATTCCATAAAAGACGTACAGTATAATATATATATATATATATATATATATATATATATATATATATATATATATATATATATATTAATGTTTATACTGATGACCTACGGCACTTAAAACAAATCCATATTTTTCAAATAAAACACAAATTCTTTCGTAAATTCTAAATTTTTTAGGTACTTTGTATATGCCTCGTTAATACTGTAAAGGCAGAATTTACAAAAGAATTTGTGTGTTTTATTTAGGGAGAAGTACTCAGAACTACCCAGAAGCATTATCCGCAGGTTAATATTGTGGATTATAAACCAATAAAATGTTACACATGTGCGTTTATGTCAATTCTCAAACATTTCTATTTTACCCTTAACCCTGATGGTCTAACATGAAAAAATATAATCAATCTGCGCCTTTACTATCATCTACTAATCGATTTTATCTCCTATTATTTCCCCAAAACAACTACCCACTCAAATAACGTGCTCCAGGACCGGCGACCTCCAGTAACCGTAAGACAATCCCATACAACATTACCTTGACTGATGAGACACCTTATCGACCTCACCTCCTGCTTCTCACCCGCTGTGCTTACTGTCATTACGGAGCTATTTTAAAGGGACAACTATTATTAAAACCTATGCCATCAGTAGAATGTTTATGATTATATTTTTAGTAAAATTAATTTTATCAAACCTATTGTTTTTAAGTTACAATGTAGATGGTTAATTCTTTATTTGAAACGTATGACATACATTGAAA
The DNA here is from genome assembly GCA_963513935.1 of Aphrophora alni. Lineage (NCBI taxonomy): Eukaryota > Metazoa > Arthropoda > Insecta > Hemiptera > Aphrophoridae > Aphrophora > Aphrophora alni. The sequence continues at coordinate 136,630,896 of OY740766.1, read as the reverse complement.
TATGAATTTCTATTTTAAGATGTTTAATCTGGATGTAGTTTAATCTGGATCTGCGGATCTACAAAAGCGTAGGAAAATTTGCATACTTTTGCAGACCAATAATGTAATTGCAAGATGTAATCGTTGTTAAACTATTGGTTTTTTTACGATCAATTGATTTAATAAATGCATTTGTTGGTTATAATATTTTGTTTGCTTATGTATGAAATATCCAGAATAAATGAAAGTTTTTTTTTTTTTTTTTTTTAAACAAAAAGAAAGAAAAAGACATTCATTAGATATGCTGAAACTTATTCCTACCAGACCGAACAAATATTTGTCTAATTTTGGACATGTCTCTTAGTCACAAAAAAAAAAAGTTGATGAATTGAGTTGTAATTTTCAAACAGTAATACACTTACATTAAGGTCTTTCTGATCATATATGAATGTACATAATAAAACCCTGATCATTAGTTTACAAATAATTATAATATCAAAATAACGTATGTTGTGTATTGATTATAACACTATTTATAAATTAATATGGTTTAATAATTTCAACACAAATATTGTGACTTTAGAATTGATAATAAAAAAAACAATAGTAGATTAAAAAGGTAATTTTGTTGTTATTAATTACTGAGACGTTTAGTACTATACGTTGTAAGTTAAGGTAATCATTTTCCTTATGAAAATGTACAATTAACCGTGCAAATATCAGAAATGTATTTTATGCAATTTTATGCAATTAATAAATAAATTCTAAATTAGGTTAATATCAAAACAATAAATGAGGTACAGACGATGTCAAGCGGAATATCTGAAGTAATTAGATATTTCCCTCCCTGAGCTTTGTATTGATCTGAGCTTCTCTCTAGAGAAGGAGCAATACAAGTAGAGCTGTGCCACGTTATTTAGTTCTGAAACAAAGCTATACTATCTACGCAGATGGGAATAATTAAAAATAAAATCTGTGTACGTACGTAACAAAATTAAAAGTATTTAACTTTTTATATTTCACTCACATTTTTAACAGTATTATATTTAAAAAACAGTGTTGAAATCGACATGCGGGAAACCGATAACCGGAATTTAAATATAACAGTGAAATCAGATATAAATTCATCATTTATCTGTGGTGATGTTATAGACTTACTTTAGTATTATATTAATATTAAACAACCAGACGATGGATTAAAAAATAAAATAAAATTGTGAATAGTTTTAGAGTCAATAATATAACGCATATTTATTACAATAATTTATACAATATTAAGTACTTATGTAAATATTTTTTTTTGTACTAACTAAATTATTCAATCATATCTCAACATACAGTGCAAGTTGGGGTAACATAATTTATTGCATTCTATTCATGTATTAAATTGTATTATTTATATTATCGTCACAACCCAGGAATCAGATAAAACAAATTTATATTATACCAAACTATAGGTTTTTTATATATTTTATACAGGAATAGTAGCTTTATGTAGAGAAAACTTGCTTGTAAAAATTGACTTTTAATTATATGATGTACTTATTCATCCGTCAATACTTCCTTGAAGAAATATTCGAAAAATATTTACTTTTATTTATCCAGTGTCAATTTTACGGTTAGTTTAACAATCGTCAAATATGTTGACTAACGGTTTGGTATATAGGACTGTTGTGAGGTCATGTAGAACTCTATTGAAATCAAATTGAAAATGTCAAAAACTTGATTACTTTAAACAATAATTATTTGTTTATATCTCTTATGTTATTCATCTTTTAACACACTAAATTCATTACATATTTGCAGATATAAATTTTAAATGTAATGATAGCAACTCTAACTTTATATAATAAAAAATAGCGATCCCAGATATTCTGTGAAAATAGTTAAGTGATTTGGCAAGTCCGACCCACCGACATAAGGATAGCGAGTCTAAGCATCATTTGTATGATTTTTTCCCGTTTGGGCAGACATACGGACACGAAACTGTATGCAAAAACGGACTTCCCCCCTGCATAAAAAAACTTTATTTGCCAGTACAATTTAACATATCCTACGAGGCAAAAGATATCAGCTTCTGCGCAATAAACTTAGAGGGTCTAGCCTCCAACTGGTTTATAGTATTACTATTTATAAGTTACGTTTTTTAAGAATAATAATATCAAGAAAAAATATCTATTTACTTTTAATCATTTTGTAAGATCTGTTTAGAATGATTAACAAGAAATACTTACAAGTTTCACTAAATACGTGTTATCGTAATTATATTTATATAATACACATTATGAAAGAAAACTTTTGTACAGAGATAAAATTTATTTAAACCGATTCGTTGTTATGTATTCAACTTTGTATCGTTTATGTAAGGTAGTTAACTGGATAATTTAATCATTTTGGTAAATTTCAAATAAGTAAGTAATATTCTAAAAATACCTCATTAATAAATATAAATATTTTCCTTTGTTATATGAAATAGAAGCAGAGATAAATTATAATGAAATATATATTTCATTAAAAAATATAAATTTTTATCTTGTATTTTACTTTTAAATTTTTACAAAATAAAAAATGTATAACTTTCATTATGTTGTAAATTAATACTCAATTTAAAACGTAAAAAAATGTGCACAAAACAATGACGCCATTATACATACAGTAACATCCAATAGAGGGTATTAACAGTTATAACACTTTATCATAAACTGATTTTTTTTGCAATTATCTAAAATGAAAACCTATTTATGATAACCTAATTTACATTTTTGTTCTGATATTTTGATTGTTAAAAAAAATATAATTACTAAAAAAAGGAAATTTTTTCTAAATAAATAAATAAATAAATTTTCTATAAAATAAAATTACAATTATGTAGTACACTAATAGAGTAAAATTATGTTTTAAACTTTGCCACATGAATTTGTAACGTTATTAGAAAAGTAATGGACGATTTTAATAATGAATAAAAAGTATGTCAACCTAATAATGATAAAACTATTAATTAAAATGTAAATAAATACAAAGGTTGCATTACAATTATTAATCGACAAAATTAATCCAATGATACTCCATCATTAGTCTATTATTGGGCGCTATGTTTGACTATGGATTTCATAATATAACTGATTGCTATAAATTACATTTTTCAAGATATAATTTGAATTTAAATAAATATTATCATTAACGAAATTAACAACAAGTAATACTTAAGGTTATTTCAATCAAAATAACTTGTATGTTACTAAACTGTGAAGTGGACCAAATCGTAAAATAGTCGCTTCTGTAACGAGGACGGAAACTAGGAATTTGACTCGCAAACACCATAAAATAAAATTTAGGTTAACGACTTAACAGCAGGTCTAAAATCGTAAACTGTAAAGAACCCTTTACTGTTCATAAATTCACTGCCACTCCCTACAGAGCAAAGCGGAACTCTATCGTTCCACTGGAAGCAAATATTTTACATTAAAAATGTAAATTCCAGCAACAAAAATATTCCACATTGAGAAACAAATTTTTACATATAACCTAATTTAATTTGTTTTTTTAAAAATATTTCTGAATTTATTATTCGGTGATTAAAATACAAAGGTGTAAACAGGGGTTATTGATATTCCCCCCTTAGTTTTTTATCAAATATTTGAATGCACATAGCTAAATAAAGTTGAAAGGTATGTAATTTAGGACAAATATAAGGAAAAGAGCTACTATGGTCTTTCCTAAAGTTTGATCAAATTTTAACAACTGATTTGTTTTGAAAAATTTAGGCCTAGTCAGTTAAATTTAGGTTATCACATTAAATTGGATTTGTTGTATTTCCTACATTTATTAATTCGTAATCATTTAACATTTTTGAAGGTATTTGTGTAGCACAATATAACAAATTGCACAAAGTGTAAACCAATATAGAAATATTAGGGTGAATCACAAGAAACTAAATTTATTTTTCTTCAAAAAATACTATTTGTAACTTGAATATTAATATGTTATTATTTATTCTGTGTATTATATTGTAGGTTAATTGAATCATTTCGACTATTAAGATTATGCATAGATCAAGTGATCAAGCATAGGGATTTTTATGAAATATGAGTATAAAAATTAATAAATATGAACAAAAGTCATTTTATGAAAGATTGATAATAATATAGTTAATAAGTATATTTGACAGCTTATATTGGGTAGATTATGAGTTGGACAAAAATAATATTTTGTAGTTATATTATTACTTTTTTGTATAGACACTACGTAAAATAACACAAGTCAACCCTTTATGTAATATAATTTATTTTTATTATTAATATCTTCCAAATAATTATCTAAACATCTCTCCAGGATCAAATATTATAGCTGGTAATCGTTCCAAGCTATAAATTTTTAAACAATACTTATAAAAGTCTTAAAATTATATTTAACGTTCTAAAGTGAATTTTATTATTAATGAAAATATAGTTAATTAAGAGAATTGTTGTGGATTTTATTTTAATTTTGTTTTCATATACTGTATACTAAAATAAACATATAAACATACTTTTCTTCGTGTTTTTAAAATAATGGAAGAAGTTATTATATTAATTCCTTAATTCCCAAAATAAAAAGCAATTTCATAATAAAAATGAAAATGAGTTACTAGTTAATTAACTAATAATATATATAAATATATAAATTCACAATACTAAAATAAATAATTAAAAAATATTTTTTATTCATAATTTGTTAACGACTTACTGCCAAAGCATGCATTCTAGTCTAAATTATTGAAATTAGTGCAGTGTATGAACTACGTTAACATGTAAAAGCAACTAAACAGTTGACATTTATAATTATATTTGTAGAACATTAATTAAAAAAATTATTCTCAATATTTCCTCTGTTCTTATAATAATAATAATTCAGGCATTTGTTTATATTTCAAATCGTGCATTTAATTCACAGGATGAACCTGAATTAAAACAATTGTTATAACTCTCTCAGTAGTTGTGAACTACAAGAGTCTATGTCTTGCAGTTTTACATACATTTCAAGACCAAGCTGTTTTGATACTTGAAGATCGGGTTTGTTTAACCAAGATTTTAGAACAAGAGTCATTCAAGTGTTGTAATCAATAAAAAAATGGATAAGAAAACAGTAAGTACTGTATTTTCTATCCGGTCGTTTGTTTTGCGTATGATATGTTACTATGCAAATTCATGACGGAATTTTTGTTAAGAAGATTTATATTGAAATAAAGGTAATTAGTTTGTTCAATGATGCTGTGTCGTTGAGTGCGAATATTTCTTTACACAAATTAGAAGATTTTTATTCTAGTTGTTGAATTTAAAATTCCGACTTAAAACATCAATTTGACGAACATTAAAAATAACGTTTTCCACGTAGACCTTTTTCCTGAATAAATGAAAAGATGTGACCAAGCCAACTCCTAATCTAAATTCGAGACATTTTTATGCTGTTTCCGGGATTTTAAGTAGGAAATATTGAAATATTGAAGTAATCAGTTTCGAAATACAGTTTCCACAAGCCGCAAAGAGTGATAACTCCAACGGCACAACTACGTTGCATTGCCCGTACTTGATTTTTAACTTTAGAATTGTAGATTACATTAACTAGCTATGAAAATTACAAAAAAAAAAAAATCTTAAATTTTTTCAATAAATTTTCAAAATTTAATTTAATTTTATTTAAATTAATAATAGTGGTATTTTCATTTAATTAAATATTTTATCTAGTATATAATTTTAATTTACAATTACTTTGAATATTGTATACAAAAAATTGTGTAGTGTATTGTCCTTATTAAAAAAAAAGTATAAACGAATATTTTCTATAGTTATTTCGAAAAGTGATATTAGTGGATGTACAAAAGCAATCACCCCCCCCACACACACACTCAAAAACTCAAACACTTAAACAGTATTATTAAAATAATTTACAAACAATTGGACTTTATAAATTATGTTATAAATCACGACCTCCTCATGTGGAAAGAAAAAGAAAAAAAACATTCCATTTCAACTCATTTTAAAAATATGCTCATCAAATTTATCATAACAACAAGGCTTCAATTCTATGTGAAATTTGACAATTACTTCCATATGGTTTATTTTATTATTAGCAATTATTGTTTAAACGTTATTGTAAAATTTTACATGTCATATATATATATATATATATATATATATATATATATATATATATATATATATATATAGCCTATATTATAAAACCTTGTATCGGTTTCACTAACTATAAATGTCGATCATCGCATTCTGTCTTTCTGACCGAAATTCAGAATCACAAGTCTATAGAATACAAAATGAAACATATCGGTTTTTGTTTTTTCAAAAAATATGTTTTATTAGTGCTTCAAACATATTAAAAAAGAATTCTCAAACCAAAATAACAATTAAAAGTAAATTATACCTAACAGTTGACAAATTCACAGTGTAATAATAAAAAAGTTATGGACTGTTTGTTTTCTTCTAAAACACTATAAATCTGAAAAACATACTGCAGATCTTAAAATCTATACAATAATGAAAAACTGTTTGGTATTATAATATTTTCTAAATCAAACAAAAATACTACAGATCTTGAAAACACTTAAAAGTGATCGTTCTTTATACATAAAAACATAATTTACTATTATAGTTTATAATAATTTTTGTCCTTTCTAAAAACTACAAAAGAAAGGTGTCGATGTCAGCCATTGACATTGCGTCGTCTGTTATCACTATCGCTTTTCCAAGCAGTTTCTGAACATTCACATTTCACTGAACACATGATGATGTCGTAAGCTCTCAAAAGGTAATCATTTGACATGCTTCACATTGTGTTTTTATTTTGCCATTTTTTTCGTTCCACAAACATAGCAGCGACTAATTCGGTCTGCGGCTGTGCAATTTGTGTGGACGATCCACTATTGTAAGAAGGGATTTTCCTTTGGCAAACAAGTGGTTTTATTTTAAATTATATTTGAACCGTAATGGATTGGATTTGAACTCGGGGTTTCATTTCGTCTCCACAAAGATTCCAGGCGATTTTTTTTTTAAATTGGCCCTTGTTCAATTTGTGTAGATAAATTATAAACAACGTAGCTCTTTATTCTGCCAATGGTAATTAATTAAAAGAACCTTGCTAGACGTCAGGTCTTGTTTATACGGAAACAGAATAAAGTGATATCATCTCGTATACAACATCCACCCTACCTTTATTATATCGTTAAAAGTTAACAACCCCGGCTTTTTGCATCAACGCTTATAGGATAAATGACATCGGAAATATGTATAGTTGACTAATGTGTAAAAAGAGTTTCTTCTTAAAATGACATACGATACAACAGTACGACTTGTAAGGAAATGAAATATTCCGCTCCAAACTGGTCGATTTTTGATTGTTTTAAAAATGAGAGGTAATTCACTTTTATTTCCAGTTAGCGTATGATTGTCTTTCCAAATGTTAGCCATGGGAATCGACATGGGACAATTGGTCCATTGTTACATTTGGTCCTGTCCCAATAACAAGTGTGGTTGACGTATTGATACCTAAAAACAGTTAAAACACATTTATCCCATTCATTTATTACATGGGGAATAATGTGAAAATTTGGAATCGAAAATTGTTCCCAATATACAAGTCTTTTGATTCATTTGATTCCGAATATCATTGCCATCCGTTTATAACAACCCCTAGACTGGAGTGGCCGGTTCTTATTACCAAAGCCTCTTCACACTGCCCGCACAAGCTCTAAGAAGTCAAGGTCGGACTTAAATTGTTTAAGATTTTGCAGAACTGCAGCAAAAAAACAAACAAACAAAAAAGAAGATAGTCGGTTAAAACTATATATATACAAACGACCTATGCCGGGTTAAGGAATACAATAATTATTATTATTGTTATAATTCTATAACTTGGAAAAAAGGAAATAACAAACGATATATAAAAATATAAATAATAAAAACTCATATTATTTCTCTTCAACAAACAACAATTTATATTTCGCTAAAACAATTTATTTTACATTAAAAACACATAATAGACTTTTTCTATTAAATACAAGTAATTGTTCATAGTTGACAAAAACAAGGAGGTTTTTTAATAGCAAAATCGTTAAAAAAAAACACAATAATAATAGTGCATTGTATGTCATGTTTTTAAATTTCTCTCATTAATATTATTTGAAAAACAGACACTAGCACATACACATAAATATACATATTTACCAACAAAAAAGTATGAATAATTGTAAAAAGTAGGTTTTGATATGTAAGACCAAGACCTAAAACACCAATTCAAGAACAAGAATGACTATGTAAGACCAAGACCTAAAACGCCAAGACAAGAACAAAACCATAACCTGGACACAAATCTTGTATTTGCTTATGACTGACTACCAGTGAGAAGCAAACAAGTTTTTGAATAAAACAAGCTTTCATATTTCTTTTCTGACTTAATTATTTTTATTTCTTGAACACGAAGATAATAATCTTTTGTTATTAAATATCAATCATAGTATCAATTTCACCTTAGCTGTACAGAAAATATACAGTGGGTTCATCAGTTAATAAAATATGACATTAAAATCTTCTTAGGGTTAAGGAATGGTGAGAGATTAATAGATACTGCCCACAGTCAGTCGCAGGACAGGAGATCATGTATGATTATAAAGTTGTAAATAGAGATTTTTCCTGAACTAATATAATTATGTTTAACGAAAGTTGTCCCACAAAGGTATTACGCAATCTGAATGATGAATTTGTAGAGAATAAAATGACAATTCCTTTTGTTTGATAAAAGGTCGTTATTATTTTTAATTAAGTAGAAAGGTTGTGAATTTGCATTGATGATAAACATTTTATTTTTAAATTATCTATTATTATAGTTGTCCAAAAATTTGTATTTCATATTTATATCAATTATTTATTTTTAATATATTGAATAAAATACAGAACATCTGCAGACTAAATGGACATAAAAATATCAATTTATGCTTATATTTTGTACAAATCAATAATTATATATTGGTAAATATGTAGTAGCTATTATTTTCATGGTTCTAAGAGTAATATGAAGTTTTAAATTTAGGGACAAATAAAATAATATTCTAAATTCAATGACAGTCTAATTTTATTTGCAGATGCACTCATTATTCATGAGAGTATAATCATTACAATATATTTTATTAAAGTCTTTTATCTACTTTTATATTACTTTGAAATTATAAAGGCAGCTGTATATAAATCTCCTACTAAATATGCGCAACGAAATAAAAACAAGTTTTTTTTTTGTAACCAAGTATCTATCCGTTTTTGAAACAACCATTTTAATCTTACTTTATAAATGGGATTGTGTAAGACTAATATATCCTATATTTATTTGGTTCTGTTTGGGGCTGAAATATGAAATTAGGATTCATTCTCCAGTCAGCAATTTACGCGTTAGTTGGGTTCATACAGTGAAGCCGCCTTCCATCCCTCCGTTGCTATGGCAACAGAAGCCACTCAATGTGTACCCTCGCCTTTCTGTTCACTACTCTTCATCCCCTTCCCGTTGTAATCTTTATCGTTATTTTTTTTTTTAGATTGATTTACTCATAATGTCTATTATGATCAAGTTTTCTTTTAAATATTTGTCTTAAATTATAAATAAATATATATATATATATATAGGTATTGTTTATTTTTATTTAATAAAGTATTACACAATTATCTCATTCTCCTAACTAACCATTTAACTCTGTCATCAATATCCAATAAACCTCATAATATAGTTACACTAATTAATAATGCTCACTATTTGTTGTTGATAATAGTAAAACTACTATTACCACAAGTAGTTATAGTTCTTTAAAATAATTTTATAGCATTTTCCATTTCCTCTACTTGGAAGTACGTGCCTAATATCATAAACAAATATAACATTATTTTGTTGCTTTATTATTTTCGCTCTAATTTGCATTTCAGAAGCTATTTTTTTTAAAGTTGTCACAAATGTTTGCATTATTTTTTTTTGTACAGTGCAATAATAATTAGTGTGTATCTATATTAGTTTAAAATATTGTCATTTCATTTGAAAACTAAAACGTTTTGGTTGTAAAGTGTTTAGACTAAAATGAATTTATAATATATTGTACATTTTTCTTACTTATTAAATATTTAGATCCTCGTAGAATTGTTATCATATTAATTATTCATGTTGTACGTAGTTTATTATTAATATTTAGTTCACCGTCTTATTGTCATATATTATGAAATTAGTAGAATAAATATGTTAGTTGATTGTTTTCATGTTCTTTCAAGGTAACAGTAGTAGCGATGTTTGTGGATAAACAACAGTTTTAAAACGAATATAAAAACTACTTCAATATTACATCTATCCAAAAAAATTAATAATTAAATAACAGTAGTAAATGTGTACATTCGAGTGCAAAGTTAGTCAGTTTCTACTTGTTTCATTACAAACTGCAGGCTTAATACCTTGTGAAGTCATATTTTTTTTATTTATTGTAAATATATTTATATCCGTAAAGGCAATATTCTTCTATGTATTTTTTTTTGTACTTTGACAAAGGAAATAAAATCATTTTGTATCAATTAAAAAGTTAAAACATTATACATTTTACGGAACATTAAAAATATACGGAACATTATACATTTTCATTTAATTGCTAAAAACATTTTGGTAATATTGAAAAATTCTACAGGTTTTTTAACTCTCTATGTAGTATTCCGCTATTCCGTTGTCATTCTAGCGTTTATGTGACAAGAAATCACTTGTTTTGCAATTCAACATTTACCCTAGTATAAATCATCCTACGGCAATAAGTTTTATTCTGTTTTAAAGATAATTTTCAAGATGTTTGAGAGGGCTGTAATCAAAAGAGCAGCTACTGCTGGCGTTCAGTTCACTGTATTTGACGAATACAGCTATCCAGGGGCAGGACAAGGACCAACCAGCTCACCCCAAGTCATTGCGGGCTTCAGGGAAATGAGAAGGCTGATGAAATAGCGAAGGCAGCCACCAATATGCATCCTATAGCATTTAAAGAACTACCTCTTGCAGGCTGCATGGCTGCATCTCATATTGCAATAACTGTGAGAATCCTGAGACACAGGTGGTTGGAGCAGTGGAAGGATGAACCGGCGGGTCGCCATCTTTACGGACTCCTCAAAGAACCAAACAACACTGTCATCTACAAGAACATGCCCAGGTCCGTGTCAACATTCGCTTCAAGAGATAGAACAGGACATATTGTAACATTTTCCTATATTTTTCGTTTCCAACTTGTTGAATCGCTCCTGTGTCTTGTATGTCAGATAGAAGAAGAAACCCCACGACGCATCCTCCTTGAATGTATCATCAGATCGGATGTCAGAGATGAGCTGAGAAGAAGACTACAACCAAATTGCACTCTTGGACGAATTCTGACTGATCCCACCTACTGGAGGACTGGCTAGCTATGTGTATGAGAGACACCGTGCGGTCGGCATTACCTGAGGCTGGATGCACGCACCATGAAGATGAAGAAGAAAGATAATTTCACATAGATTTATACCATACAACCATACCTTTAACATTTCCACGTTTGAATTCCCAATATTGTTCAAGCCATGCACTAAATATGTCAAATACGCCAAAATAAATTGAGTAAAATGTGTCATAAAAACTTAGAGACCTTAAAATTTGAACAGAATTTCACCAATTTATTATAACTAAATTTAAATATAATGGTAAAAGAAACAATAAAATATCAATGAAGACAAATCATTACTATTCAAATCTGGAAGCAACATCTGGTTGGAATCATCTTCTTGCTTCAACATCGTTAGCTCTAAGATTAGCTCTAAGTAGTCGCTTCTCACAAACATGTAACTTTCGTCTCTTTCCAGTTTAACATATTTTACGAGATGTAAGTGTGAACATATATTTTTTGTTGAACTCTCCTCTAAGCATTATACCGACATCTAAAATTCTTCAGAGTTTAATTATTTTTACATTCATAAATAAATAAGCTTTCCATTAGTGTGATTTATTAGATTAAAATATTTTTAACCTGTTTTAAACTGTCAAAAGAAGATAGAAGAGTAAAAATATGTAAATTCAAGTTGAAAAATGTAATTATAAAGTGACGAGGAACGTAAACTGGGATTGCATTGACGGGTTGCTTAGCAACAAGATGCTGCAGGCACGGTTGTACGTATGCGTTCAAGAGCCTGATGATTGACGGCTAATTTAATAGAAATGAGAAGTGCAAAGTATAGACTGGGGACACTTAAAGAATGAAAACTTAAGTTTTTTTTTTAAATCATGTTACAATAGGAAGCTCTATAATCATTAAAAATATTCTGTAATTTGTTTTAGATGTTGCTAGAGACATTTAATTGTAGCCTGCACAACAATAAGATGATAAATTGTCATGTTGTCACATCGTCGACCATTATGTTTATGATTGATTGAACATGAATTTATCGCAATATTTATGGACGAGTAGTTCTTTCATTTAATCTGGGTCATGTCAGTTGAAATAGTTTACATTATAATATTAAGTACTCTGGTTTTGAAGATTCGTGAGATAACTAAGATTTTAAATTATATATTAAGTCTTTAAAACGTTTTAACTTGTAGCTATCGATTAAAATATATTGCAAAATATTTAAAGCGTATTAAGTCCGAATGAGTATAAACAAAAATAGACAATATAATGATTGATATTCTGTACGTTATAGACAGAGCTGTCGTTTGACTAATTCATAAATTAAAGGTTATTTTATAACATGGCTAAAATACAAGTTACCAAAAATTAATAACATTTTATACATAATATGAGGATGCATTAAATATGATACAGAACGAGATACTTATTTTATATTTATGTAAGTAAAATGAAATAAAACTGATTCTTCTTTAGCAATTTGTTTTGTAATCTCACATAGGATATATGAAACTAAAATTCAATAAGTTACTATAAATATAAATATAAGAACGCCACTGATGTAATTTAATTGCACTAAAATTTTGGTTACGCGTTTTTTCTTGTCAAAATGGATAATTTATCCAAAATTTGTTTCTATGATCTAACCATCAAGAGTTATTTGTTTAACTCAGTAAATCTAAAAAAAAAAAAAAAAATTATTATGTTCGGAATAATAAGGTAATTAATTATGAAATTCATTCAATTAATTCGTGCCGGAAACTAAACTTTATTTTGTTTATTTTATGAAATCAAAGAAGAAATCTTCAGACTAATTACAATAGTTTTAGTCATATTATAAGCAGACCAAATCATGGAACCAATCCCAGGGAGTTTTCTTATTAAAGCTTACCATAAAAACCAAATTTATTTAAACCAGCATAGGTTACTAAGTATTCGTTTTAATGAAAAAATAGATAGCACCAATAGGTTAGTTATCAATCTAAGGACTGCGTACAAAGTTGTACGTTAGGACAAAAAGTTTTGAATTTATTACTAAATAGTATTTATTTAAGTAGAGAATTTAAGCAACAATCTCTAAATGCATAAGAAATATCATACCATAAACACATTTTATCCGGTTGGGGGGGGGATTATAAGCCTTCATTATGGTATAAATGAGCTTAAAATTTCCAGAAGCAAAAATACTTTACAAACATAAAACACTTAATAATTCTCCTAATCACTTTTTACTAAATTAAATATCTTAAAATAAAAGGAAGTGTAATAATTATACATGTTGCATTAAGGTAAGTAAGAGTTTCCTATAATATTTACTTTATAATCATTGAGTCTACAAGATGCTTCTTTATGCACTGAGGAAGTCTGTTTGTTATCCGTTCTAGGATATCTTGAAGGAAATCTTTGTGCCTGCCGCATTGCTCTTTGATACAAAGATAAATAGAGACTGAGTTTACATCCAAATAGCCCGAAGGGTGCCAACTTTGATATCCGTATTGTCCTGACGGAAAAATCACAGCTCAATAGAGTTAGAAATATACTGCATCAATAATACGAATACAAAATATGACACTTTGAACTAAAAACTAACATAAATCCATGCTTCGAAATATTACCATGAATGAACTAAACACAAACTTAATCTCCTTTATATATTGATTTTTACACTTATAGATTTTTTTACTATGAAAGTATTATTAATTAAGTAATTTATATAAGTTTAGAATATTTGACTTAGACTTGAAATTAAGGTATTTATTAGAAGTAAAGCAAAACAAAGTGAAGTGATAAGTATACGCCCTATGATGGGAGCGAAGAGAATAGTTCGGTTAATAGAGCATTAGTGCGGAATGCCAAATAGTCCAGCATTCAACTCCCAGTCTAGGTCGTATATTTTTCACTTAAAATCATTATTTAATGCAATCTCCAGTTCCAGATATTTCAACATGTAATATTATGAATTAGACGTAAGCATAAACTATTAATTTCAAATATTTGCATACCGGTATATAGTATTATAAACAATTGTGGGTAACAACGGTATAGTCAAATATTCCCGCTTATTTGTGTATTATTTTAATATTTTAGAAATATTAATATTACTAAACACATTGTGGGATTTTTTTGTCTTTATCATTTTAAATAATAGTATTTGTCCTCGAAACTGCGCCAGCTTAAAAATCAACTAATTTCATTTAATGGGTATCTATATAAAGTAGATTTATATGTCGTTAGACTTTTATTTTTCTAAAAAATTCTAATTATCATAAAAATAAGACCAACCATGTCGTCAAGAATATTTATATTTTCTCTAACATTTTTAAGATAATTAGGAATTATGTAATTCATTCTGGTTTTGGTAGGACCCAATCCAAAAAATATTGTAATATCTTGGGAACTAGTGAAGCCTCTTACAACAAATGCAGATCTTAATGTGAGGCCTTAATACAATATGGCCAGATATCGTAATGCCAACACTGAAAATAAAACCATATCAAAATCCAAAAAGCAGTTCTTGAGTTATGAGCTTACAAATAAACAGTTAAAGTTTAGAGCGTTTTGTACCGATATACTTTCTAAACATGCCAGATTAATACATGTTCATAAACAATTCAAAATAATACATTGAGTTACAAGACAGAGTATTTGATAATCGGTCATCGAAATTGCGACAAATATCAAGTAAAATAAAAATACGGTTTTTATGAAATATTAAAAAAATACTTGACCGTCCAGAGGTTATATTCATTTAAGCAGTATAACAAACATACAGAACACAATTCTCACAAAAAATACGCATAAGTATTAGACGCGTTTCAACGACAAGGTCGTCCTCTTCCGTGATACACGAGCTACACCAATCAAATTAGAATTGATCAGTTATAGTTTTATTGGTGTAGCTCGTGTATTGCTGAAGAGGACGACCTTGTCGTTGAAACGCGTTTGATACTTATGCGTATTTTTTGTGAGAATTGTGTTCTGTATAATTTTTCTCATAAGTCAAGCTCAACATTTAATATAGATTCGATTAAGGTTTACCAGAGATATTTTCGGGAATCTATTTCAGAAAAAATAAAATAAAAATAAAATAAAATGCATGATTTCAATATCTGAAATAAGACCCGTTTCTCAAGCACCTATATTTCCATACTTAAAAACCTTCGTATTTTTCAGTATGTTTGAATATTCTACGATATCATTAGTAAATGTTGTTCGATATCTCTGTGCTCCCGCAATATTGGTAAGCGTATTCTGTGTTCTGTCATCGCAGGGGATTACAATTTTTGTATGTTCACTCAGCATCGTGGGTAACGTGGGTATCAATGATTACAAGCCAATCCTAGTAATTAAAACTAGAGTTATGGCGAGGGTAAATTGATGATCTGATACTAAATCATGCGATGATAAACCGTCTAGTAAGCGTAGTTCCACAAAGGACCTCTCTGGGTGTGTTATTATTTAGAATGAACAGATGGAGATTATCGAACATTAAGATTATATAGTACTTAACGTGTACAATAATTATTATTATATTTGTTTTAAAATAGTTTGAATTTACTTGTGTGTTAGATCTATTTCATTCACACTAATCACAAAAATGTTTGCGTTTTAAAACAAATTATAATTTGATTAGGTTAAAAATCACAGAACAAAACAGTTTATATATTTTTTCACTCCTAAATCCTAAATACATTCATTTCAAATACATTTAAATTAAACATAACTGTATATTTTAAAATACATTTTAAACAAAAAGCTTCAACATAGTTCGACCCTTGCCATGAAATAGTTTAGGTTAATCGTAGTTGACAGGGGAACAAATGCTTCCAATCTCTTGACAGTTGTACCACCACATAATAGAGTCCATTAACCGGAGCTGGTCCTCTGTGTATATAACTCTCATGTCGAGTTTCAATTGATGCGATATAGCAGTGCTCTTTGTCCCTTACGTAACCATTTATAGAAAAATAAAAAATTTAAACATTATTTGAGGTTTTTATTTGTTTAAAATTAAAATTAATTTCAAACCATTCGTAAATTATGGACCAAGTCAACAACAACTTTCAAATCATCGAAATTTTGTGAGGTTACTACAAACGATCTTGATTTAAAGCAAATAAACTATCAATTATTTTTTTAATCAATCATGCTTCTATTGCAATCAATAAAGCATTTGTATATGTCGAAAGTAGTATCATCCTACACGTTTAATTTTAAACGTATATAACAAAACATTTGTACAAATAGTTTAAATATTTTTCTATGAAATGACGTTGACAATTTACTATGTAAAAATATGTATAACATTATTATTATTATTATTATTATTATTGTTTGAGTTTTAATTGTGTTTATTTTCGATGTTACGATTTTTTTGAAAAAAAATAATAAACAAATTTTGATACATATCACATGATATAGGTAAACCCATGTTGTGGAAGGAAGTGTAAAGAGGCCAGAGCGGGTAGAGTGATAGAAAATAGTAGGGAAGGATTGGCCAGGATACGTTATATAAGGGAAGACTGATATTGCTCTAACACAATTATAATCCCACATTAATGGCCAGGAGTCAAATAATTAATAGCCCTAACGTGGACAGTATTTTTAACATCATTAGAAAGTTCAAAACGAACACTTTTGATCTGGCCATCGAGCATATAAAGTTGATGCAACTGGTCTATTAATTGTTCATACAAGAAACACCAACGTTCTCTCACTTAATGGAAAGCGCCAAATCGATACTATCACTTCAGCGAAAATAGGTCTATTTGTGACATTTGCAGAGTGAATGTCCGCGGATGAAACCTTCATTTCTCTTGTTTAATCTTTCCACAAAAGATGATGAAGATTGCACTTCAAAATGGAATTCGTTAGGAACTGAGTATACTTGCTAACCCAGTGGATGGATGCAAACGGATATTTTCATCCTATGGTTTCACTATTTTTTTTAATACTTTAAGTCTACAGCCAAATATCCATTGCTTCTTATTTTTTATGGACTCAATATCAACACTAACATCTTTTATATTATAGAAAAGGCAAGACAATATAATTCACTGGTGTATGTTTCTCCCACATAACATCAAAAATATAGAACCTTCAGTGTGTCACTCATGACACCTTTCAAAACATTCTACTTCCAAGTTTGTGGACATCGTCCCTGGAAGAGTTGAAACAAATTAAACATCTTTTCGAAATTTTTGCTCAGACATTGTTGCTGCAGAGGTGTATGACAAACAACTTACAATGACAAACAATGATCCCATGTCGCCGAAGACGGAGTAACAAACGATTAATCTGAAGTAGATGATCGCAGAGATGGAGCTGCGGCTGCAGTGGATAGTCGAGTAGTTGTGTCTACGGTTGCAGTGATACTCTGAACGGTAACACGAAAGAAAAGAAATATAATTCAGTGGTTGATACACTCAAACCACAACCAAAATCTTTTTTAGTAAGTCCAAAAGACATTGTACCTTTGCCTAGACAATCAAGAGTAAAATAAAGGAAAACAGACTTAAATAAAAACCAAAGAAAGATATTTTCAATGTTTTAATCAATAAATGTAAGATATATAAATTGATCAATCTATTTTCGACTTCATTACCCGACCATTCCGGGTAAAGTACTTAAGAATAAACTCACATCTAGCATATAAATTATTTATTTAATAGAAAATTAAAATACTATATAGTTCTAGACTCTTTATAGTTTCTTCTATAGGTATACTTCATATATATTTTTTTAAATTAGATGGTCCCTTAAAAAATTATATTGCTTTAAGTGGCCCATTTTAACATAGTTTTCCTACTTTATATTTCGAAATGTTTTAGCGTTAGAAATAAAACATGTTAAAAGTATTATTTATTCTGTGTTCTAGCAGTCGTTAATATAATTTATTCTATTTTAATTGTTACGTGATTTGTTTGATACTTTCATTTTTATCTTATTATTTACTTATTTATATATCACAATTAAATATTATGTTACAATAAAATATTTGTAAATGGTTTCCAGGATATAGTTGAAACTTCGAAATGTTTCATTTTAATATGTGGAATCAGCTCTTTGTAATTCAAACCCGACAACAAATAATTTAGATATATGAACAACGCCATAGTAGACTTCATGAAAACGTAAATCGGCCCCTTTGTTAAAATGTAATACAATTTACGTTTATATAAATTGGAGAATGGAAAAAATCTAAAATTAAAGACAACTGTCAATATGATACAAATAATTGATAAGGCATAGCGTATCTAAACTAAATGTTTACTTATTAAATCTTTATTTACAGGTGCCATTTTCGAGCAAGGGACAGATGAAGTACAATCAGCATTTAAATTTGCAATGCTCACTCATAATCAGAACGTAACTGCGCGGAGGTTCGAACTACAGGCCTATGTTGATGTCATTAATACTGCAGATGCTTTCAAACTATCGAGATTAAGTGAGTAAATGTTATATCGACAGTTTACAGTAGTGCACAATATCCTCTCTGATATACCATTACAAGAATGAAACATTACAATAATACATACTGTATATGAAGGTATACTAAAATGATATATTGTAGAAGTATTTATATTTTAATAGTCATTGTTATCTGTATCCAAGTCACACTTGAAGTAATTCAACCAAGTTTAATTCCATCTACGTGAACTTATTTCCTGTGTACTTACCCTTAGTGAGTTTCGAATTTCTATTCCATCCTTAGAAAATCGCTCTTTGGAAACTATAAACATAACGTAAATGTACATTAAAAAAGTCATAATTTAAATTATAAAAATTTACTTTATCGCGCTTTTCTATTATGGCGACTTATGCACACCTGTCACATAAAATAGTAATTTCGTCATTTGTAAAACTGAATAACACAATCAATATTTACAGAAAACGAAAAGTTATATATATAATAAATAATGAAAATAAAACTGTGTCCAAGAACATATCACTCGGGATAAAACTTCTGTCACCTCAACATGTTGAGTTCCATTTGTCAATGATTTTATCCAATATCAGCAAATATCATGTATTTACACATTTTCAAACTGATTAAAAGGTATTTCAGAATCAATAGAAGCAAACACTTTACCTTGAGCAAGAAACAAAGAATGTATTCTCTATTGTCCAATGGTTTTGTAATAAAACTATTAGCATCACAACAGAATCAGTTGATTTATCTTTTTTTTATGCTTACATTTGAAATTAATCTTAAAATTTAGAATATCTGTTATTAAACAATTTTTTCAAGAACTTTGCTGAAAAATGTCCGTAGAGAGTGACTTCTCTATAAATATTTACGATATAAGAAATCCTTTTCTTCACCTATGGTATTATTTTGATTACTTCAAACATCTCTAGTAACACTACATCCTGAAATGAAACATTATCACGTATTATCGTTAGTTTGATAATATCGTTTACACATTCTGTCAGGAGACAAGTTGATACCATATATCTCAGTAGATTTATTAGCTTTCAACACGTTTAGCACTGTTAGCACATCCTCGTAACTTATATGTAAAACTATATATTTTGACAAACAATTCTTTATTGCGTATTGTGTCTACAATCAGTTGTTGCTACATTTACGGAATAATCATGAAATATTAGTTACAATATAAAAAGAATTTGAAAAGATTCTACATTTACGAAATTAAAGCACGATTTAATAATTTTAAAGCACAAATTAAGCACAAATAAAGCACAAATTTTCAGTCTGTAATACAGCCTCGTCAATGCCTTAGCATGCGAAACCATTGGTCGGCTAGACTAATTAAAAGTGTATTTTACAAAATAAATAATTGTGTTTTATTATCTTTAAACATGGAATTCCACCAAGAACCATCGGTCTCAACAGTAATGGAAAAAAAAAATTAATATTATTTTAATACGCCCTATTTTATGATATACCGTGAATGTTTAGAAATATTATACGTTGACATTAATTGTTTTTTATTTAATATGCTCTAACCGCTCTAACAAATTTATTGACTATTGATATTTTTTTAAATAATCCATGAATTTTACATATATGTGATATTTATTGATACAGCTCAATAATGTATACCCCCCCCCCCTTGAAACCAACACACATTTAGCGATAAAGTTAGGTTTAAATTTATTATTTCTGTTACTTTATTTTTGTCCATGGGCAGGCTTTATTAACGAAATACGTAAAACTGTTCACAAAAAACACCACAACTTCCCAATATCTTTATAATAATCGATCACTGACTACTGCTTAGTTGCTAATAACGATTTTAACAATTCAATAAGGCCAGAGCTTATCAGCTTCCAAATACAAATATGATATTGCCTTTAGCTACTGGCATTACATAAAAAATGGTTAATTTGATGAATATGATCTTCATCATACCAGGTTGTACGGAGATATTCCCAGAGTGATGTTGGAAAAGACATTTAGTAATTGCTACTACCGAAGTAACCGTTACTTGTGTGGGTTCACCAATCACCAAACAGCGTAAGATGACAATAAATCCCTATGTCTAACGGTATATTTACGATCCGAGTTGAGTTCATTTATAGTAGAATTTCCGACAAAGACAAATCACTGGGACATATTTGAAGAAAAATAAACATTCCCACTGTATAATCTAGGATAAGGAATAATTTCTTCAAATTACCGCATGATGTATTGTAAATTCCTAAAAATGTCAATTTAAATTCGTTTCCATATTTATCATTTTATCAGGTACTTTAAAGTCTATCTCACTCACAACATTTAGTTCTTTAAAAAAGGTTTCAATAACTATCTCCAATACTATAACTTAAAATGTCAAAAAGGTATATCTGTATTATTATCTGTGCATAAAAATGTGTCAACTACACTATCTTATTGCAAGCAGGTTGTGTGTTCATGAGTTTTAGTACCGTATTTACTTGTTCCCCTTTCCCGCCTTCACTCCGATCACATTTCCGATACAACTAAACAACATTGGTAATATTAATTATTTCATTTTGCGCAATCTGAAAATAATTTCTTATTACTATGTATTTTATTTACATTGTTTGGTTTTGCGAAATGCTTCTATCTGAATTTTAAATCCATACAACAATTTGTTGGATTAAAGCGAACAGTGAAAAGGAGAACATTCATTATAACAAAGAACGTATGACTCTGTTTAAAGTTTACTTGGACATGCTTATCTGGGTTAAACTGAGTGTTCAAGACGAATTTCGTTGTCAAGATATTAGCGTTCATCTTTTTACGCGTTGTAATATGACTCATACGAAAAAGTTTGACATGACTTCATAACTACTTTGATAGCTTTCAGACCTGATATCTTACTTTGTTCGAAACTGATAAAGATTTCATAAACTATAATAAATGATTCTTGAAGTCGGAATAAAATCAAAAGTTCTCTAGTGTGTTAGTCAAACTCGAAAAATAACTTATTTCCCCATATAGTTCATATTTAACACAGCTTTATTTTGGTTTAAATTAGCTGTTACAGTATTATTAAATATGTTATTGGCAAAACTAATGTGGTCATCGGATATATAACTGTCATACCAGTGTCATAGTACACGTGTTATGGTATTACTGGCGGTAATACTATCCAATGCTTGCTTTAATAATAATTGAAAAATAAATAAAGACATATTAAATTTGGTTGTCCTACTTAGCATCATTACACAGTTATTTGAGTTAAAATTTAATGAAGGTTGTCTATTTCCAATATAACGTGTTTAAGAGAAGCTTAAACATACAAGTTTTGATATAAGATGCCCGAAAACAACGTGGAATCTTTCCCGAAACCCTCTTCAATGGCTATTAAATAAAATTAGAACTTTATGTTTATCTTTATAAACTGTAAAATTGATAAAAATATACTGTAATTATCTAAAAAAATGGGGGAGGACTTCAAATTAAAAAAATTAAAACGCACTGGTTTTGTTTAACTTCATTTTTCATTTAATTATTTAATTTGTTTTTATTTTATTCTTAAGCTCCTAAAGTACATTTTATAAAAGGTGACTTTTCATCAAACGGTTTAATAAAATTGAGCATTACTTTCACTAAACAATTTTGAGGTAAACTAGAGACACGGTAAACATAATTAAGAGGTAATTCAGAAGATCCTTCATATTTTATAAACCTTTGAACACACCTGTGCTATTATGGAAAAAAATAGAAGTTTTAGGAACAGTATTTTAATTACCCTTAAAAACGGATTAATAATAAATTCGAAAGAGTAAACTAATATAATAATCAGTCTCTTATTACTTTGAACGTACGTATAGCCATATAAAGGTGTATAGAGATAAAAATTTGGAGGACAGTAATATTTGAAACTTTATATTCTTCCTGAATGCTACCCGATTTGTAGCAAAGAGATAAGATAAATATTTATTTATTTTGTTGTATTACTCATAATTTAAATTTATTTTTAAAACCAATCCTGGAAACTCTTTGACGATTAATATTTTTTATTTATTTTTTTGTTAATTTTGTTTAAATTTATAAATTGTGTATGCCTTTTGAAAAGAAAACATAATTACAATATTTTGTATTTAATCTTCAGCCAGAATCATATCTGCTTTGGCTTTTTACATTTTACTAAATTTGATTTGTTTTTAAACTAGTCTTGTATCAGAGTAAAGATTTTCCAAGATTTACTTCTGGCACCCTTACTATATTTACTTGGTAAATGTCACTTAAAATCAACCCTTTTTTTTAACGAAAATTTATGTATTTTTCCTAAATATTTAAATCATAATGACATGAGAATATTATATTATGATTCATAATAATATGACCCTGTCTTTTTGAGGTCGTCGTGTTTTGTTACTGATTTGGATATGAAAATAATTAATTTGCAACTACAACCAATTACATACACATACGTATCAAATCAGATAGTGTACATAATGGCTTGCGTTACAACGTGGTGAGGGTAGCACGTTGTGACACAACCCTTGCATGCTATGCACGTCGCAACCCTCAAGGATAAAGTTGTGATGAAGATAAGTGAGTTTAGACTGTCATATGATGGGCGTTACATAGATATTTTATTTACGTTACGTGAGATGAAATTATTATGATTTTCAGTACTTACTTGTTATATGGGACTTGACAGTAATGTTCCAAGTACGTTTTATTTCATACTTTATTTAATACGGAATAGAAACTATTAATTGTGATTTTATCTTCTAGAAAAAAAAGAAAAATGTATTTAAGCACAATGAGAAAATATTAATGAAAGAGTTTAATAACTTTCACCATTTTAATGTTGCTACCAACCTGTTAAAAAAGGTCTATTTTAACTATATTGACATTAATGACTAAGATACCTTAAATATATAGTTTAACTACATGAAATCAAGGTAAAAAAACAAACAAACTATATTTACGGCTTGGACTTATACGTACTTATAATAGGTCGCGTATTTTTTTTGCGTTTTATGTATAAACTCATTTGCCAACCTAGATAAAATTGTTGGTCCTAATAAAAATGTTCAGTAAAATAGTTGCAATAACTTATGCGATAAGTTATACTGATGTAGAGAGTCGAACTGAATTTTAAAGAAGTAATGTATCAATTGTTCACAAATATATTAAAATTTTTATATTTAAAACTAATCCATACAAGTTATGTAAAATCTAAATATGTTTGAATTATGATGTTTTATATTAGTAATAATAAATTCCATTATTGACACCAATTTTATTTTGTGTACTGTAGAGAAGTGCCAAGAAATTATGTTTTTAGTTTGGTTTGACAATAAATCGGTTATACTTTTAGCTAAAGTAAAAATATTAAAACAAATTTAAAAAAAAAATGTTTATCATCAAAATGTATAATCTTTTATAAAGTTACCAGTTGTCGAAATATTTGACGATAAAATTTTAAATTGACGTCATTTTGAAGAAGGAAAAAAAAAAAAAAAAAGTCGATGTTTTTCGTATGTTGATAAGAGGTTACATAAAAATAAGTATAACTAATTTTGAGTTATATATAATACATTTCCAAAACAAATTACAAAGCACAAAATGGCGGACAGACAAAAAAAAGGCTTGTTTAAGACAAATAAATTATCGTACTGTGTTTAGTTCAACCCCAGAAACAATCCCCTAAATTATCCTACAAGACTTATCAAATGGATTGTTTTATAGAATTTGTTTTTTGACACTCGGGAATACAACTCAGGAATAGAAGTGTATCCAATGTATTTTATATTCGGAACAAAATCAATTAAATATTGGATATTTAAATTATATTATATTTATTAGGTATTCTAAAATAATAAACTGGCTTCTTGAAGAAACGTTTATATATCTGATTTTGATGCATTTGTTATATGTCTAAATATTGAATTTTGGGTTTCTATAAATTATATATGTATTTTTTTTTTTTGTGTGTGTCATTTATATTTTTGTGTCAATTATTATTGTGCATTGTGGAAGAGATATTGTTTGATTTATTTAGTTGATAAAAGAAATATTTGAGTACATATAATTAATTTCATTTTATTATGTACAATATAGGGAGTTTTTAAAATAAAATTTGTTTGCATAAAATGAGTTGTTTTTTTTTTTTTTTTTTAAATAAATTCATTTTAACCTACAAATTATTTGGAAATCAGAACCAAAAAATTGTTATTTGTGTTCTAATTTTTTTTAAATTTTACGTTCGTTCTTACCTTATTTTACCGTGGTTTCGGGCAACAGCCCATCAGCAGGAATATGTAAACACATATGTTAATACTTCTATATATTATCTACAGTTTACATTACACCGTCACTTGCACAATAACACAATTTATTATATATTTTATGACGCTCAGGTTTAAGTTTCTCAGGCAGGTTGACACCGACTTAGTTTTGGCTTTGATCTATTTTTTCATTTCCAATTGTGTCAAATATCACGTTGTTGAGGGGGATGTAACTGTTTGATTTAGAAGGTAAACAGATGCGTACATTTGGGGTTTATATATTTCGAAATTTTCTACGGAGTTCCTTAGTCGTCCTTTTCTACATACATGTAATATTTTAATGTTTTTTTTCCCTTCCCAATTTCGATAAACTGGTGAACTTTGTAGTCAAATGTTCATTGATCCTATTATAGAAAGGACGTCTCAATTTTACTATTTAGAAACAGAGTCATTCATTGTAGTTTATTTTATATTTGCCCGTTTTATTATTGATTCTGTTTTGTTTTTACTAGTATGATCCAATATCGACTAGAGCTTAGTTGTGGTTGTATACTATGCGTACCTTGGTGTTGTGTTTCGGCATTATGTTTTCATACATGGTTTAAAAGAGAACCAAATTTAAACAAGATATATCCGAGTTCCATATTTGTTGGGAGGTTTTGTGTTGTGTTTCCAAATAAAAACACAAGTTCGATTATTGAACTTGTGGAACAGTTGCGTTTAAATACACCTACATTTATACTAATTGTTCCTACAAATAGAGGTATTATTGATTTTTTTTCTCTCGATATCTTCTTAAGTTAGCTTAATTGATAATTAATTAATAAGTTGGTTTTAATAGTAGAGAACACAATTAGCATAATTGATTTCATATTTAGGGCCGCCATAAAATGAGCTTGTAATAAACGCAAAAGGTTCTATGTGGGAATATAAGGTTCTGAGAAAGTTTGAGAAACATAATTAATTGTCCTATGTTTGGCATATAACAACAGTGAATTGATGCTTTTTTCAGTACTGACATCTCAAGAATAGATATTTGATAGAACGAATAAAATGTTTCACTATTATTTATAGTGAACCAATTATTTTATAGTTTTAAATATTGGATTTTCCTTCCTGAAATACAAAAATAGCTAGCATTTCTATCCTGATAAATATCTATTTAGTGAATGCTAACATTATGGCATTAACACTTATAATAATACACTTATTTATCATATTACCTAGTTTATTAATATTTTGTAATGTTTTTATCAATTACCTATAACTTCTATATTATACAAATAGTTAAGTATTTATTCATAATTTTATCTTTCTTCATACCGTGTTTGTAGTTAGTTATATTTACGATATCGATTCAACTAGCAGAAATTATATATTGAAAATGAAATAGCCCACCTGGTTAGAAATAATAAAAAAATATTACATTAATTCACACGGTTTTATATTGTTTTAAAGTTATTGAAATAAATGAAATAAGAGATTTGGGTTAAATGTGGGATTAATACTTGAATTTGTTATGTAAAATATCTATTGTAACTTTTAGAGTGGTTCTAGTAGACACTAATTCTTCTTAAAGTTAAACTATCTGATTAGTGTTATTATTTCTCTCATATTCATTATTGCATATTTATAAGATTCATCATAATTATATAAAGTTTTAGAAAATTTGACTAGCAAAATTACTTATGGTGAAATTACAAATTTCTATAACAATGTGAAACCTAGAAAGATTTTATTTTATTTTTTTGTCATAATAACGTTCATAATTATTTTTAAATACTGTAAATTTCGTTTTCCATTCCAAGTTTTATTATATAAATGTTCGTTATAGCTTGATTACGTATTAATGTATGATATTTTGTAGCCACCTGTCCCATTCCTTAGAATAGTACTGTTTTGAATGATCCCATATTAAAATGTAAAAGATAAAACAGTTTGTTTTTTTTCGAGTTGTTAAATTTCATTTGCAAACACAATTGGTTAATAAAAATTACTATTTACTTCATTTTTATAATTACTAATACAATATTTATTGTTTTATAATTTCAACAAAAATCCCATTTCATTGTTTGAAGTAGTAAATAATAAGTATAGTTTTTTTAATAACAGTAATTACGTAAAATTTTCAACATCAATCTGAAATTAAATTAGATTTAAAAATATGTCGTTACGATAAGTAACGTGTTTTTATTCTACATTAACCCATTTATTTTATTATATTTAAAGAGATATGATATATTCTTCTTAATTCTATATCGAATAGCGTACGAGGGAAATGTTTACGTTTATATGAGAGTAATTTCCAAACGAGGGCTTCATACCATTAAAAACATTGGCATTGTCGATCAGTTCGATGTCAGAAATGAGGGTGATTTGGAACACAGCCAGATGTTCCTGTGGCTAACTGCCGAGTAGAGATCAAAATAGTATTTGTATGCAATATATTGTGGACGATAATAGTTCGAGTGAAATAACAAGTTTATATTGCATGATTACGTAGGCCTATTATGTAGATAAGTTCTTAATTAAGCAATACTATTTTTGATCAGTTCGATGTCAGAAATGAGGGTGATTTGGAACACAGCCACATGTTCCTGTGGCTAACTGCCGAGTAGAGATCAAAATGGCATTTGTATGCAATATATTGTGGACGATAATAGTTCGAGTGAAATAACAAGTTTATATTGCATGATTACGTAGGCCTATTATGTAGATAAGTTCTTAATTAAGCAATACTATTTTTGATAGTAGTTCATTCGAAAATATTGTAATACTTATTAATAATATTTCTTAATATTCATTACATAAAAACTTACGAAAATACTATAAATTTTATATTTTTTTAAATTTTCTAATATAAGTTTATTATATTGTTATACTACTAATCTACTATTTTATTTAACCTATTTTTTTGATTATAGATAAACCTCTTTATCCATCTTTTTTTTTATAATATGATTTTATAGGAAGTCAGTTTAATATTTTAATAATACAATATTGTTTTCAATAAAATAGTTATATATAAAATAAGGTTATTAGAAAGGTAATGAAATTTTTTTTAATAATAAAATTTTACTAAAAAACAAATTATTTAACTGCGATATACCGTGTATCTCAAGAATACTTTAAAACTTTAATTGAATCTAGTTTATATTTTTTAACATACAACAAAATAAATTACATAAATTCCTTTATAAATAAACGGGATTTAAATTTATTTAATCATAAACTTAAGCCAAATTCTTACTTTTTATGTTTATTAACACAGGTGTTTGAACTGGATGTAATTATTTTCCCGAAGTAGACTTTCCAATTGACCTGCATCATCCACAATTAGTGTTATTTAATAAAACTATTTTATCTTCATTTAAAACTTCATTACAATTATTTCATATCTTACGATTGAAGGGTGTTCCTGGCCTATTGATGACTCCAACGGACCGAATAGTTTTAAAACAAATAAAAAGGTTTTTATGTTCAGTCCGTCCCTCAAACCGTTGCGAGTACGAAGCTTTGTTATACCGGAAGACAAATTCCTTTCACAAACATAGCACTGAAGCAATGCGTTTTAAAAGGTAGAGTTATGATGGAATGGAAAAAAAACACATCAATTAATTAAATGTAAACTATTAGAAACATACACCTTCTAGATATCTGTGTTTGAAATTAACCAACAAGAAGAAAATTTGTTGCAATGGCAAAAATCAAATACGAATGAAAATAACAGCTGAGATTTAATTAATTCCAATTATATCTGCATATAATAAAGAGTTTTTTCTCGGGGTTTGGACAAAAAAAAACATCTAAAACCACACCCATTTCCAGTATTAACTTACTTTTGAAAGACATTGTATATAACCCCAGTACATTGTACACCCCAATGTGAAATACTGTGATAACGTAAGTGGATGTTCTATGATATTTCGTTAAAGTTTGTTGTTGATATCAGAAGGTATTTAGTTTACGGAGAACATGTGTAAGTAAGAGAATATCGAAAATTTTAATGAAATTATATTACGACTTAGAAACACGAAAATATTATCATTTGAACAACTTGCATGCGTCGTCCCACTTAATTAGAATTTCATCGCTCGTAATATTTGGCTGATCTGATAAAACTACAACTTCTCTGTTTCAGTATGTAATCAGTTTTCCAGAGGCGTATTTTCAATGCTCGGTGCAGTCAGTCCAGACTCTTTCGATACACTTCACTCTTACAGCAACACTTTTCAGATGCCGTTCGTTACACCATGGTTTCCAGAAAAGGTAATAAAATGTCGTTTAATATTAGTCAATATGTACTAGCACACCTGTATTATTTCAATCTGTGCTCGCATCATGATTTGATTTATATGTTGTTAATACCCTTTCGTTAGGTAATTGTTTTCGTAAGTTTTTGTTTAGATTAGTATCGATTTGTTAGTTCGATCTATTGTAAAACTACCAAAACATTGAGTATGCACAAATGAAATGCCTAACTAAAATCAAACAAAAACTAATGTCGATGAAAAATCACCTCTTAATTATATGTTCTAATGATTCTTTACAAAAGAAATGTAAATTATAGATAACATCTCTAAAAGTTTTTAATTTGAATATCTATAATTAATAGATTATATATTTTTTATAGAGAAAATAATGAATAAAACTTTGAATTAATTAACGTTACATTAACTGTGCACAAGGCAACGCCAATTTACAATTCGAGATAGTTATATTTTAACCGAAAACATATTTATCTATATGCGCGTTCATTACTAAGGTATTTTCTCTTTTGCTTTCTATCTAACGTACAAAATAGAGAGACAAAATAAACTTTATAAAGAACGATAAGAAAGGGGAAAAAACAGAGGCGTAAAGGGGAAGCGTCTGCTTGAAGAAGAGGAGAGGATTGCCGGGCGGGGATGTACTGAAAATTCTTTTTCCGTAATGATCGGATTATACTTCTATAGATATAAAAATTGCGCATTATCTTCATAAAACAAATACGTTAAATTAAATGAAGTTAATTGTCAATAATAAACCATTGCAACAAAATGTTATAAATACTTTGTAACATTCCATATGTAGTTGTAAAAGGTTATGAAAATAGTATTTATATTTCCTAATTTTTAACGTAACATATTAATTTTACATGAGAACTCCTGCACCTATTATAAAAAAAATTGTATTTTCTATTAGCATTGATATAATATAGTATGACATTTTTAATGATGTAAAACAAATAACTTAATGTGTTGATAAAGGTGAATTTTCTTCTTTTCACCATTAGAAAATATTTATAATCTATTACACAGATTAAAAAAAAAAAAGTTTTCACTTATGTACAACTAAATGCACTTAGGTTTATTCAAATCATAAAAAATATTTGATACTAAAATATTAAATGTTGTAACTGCAAATTTAAAAATTATTCATAAAATAAGTAGGCCACCTTTAGTAGGTTTTCTTTACATTTGCAGACAACTATTGATATATAATTGTAATTACTGAAGAAAAAATTAGTCAAATGTATACTAAAATATCACCAAAAACATGCCTACATTGGAATTAAATCTGTAGGAAAATGAGAATATCCGATTTAGGTATAATATTATGACTGAATAAAAAAAGAAATTACGTTTTGTTATATACTCTTAAGAGCAAATGGACTAGTTATTAATTTTCACTTTGTAGTATGAAGGTAAGAAACTCTGTGGTCATCATTTTCTGATAAAATAGGAATAAAAGATTATAAAATGACCCCTATTCCTCACATACTTTAATAGCGTTAGGGTCAGCAAAGAAAATGCTTCGATCAAGAGAGACCTAATATGAAAGTTTTTAAGGTCACCCAAGACTACGTGAAAAATGGTGTAGATCCAGATGGGGTCCCTCAGGTATTCCAAGCCGGTACTCACTAAATTGAGCTCCTGACCTGACGGTAAGAAGCTACAGGATTCTTAATATCACCGAAAGAATCATCAGTTTATAATAATTTCACAGTGAAAGTCCCTTTTTGATCACACCTAATCAATCACTTGATTACTTAGAATACGTTATCAAATGGTAGTTCAGTATAGGATGTCAAAGTAGAAGAAATTACATAAGTAAAAGATACAATTACGTTAACAAATAATTGAAAAGGCTTCAATCCATTTTGTAAAAGGCGCAGATCTTTGAAAATGCCGTATATAGAATTCCATATATTAAATCTGTTAGTATATTTTATTTTATAAAAATAAATTATATCTGTTGTAGTTATTAAATTTACTATAAAATAAATATTTTATTTTACTTATATAGTTTTATTGTAAAATTATTTCAATTCACATATTTTATCATTATCAAGTGGTAAAGCACAACATAAAATGTATTCAAAATGGTTTTAATCTCAAATGTTTCGTCTATTTATTAGTCTAGTCGGGAAGTATTTACTTAGGCTAACAATAATTCAAATTTAGATAATAAATATTATCCCTGAATAATTGACAAATTCATACATGTAGAGAACGCACTCTAATAAATACCAGTCACTATTATTGGTATAATGTATTTAATTTATATATACTGTCTGAAATTGTATTTTATATAACTTTAAAAAATAGTTCTTAGAATTAACAAAATGTAAGAAATAATAATACATATTATAAATAATTGTTACATTACGTTTATAAAGCATATGTTAAACTTTAATTTCACTCAATTACAGGTTCTTGTTCCAACGTCAGGCTTCCTAGACTATGCAATCAGCATGCGTCCAGATTATCACCAAGCTATTATTGATACCATCAAATATTACGAATGGAAGAGAATAATATACCTTTATGATTCACACGATGGTTAGTATTAGTGTACACTCTATACTGAGCTACAAATCATACATTTACTTATTTTCAATATTAAACTAGTAAAGAATACAATGTTTGTAAACGAATTCATTTAGTAAGTAAAATATATTTGATTCCAAAAATACACTTTTAATCATATTAACTTGTGAATGAATTCATAGTTGAAATTATCTAATAGCAATTTTATCGTTTTATATTTGTAAATTAAAACATTCTTTTTCTTGTCTATGGAAAACCTGTAGGTATGTGATGCTGCACAGAGTGACAATAAGTAAATAATCTAAAAAGCTAAATATTCTGTAGGTCTATTGTTTTTTAAAAATTTAAATTGTAATCTAAATCAAATAAAATGTGGTTATCTTATCTATGATATAACGATTAAAATTGATATAGTTGATTTTAAATATTATTTCCATTGTAAAACATTCTCTAGTACAGATATAATAATATACTAATTAAAAGTGTTATTATTAGAAGTTGTAATTACAGTATATTGTTATAAATAATGTTATATAATACTTTTCGTGTGTTTTAAATAATTTATAATGATTTTATTAATAGGACTTCACATGAAAATTGTAATGCAAATTTTTAAATCTGTAGAGAATCTGTAAAAAATGGATATTGATTTACTTAGGAATTATAGTGCTCTTTAACCGCAGTTTTTTATTTTTACAATGAGGTTAAATTTTCAGGTAACTTCGATTTTGTTATATCACAATACATTATTGTAATAAATGTAAAATCTCTAATAAATAATTATTCTGCAAAACATATGTTTTTGGTCAAACAGATTTAGTTATCTCATATTTTATAATATGTATTGTTTTTAGCTACAAAAACCAACTAAGAGGTACAAATTAGGTCCATCCCCTTTGTCGCATAAACTCAAATGTAACGAAAATTATGTTTCACACGTTCATTTCTGTCACTTGGAATAAGTAATAAAGTTCACTAATTTTCCTAAAGGTCTACTGAGATTGCAACAAATATTCCAGAGTCTCACTCCTGGAATTGATACAATTCATATTGAAATGGTGAAAAGAATTCAGAACACGTCAGAAGTCCTCGATTTCCTACACAGTTTAGAAGAAATAAGCAGGTAAATATTATGTACGATCAACTTATTGTACTACGATAGACATGTAACATATGTAATAAATTAGCTCTTTTATTATTTCTTAACTGAATATTGAAACTCTAAAGACAAATTCTGAAGAAAATCGAGGAGCATAACTAACTGAAAAAGAATATCTAAGTCATAAATTAGTAAATAACATACCTTTTGCTTGTTCAAGAGGAACATCTACATATGGAGATTTACCACATACAATTTTTTGTCGTAATATCGTCTTTTATTATTTGTTTAAAAAATTTAAATATAAACGCGTTATTTTATGAAGTTTTTTATTTGCCATAATATTCTATTATAGTCTACTGTTTTGTTTCTCAATTACGCATTTTTCATCCCTTAGTAAACCAACCTGGCCCGACAAACGATTATTTTCCCCTTTTCTATACAAGAGTACCGGTTGAGAACCATTCCGCTTACTCATGCATTTGCTTTATGTAGACCACTTGGGACCGTTCTCCACTTAGTTTTTACCCCTCAGTTCATTTTACAACCACGATTCATTTTGACTTTTTGTTGTTTCAATGTGTGGTCTTCTGTGACAATCACTTTATTTTATAAATCA
The DNA here is from genome assembly GCA_963513935.1 of Aphrophora alni. Taxonomy (NCBI): domain Eukaryota; kingdom Metazoa; phylum Arthropoda; class Insecta; order Hemiptera; family Aphrophoridae; genus Aphrophora; species Aphrophora alni. The sequence goes on along the minus strand of OY740766.1, from coordinate 136,597,282 downwards.
GATCAGTAGAAACCCGTCAATCATTACTTACATATGAATCATAACCAAACTTGGCTGAACTTAATAAACACCAGCCTTATCACCTTATTATCGCATTAGTTTACGTTTTCAACAGTACTCGTCATTACATTTTTCGGTCTATATCCTTAAACTCTTATTTTTTTGAAACTTCATGTATACCAAGCAGATATTCTTTGCCTACAGTTGTTGACAAAGTGGCATTTTGTTCATTTAAATTAGTTTGCAAAACACTTTGCCCACTACTTTGCACACTACTTTGCTCACTCCGAATGGCAACTGAACAAAACGAAATTTAGGTTACGTTTATTTGAATTGATTTATAATATACAGGAAATGTCCCGTATGTAGGTTAGATTAATTTTGTACGTGTAAAATAACATAAATAAACAACAAGACAAAGATTTAAAGTTGAAAAAGGAAGTAATTTAATTATTCATGAAGATGATTGACAGTGTATGTACAGAGAGTATTTTTCGTTTGCCGAGTTTTGAAGTGTGAAATCTCGTTTCCTCAACAATACACCTCAAGTTATTTGTAATATTCATAAATAACCTCAGTTTTGACGTGAGAACTTCTTCTCAGTGTTGATGTGTTGTTTAGCACTACTGCTATATTTTGTGTAGTTAGTTTTAAAATATGGACAGTTCAGAGGATGAAAACCTGTCAAATAACCCGCCATATTGTGTTACTGCTGAAGAATGTTTTTTATTTGTCACAAAATAATAAGTGTAGACAAAGTATAACGTGCAATTCGTGAGCAAAGTGTCTTTTTTAAACTCGATAAAATTGACGCACTCGGCAAGCCTCGTTCGTCAACATTTTTCTCTCGTTTAAAAAAGTGCCACTTTGCTCACTAGTTGCCAAAACATAACTATTTCCCATGATTCCTTTCTACGCATACAGTACAATATATATATATATATATATATATATATATATATATATATATATATATATATATATATATTAGACCTTACTCCTTGTAATTCGATTGAAGTTTATCATCTCTCATTATTTCCTTGTCTTCAAGTAGATATTCCTTGAATATATTAAAGTAAAATACTTTTGCCTTTAATTCATTTAATTGGAATTAAAAAAAAAAAATAAAAAAAAAAAAATCCGTTTATATTTACTTTGTCCACTATATTATATTATCTATCTTATTTGTATGTAATACCTCAAAACAAATAAACCTATTAAACAACCTAGTAAAATACTTGTGACATGTTATGATGATGCAAATATGGTAAAGGGAAATATTATAATGTCATCACATTATAATAAATACTTTAGAACATATTTCTAAATTTATGCCAAGGATCTTGATCCAATAACGGAAAACAACCTTCCATATTATGACATAAGACACACGAAAAAAAATCATTAAATTTCACAAGTAATTTTACACCACCTCTTGGAACAAATAAGTGTAGTTTTTACACCAATTTAAAGATAGATGTTAAATTTAACGATTCCTTTCGTTAGTCAAAATTATAACGACTTTGACCGATATCGGATGTCAATAATATTATTATTATTTTGTTGATGTAAATGTTTAGGAAATGAATAATTTTTTTTATGAGATTTTCAATTATTACTAAACAAAAAATATGTATTACTCTATGGAACTAAACCAAAGAACATCTAACTTGTAAGACAAATTACTTAATAATTGAATAATTAACTATTCTTTTTTATTCTTTATTATACAAAGCATATATTTTAAATACATGTGTATTTCAACAAGTTAAGCATTTTAAAATTAATTATAAAATTCATTTATTTAATTTTACGTGTGATTAAAAAAATTACAAAAATGTGTAGTGCCTACATGTTTAGTTTTCATGCCTAATTAAATTTATTGATTATTTCAGATGGGGTCACAAATACATAGTGCTGGACTGTCCAACAGATATGGCGAAAGAAATTATAGTTAGTCATGTTCGAGACATTACTTTGGGCAAAAGGACGTATCACTACTTACTTAGTGGGCTGGTAAAGATTACGTTTGCATTCTTAAAATTTATTTTCATTATAGTGGGATTTTATAAATGAATATTTGCAGTGTGTCTAGACACGTATGGTAATTTTAATTATTTTTCCTATTCAATGATGAAATCTTTTTATCGTCATGAAACAATTACAACAATTAAACCAAAATATATACATATCATACTATTCCTATAGTATTCCTTTTAATGTAATTATGAGTTATTTCACCTGTGTTGTAGAAAAATTAAACAACAATTTGTAGTGTATATTAACGCATATTAAGTACATATAAAACATGTAATTGTACTTAGATTAACATTGTAATTAGTTTTTTTATCACAAGGTTATATATTTCATGATGAGGTTATATGAGGTTATATAAAGATGAGGGTGGATAAAGAAACAACAGAAGAGATAAAGATAAGAAGAGGAGTCCGACAGGGATGTGTCTTGTCACCATTATTGTTTAACTGCTATTCCGAACAGATCTTTAGAGAGGCATTGGATGGTGAGGAGGAGGATGGAATACCAATACAAGGTCAGAGACTTAACAATATAAGGTATGCGGATGACACCATAGTGTTTGCTGATAGTGAAGAAGGGCTACAGCGTCTAGTGAGCAAAATAGCAGCAGTTAGTACCAAATATGGCCTTGATATCAACAGTCAAAAGACAAAATTCATGATGATCTCCAAACACCGAAACGACAATGCCCGAATATTTATCAATTATCAACAGTTGGAACGAGTGGAGCACACAATGTACCTGGGAACAATAATAAATGGAGAGTGGGACATGACACAAGAGATTAAGTCACGCATATCCAGAGCAACAGCTGCCTTCAATAAAATGAACAAAGTTTTCAAGAGCCATGATGTTACCATTGAAACAAAAATGAGACTTTTGAGGTGTTACGTATTTTCTATTTTTCTGTATGGAGCAGAGTCATGGACAGTAAACAAGAGCATGATTAAAAGGATTGAAGCTTTTGAACTATGGTTGTACCGGAGAATGCTCAAAATATCATGGACAGAGCATGTAACAAATGAAGAAGTTCTAAGACGGATGAAGAAATCCAGAGAGATTTTGGACACCATTAAGATCCGTAAGCTACAATACTTAGGACACATCATGAGAAATGAGTCCAGATACTCTCTGCTGCAGCTCATCATGCAGGGAAAAATAGATGGAAGGAGAGGACCAGGAAGACGAAGAATATCCTGGTTGCATAACCTTAGGGAATGGACCGGAAAAACATCTGTTGAACTTTTCCGAATTGCTGTCAACAGAGTCAAACTTACCCTGCTGGTCGCCAACGTCCGAAACGGATAGCGCACTATAAGAAGAAGATATATTTCATGGAAATAGTAGTTAGATCTGAACTAAGATTCTACTTTGATTACGAGTTTCATCTATTACATTCGTGTTATCTAATAATGCTGACTATGCAATGCCAGTTTCGAAATTGATTTTAATCGTTTATTATTAAAGTTCCATTACTATAGGGTTGTAGTTTGAATATAACACATAGCCTAGTTTCCACACGTTTATATTATTTCCCTTTTAATATATCTTCATAGTGTTGTATGTCTTGTTACTACATATGTGTACGGTATCTAGAACTTTGATTTTGTGATTGGTTCAATTTTATTCAAGGTAACTGTTGTTTATATATTTTTAAACCTTAAGTGTTTTGCCTTCATTTTTATTATATTATACTGAAAGATTCACAAATGAATTTGACACCCGGGATTATTAAACATCCAATTTGTTTTTAATGTTCGTGATAAATTTCCTTTCCGTATTACGGTTCGTTTTGTATGCCATATGGATATTACCCTTTTATTTATAAAAAAATTAGCAATGCAGTGTAATTCACATTTTCACATTCTTTCAAACTAATATTATCCACAAATAACAATAAATATGTTTGTGTATATTTTCATAAAACTACGTTACATTGTAACCAATGATTTAAATTCATCAAACCATAAAGCATATTCAACTTTTTGTTGAACGAACGGCATTTTTAATGTGACTACTGCCGAACTGCGCATTCAAAGTCACCTCTACAACATATAATAAACTCCCATTATTAAAATAATATATATTGAATTCAAAATGAATGGTTGATTATTGTTCGTGACATTTGCAACTGAAATGACGAACACGTTATCTGATAATCCTATATTTCAATTTCATCAAAACTGCCAAAATAAAAATAAAAAAACGCAATCTATTAATAATTTCTATAATAAAAACATTTTCTATTGAAAATTATTTCAAGCAATAACTAAAACACTCCAATGTTGCCAAACTCACAACTACTTAATCATTGAATCACGGAATTGTTAGTATTTTTCTTCTTGTAAATATTAGATTATTTTTTTTAATTCATGATTAAAATTTTCATTAACTTTTTCCTAGTGATGAAATATACTATTCCTATTTTCTGAGGTCAAGAAACGATAATATCAGTCACGAAACGAAGGTCAAAATTTTTTACTTTAGTTAATATATTAAAGTTATCGTGTTTATATTTTTGAAATATAAAACAATATAATGGGATTTAATAATATCTTAGAAAAAATTGTATAAACATATACTTCTTTTCTCCGTATCAAAGGGCAATTGTTTTAAAAAAACAAAACAAATTTCTTTCAAAATAGCTTTAAAAAATTGCGTAAATTTGGTAGAATTGTTACAGTATCAAATGAATAGTTTTATTATATGTCAAAAATAAATAAATATACTATACTATATTCATTTAATTTAACTCCTAATGTATTGTGAATGTTTATTTATTGAAGAAAAAACTAATTACTCTTAACACAAAACAGTCATGAAATTATTATTATTATTGTTTTTTAAAGTTAACTAAAAGAATGAAATCCTATTTTTTTTTCTTTTTTCCTCGTAGGAAGTTTTTAAGGTGACTTCAAGTCTACTTTCAATTATTGCCTTTGAAACTCAATTTATAATATTTGCCATTATAAAGTGAATCATTTCAAAAGCAAATTGATTAATTAAAGTGAAGTGACTAACGACATTGAACCCATCAAATCTCATCAAATTACACCAATCCAAACAGTCTGTTTTCTGTAGAAAGCTTAGGTTGGCATGAGTGCAATTACAGCAATTGGTTGCCATTCCAAAGCAATAACGTCGTGCTGGACACCTAATCCTACATGAGCCGCTTACCCTCTGTTCACTTGAATAAGCCAATTAATGGCATTTCATTCTCTTTTGGTCAAAATTATTTTGGAGTCATAGATGAAATGCGACTTAATTGGAAATTTAAGAAACCAACTAATCTGAATTAAATGATTTATTCTTGCATTTAAAATAAAAGAAATATTTTTAATTTAACCGTTTTTATTTACATATTTTAATTATTTGATCTAAGTCATAATTTCAAACTGTTTTCTACTTGATTTTGGTCTGTTCGTCAATATATAGAACTTTTAATTGTAAATATGTGTGAAACTACATTTATTGTCGATAATACTTTTAAAAACACATTATATAAATAGGAGATCAAACATTATAAAAATTGCTGATAGATAAAAATAACATTAGCTTTTTGACACACTTTTTCCACTTTTCCTTTCCAATATTGTTTTGCCACGATTATTTAAAACTTTTAACAAGTTATCTGGTAATATATTTGTCGAGACTGACTATATTTTGAACCTACTATACAAATAAATTAGTAATTTTGTGTTATTGTTAGTTTTGATTAGCCAAAACATTTGAAAGTGGTAAAAATGATCTACCTAACTGTTTTAGTAGCAGATATTAGATTTCATTTATGTAATATAGGTTTCAATCATCTTTTATACAAATAGATAGTCTTCAAAATGGATGAATATATATTTAAGTTAGTGCTTGATCTTAAATATATATATACAGTTTAATCATATTAATTATTGAAATAAAGTTTGGGGGAAATGACAAATATTATTAGAAAATTTTTAACTATAGGGTAAAACTATATTTCAATAAATGTACTGAGTGTTTTAGGTGCATGATATGACTTGTTTTATATTTTGCACAAGCAGTAGTGTTATTTAGTTCACAGGACAAATTATGTACAGATACGAAATGTGTGACGGTAAAAGGGGGGGGGGAGGAATGTTTAAATATGAACTAAATTAAACTTAAATGGCTTCAAACTGTAGTTTATTTTATGAAGTGATCAGTAAAATGAATATTTTATACAAATAAAATTATCGAAAGTCAGCCAAAAAATGAATCTCTACTGAAAACATTTCTCTAAAAAAAAGAGAAAGTTTTTAACTTTATTTATGTTATCATGTTCTAATTTAGGCATTTTTTTTATAAATGTTTCTTTATAATAAACTCAATAATAGTATTTCTTAATTAACTTGTTTAAAGAAAAAAATGCTTCATGGTTTACAAACTAACGTAATTATTAAAGTATAATTTTATGTGAGATTTATCGGTATATATTCTAAATGCAAACGTTGAAGTTTAAGTTAAGTAACTTTGAATTTATGATTTGACTTCAAATGATAAAGTTTATCAACTCTACAAGTTTTCAACCAAATTGTGATTCAACTTACAGATTATGGATGACAGGTGGGAAACTGAAGTGATAGAATATGGTGCAATAAACATCACTGGGTTTAGAATTATAGAATCTTCTAAGAGATATGTCAAAGATTTCTTGGATGGGTGGAGTAAACTTGATTCAACCACAAATCTAGGAGCTGGAAGAGAATCAATATCAGTAAGTTATGACATACTCAGACATATTATCCTGTAAAATACAAGGTAAATTTGATGTAGTTATTTTTTTAGATTTTGACCTTTATTAAATTTTTTATTTACTTCATAAATGCTATTTAATTTACTTGTATATTAATAACGTATTGTAATAACGTATTAAATAAGGTCTCTGATTTTTACACAAATTATAAAAATTAACATAGGTTTCGATTTTCAGTTTAGTGCTTTTCAATGTAAAATTATTACCTAAATTTACTTTCAATTTATTACTATTAATTATTTATATTTGGGCACAATTCATATTAAACTTTTGTAACTGGTATAATAACTACAACTATTTAATTAGTACTGGTATTTCATTTTAAATATTATTATCGCAAATCAATTAAGTTCAAGTATAGTAAGAATATATTCATTATTGATATTTAGTGCTTTCTTATAGTTTAATGAAATACTAATTATTATTTTATTAAACACAAATTTTAAAACCACTGTTCAATAAATTACACTTCCATGAATGTTCCACTAACAAACTTGGTAATTTAGCTCTAAATAAAATTTGGAAATAAAGGGAGAAAAACTTTAAGATTAATAAAATCTTCATCACTTTAAATAAATATATTTTAGGAATTAATTTTAAAATACAATCCATACAATTTAAAAATTATGAATGCGCACATAATATTGGTTTTTGTTTCACGTAAATAATATTACGCGAAACAACTTCTCAACCATTCTTTTTATCTTGTTTTTCTATCTTCAGGCTCAAGCAGCACTTATGTACGACGCAGTATATGTACTTATAGAAGCCTTCAACAAACTTCTAAAGAAGAAACCTGATTCTTTCCGAAGCAATATACGACGGGGACAGATTTTCAATAATGGAAGCAGAGGAATAGAATGCAATACGAGCAAGGGATGGGTGACTCCGTGGGAACATGGAGAGAAAATATCTCGCTTCCTTAGGAAGGTAAACGGGAATTTGTATTGAATTTTGTAATATATTATATGATCAAAATATATAATATGAACAAAGATTGCTTATATTCAAAACTAAAAGTTAATATTATAGTTCAATAGATTTTTTAAAATTTTTAATAAAATATAAATTAACGTTTCTAGTTTTAAGTTTGGTCTAAAATAAAATAATAATAATTACCCAAATTAACAATATTTTAATACATTTTGTACTATTACAATATTAGAGAAAATAATAATTTGGAAACAAAATAACCAGCAAAAATTATTGTAATTGTATTTTAGTTTCTAATATAAGTACTTAATACATCGTCATATATTTTCCCATTATTTTTATAAAGAATGAAACAAATTATGGTGTATTATTATTTAATATCAACTTATTACTAAAACCGAGGACGCAAAAAAAAAAAGTAGAAAAAATGTACGCGTATGAATGGAGAAGATCCAAAATAAGACATGTATTAGTTTTTCTAATTCTACAAAAAAAAAAAATTAACAACAACAATATCAATCTGCTTTCATTCTGGTAAAGATTCTAGAAATTATTATTTTGGTTCAGTCAACGCTACATCTATTCTATTTTACATTAATTAAAAACTTTTGCCCCAATCGTTTATATTGATTTTTCGTAAGTTGTTTGAAGGTATTTTTGGTTGTGTGCAATAATGAGTATATGCATTTATATTTAAAATAATTTTCTGTATTTACATACTGAAAATTCAATTATATCACTTACTGTCTGTATTTACCGTCTAAATGTTGTAATTCCCTATGCATTTGATGAAGTATCTTTGTTGAATTTAATTATTTGAAGATTTAACACGACATGTCAACAAGGATTTTCTGTACTAAAATGGAGAGAGTAACAACGTGAACACATCAACTCATTAGTTATACATTAAATGCATTACTGAATAGTATAATATCTGAGTTGCTTCAATTAGTAATATTTCTAGTTTTTTTCTGTTTTTAAATTACAATAGTATAAAATACATGAATGGTTTATAACTTTTAAGTTTAGGAATTAGTTACTAGTAGACCTAATTATTAAACTACTCATATGGTCTTAGTCTTATTTAGAGAGTCAAGAAATATTAATTGATAATAATTAGAAATTACAACAAATATTAATATTACATTATGTAAAATAAAAAAGTCAGCTATTATAAATGTAGTAAAAATTAACTCCTAACAGATTGTGAATAATCGTAAACTGTTACATTAATTTACAGGTGGAGTTAGAAGGGTTAACTGGACAAATACACTTTAACGATGACGGTAGACGCCAAAACTACACACTACATGTTGTAGAGATGACAGTTAATAGTGCAATGGTTAAAGTAAGGATAAACAATGTCACATGATAAATAACACATAGTTTATGTTATTAAATTATTATTTTAACATATATTAATGGTTTATTTATACAAAATAAAAAACTAACTAAATATAGATTAATATATTTTAGTCTTCAAAGTAAAAAAAAAAAAAAACTTATATCTGTTAGTTATTGATACAGTTGATATTTCCATTTCCAATATTAAGTCTTGTTTATTTTAGGATTAAAAGACAAATCATTATTGTTAATTAATTATGACATAAACGTCTTAATTTTATATTCTTTAATTATATTTGACTAATGTCTTAATACGGATGTCGTCATTTATTATTAATATATACAAATATTTTGATTATGAATATGATGTATTTAGTAATATTGGTTATTTATATCAGGTGGCTGAATGGAGTGATCAACATGGATTCTATCCAATAGCTGCTAAATACGTAAGGCTTAGACAACTTGGCGATTTTGAAAAGAATCGAACATACATAGTTACAACGATAATAGTAAGTAATTTAATGAATCACCTCAAACTGTTTTTAAGTAAAATATACATTTTATTCAGTTATAGAAAATCTAGCTGAATAAAACTCATCACATTATACCTATTCAAAGACACCACATTTACAGAACAAATCGTCCAAACGCTGTTGTAATGTCTACAGAAATTTAAGAAGCAATGTTATCGAGAATTTTTATAAGAATTGTGCTTTCCTGTTATTTAGTTTCAATCAATGTTTATAAAATATACAAATTACATCATCGTTTTTACTAAAAAAGCTTTAGCAATATCAATATTATCAATTTTTATGTATTACATTTTATTGCAAAAATAAAGCATAAAATGTAATATTAAAATGTACCAATATTTTAAAATATGTACTTCACAAATTATTTTAGTCTACTAACTAAAAATGCGGAAAGTTTATTGATTGGAACATTATTCACTGTGTGATGGGGGTTTAAGGAATTGTATTCCGTTTTATTAGTTTTTACCTGCAGTTGAATTCTTCTTCCGTTTAAAATTGTGCCAAAATAAATCAAATTATCAAACTGAACTAACCACAATTTTTCATTTTCTACTCTTGTTTCTTTGTTAGTATTTCACTTCACCAATATGGACGAACACAGAAATATAAATTACATTTAACAAAAATAAAGACAGTAAAATCTATAACCTCACGACATGCAATCTTTACAGAAAATCATTTTTTAAATTACATGTAAAACAAATTAATTACAGGTTTGTATATATTGTTTCCATTTTCTATTGATTTTATTCAATTATGATAAAAAAAATTGTGATAAAATATAATACAATTTAATAGTTGTAATTATTTTATCAAAATATTTTGTTATAACACGTCGTTTCTAAAAAACAATAACTTGTATCAATATTTTATATAATTTGAGACTGAAGTTCATGATATAGAAATAATACCCTAGTGGATAGAGATAATTAGTAACTAAATTACACCTAAAAAAACAACTATTTTAATAGTGTAGTTAAAATTTTTTTAGTGTACTGCAATTTAAGTTAGGTTTATTTGTTCTACAGGAAGAGCCTTATATCATGGAGAGAAAACCAGAAGCTGGAGAAATTTTGACTGGAAACGATAAGTTTGAAGGTTATTGCAAGGACCTAGCTGAGCTCATATCCAAGAAAATCGGGATAAATTGTAAGTCTTCACAATATCACAAAACTATTATTTCCATTTAAGAAATGTCATAAACTTCCCACAGACTTTATAAATATTGACATCTCAATTTTAATATTGCTGAATCTACAGAATTGCTTGGTATTTACTGTACTTTTATATCACAAGGAACTTGTATGATTAAATTGAGATTATAATTCAATTTTTTTTTCTCCTAATAATAACTTATACTACCTTATTTAACGAGTAATTGAAACATTAAAGAAAGATTGAGAGTTTGAAGTGCATTTTATACATAGTGATTAAGTATGAAAACAAATAATTCATTGAAACTTTTAAAAATTGAATTGCGTTTTAAAGATTATTGAGTCATACACACGTATTTAGTTTTACGATATTCAGTCTGAGTATATATTTAAACTATTTTAAACATTATATGTTTTATGTCAACGTCACTCGACATCACGCGTTCTCTGACGACATCATGACAGAATTCAATTTATATTTTATACACATTTATATTACTTTAAAATTCGTAAAGAATACTTTTAAATAATAATCCATGCATTATTTCAGATGAGTTGAGAATAGTTAAAGATGGAAAATACGGCTCCGAAAACTCTGAAGTTAAAGGAGGCTGGGATGGGATGGTTGGCGAATTAATCAGAAAGGTAAATTGAATATGATTACAGATTATCAATTTAATAATTATTTATAAATAAATAAAATATTACAAACCAATAATTGGTAATTAATCCAAATAAAAGTAACTTATATATGTATGCATGTTGGGATGTTAATTTTAAAATAACTAAAAAGATAAAGTGTTTAACTAGTGAAAGGAATTAAACAGTTTTCTTTAATTTTCATGTAATCTGCAAATAAATAATTTGGGTGAAAACATGTCATTTTTTGTTATTTCGCCACTATGTTTTGATTGACCATAAAAAAAAAATTAATTTCAGGGTAGTTTACCTACTTCTTTATGTATCTAAGTAATACAACTGTAGGGCGACAAAGTTTTATAATGTTTAAAACATGTTTAAAACATGGCTCTGACATTAATTTAAAAACAAAAAAAGAAACTTCTCCTAACCTTAGGATACCCCTATATTACAGTGTTATAAATTTTACATTAAAAAAATATTATAAGGGCTATGTTTATTAAAAATAAAATAAAATGTGATATAAATTTCAATAATAATAATTTTAATTAAATATCTCATAAATAATAAATATAAAAAAATTTAACTTTTAACAAATCTTGCATTAAAACTTGTTATATAATAAGAAATTAATAAAATGAAATACAGCACAAACTCGCTAACAAGACCCTCAAAAACACAATTCCCTCCCTAAAAAGGGCATTTTTCTAATCCCCCAGGGATTGACATATCAAATAACGTTAACGATATCTCTCGATTATTATTATTTTAAAAACGACAATAGAACAGATTTTTTTCCACATACAGATCTCTGCTCTATCCCTCTGTATCACGACTTTTTGCGAAACCGAACTTTCATAGCAAGATTTCAACATCAGTAGTATGTCATTATCAGCGGAACCTTTGTAACAAGACTTCACCCTACCCAGTGGATAGTTCTCACGGTCAGTGGAATGGATGTTTTGAAGAAACAATGTCTTCCGCTCAGGTCTAAACATGAAAACCCAGGTTTCTCCTCTTCACTACAGTACTGTGTTAGAATAATAATAAATTGTACTTTTTAAAAAAAAAACGTGCTTGTGAGGTTTGATTAAAAATGCGCTTGCTATAAAGGGGTTTCGGAAAAGCAGTGACCTTGATAGTACGACTATTGTCAACATAACCTTGATACTACGAACCTCAACTAGGTTTTCCAAATCTCCTTCAGAGTCTTGTTATCGAGGTTATAATGTACTAAAAAAATATTGAAAATTATAAAAAATATCTACACGAACAATCCCAATACTTGCATTGGTAATTTACTTAAAATATTGTTTAATTATTTTGAAAAATACAAACATTTATACTTGAAGAGAACACCAACTGCTGGTGGACCAAATATAAATATTGTTATTCATCTCATTATTAGTACTATCTATTGACCATTTAAAAAATGCTTTTTTGTTGTTACATGTTTTTAGCGTATACCAGTATATATATATATATATGTTATAAATATTAAAAAAATAATAATTCCAAAAAAACTTGTGTGATGCAGGAAGCAGATATTGCAATAGCACCTATGACAATTACTTCTGAGAGGGAACGTGTTATAGACTTCAGTAAGCCCTTCATGTCACTCGGCATTAGCATCATGATCAAGAAACCAGTTAAACAAAAACCTGGCGTATTTAGTTTCCTAAATCCTTTATCTAAGGAGATTTGGGTGTGTGTCATATTCTCATATATTGGAGTGAGTATTGTTCTCTTTATCGTCTCTCGATTCTCACCATATGAATGGCGGTTACTCTCTTACGCTGACGATCCCCATCACCACACTCTGCACCACGCTGGACCTCCAACAGTTGGACAACCTCCCAGTGTTCTAGCAAACGACTTCAGTATACTCAACAGCCTGTGGTTCTCTTTAGGTGCATTCATGCAGCAAGGTTGCGATATATCGCCCAGGTAAGTTAAGTAACGATTATATAGAAGTTTAACAACAAGCATCTACTATGATAATATACAGAAGTTATACTATGATGTTTTAGAAATATATTTCTATAATTAATTCCAAATGAGTGGATATAAAATATCTTAATCTTTACTTGTTTCTGGAATTGATTCAATTTCCGAATTGTGTTATTTTTTTTTAATATTGTTATGAAACATTGTAGACTAAATAATAATAAAAAAAAAAACTGTCATTAAAATAATTAATTTGATTAAATAGTGCAAATGAACAGAACACAATTTATGACGTGGTCTCAATCTCATAGATACAAGAATGTTAATAATATATATATATATATATATATATATATATATATATATATATATATATATATATATATATATATATATAAAATATATGATTGCATCTATAGCTGTTCATGAGGATTTTGAAACATTTGAGGTACTTTTAGAGGGCTCTAGATCATTTAATAATCAAGTGATCTAATTGTATCGAGATTGTTTCTTAATTGGTGATAACTGAGTTTTATTTAGACATTTAAATTTTTATTAGCTATACCACTAGACTAGAGATGATCGGGAAGATTGAGATCGACAATTAATCGTTATTGCAGATAACTTCGAATATGAATACAATTGAATATGAATTTGTAAAATCTGTATATTTCGGTTTTGAGTAGCGCATGAAACCTCAATTTACAATTTACTAAAATCGTGGACGTGTATTTCCATTTTTTGAAATACAAATATTCTAAAATTGATTACGTTATTTATCGACAATATTTTTATTTATCAATTTATTAAAATTAAAATTCGGTTTAGCTTAGTGCGTAAATTCTCCAAACTTATCGTAATTTAATTAATATAGATGAAGTTTTATTTATTACGTTTTATGTACAAAGCACCAAAACATGAGTCACTGCAACATTATTTTTTTAATCATATTTAAAGATAAAATCAGTTTTTTTTCCATTTTTTGACTAAAATATATTGATTATGGAATCAAATTTTGTTAATTTGGATAAACTTACTATTTATAATAATATATGTAATTATAAATTTATTAATGATATACTTTCTCTTTACTAAACTAAATGTAAGTATTTCAAACAATAGTATATCTGAAGAGTATATTGATATAATAATTAAAATTCACGTTAAAATATTATTTTAATATTAAAATTCATAAATAACAAACACCGTTGACAACTCTAATGAAATAGTCGAAGATTAATATGAAATTGCTTGATACAAATTCTATAATCCAAGCTATAATTTATTTATAGTAAAGTAAATTTGGAACTTAAAGTAACATATGATTCCTTAATTGATATGGATATTAAAATATTTGTGTAAAATAACAAATGAGGTGTGTATGTTAACCTTATTGTGTTACAGATCGATTTCCGGAAGAATAGTTGGTAGTGTTTGGTGGTTTTTCACTCTCATTCTAATTTCCTCCTACACTGCTAACTTGGCTGCCTTCCTGACAGTTGAGAGAATGGTAGCTCCTATCAACTCTCCGGAAGACTTGGCATCTCAAACTGAAGTCCAGTATGGAACCCTCATTCATGGTTCAACCTATGATTTCTTCAAGGTAATTGTGTCATCTACATATTGAGTACAATAAAATGTTATTGTTTTAACTGTTATAGAATCAATAAATAAGTTTAGGTAAAATCTCGGGTGTTTTGATTTGCAATAAAAAAATTACAAAATTCATGAGTGGTTCATAATTTTCTATAATATAAACAAAAATTTCTTAAACGGTAATGTTTACTGCTACTGTATTTACATTACTAATATATATATATATATAATGTGACTAAATTTTCAGCTCTACGCTTTAACTTCTTTCTTAAAATATTTTGTATTAAACTAACATCATACTTATTATTAACAACAATTTGTTTAACAACATTTAGTTCATCATTGAAGTCATTAGGTTTATTGAAATTCATTATCATTGTTAATAATAGATAATTGAGTTGTAGATTGTGTTAAACGACCAAGAATTACAGTGATGAGAAAAAGTAATTAAAATTAATAAATTCATATGAATAAAGTCAGTTATTTAAATTTATATGTAGGAAAGATTATTTTAAAATTAATTGTTTTTTTTATATAATATGTATGAACAAATTGTAAATGTATTTTTACACTTGTTTATAGCTAATCTGTATTTTGTTACTATATCTAAAAATCTAAGTATTGAGGGTAGTTTTCTACATTACAATATATTTTGAACCATTTAAAAATGTGAGACACCCAAAATATTACGTTAAGAGTTAAACGCAATATTTCATAGTTAGTAGGCTATTAGAGTTAGATGATAGTTTTATTATTATAAATTGTTTCTTGAAGCGTTAACAATTTACTAATTATAAAAGAGTAATTAAATATTTACAGTTATAATTAAATTATTCCTACGGTAGTTGTAACAGCTCGTATATATTAGTGCAATAGATAATTTGTACGATCTTTGTTTCTTATTTTTTCAGCGTTCGCAAATTACACTCTACAGCAAAATGTGGGAATTTATGAACTCAAGAAAATCAGTGTTTGTGAAAACGTATGATGAGGGCATCAACAGAGTTCGGACGTTGAAAGGAAAATACGCCCTTCTCATAGAGTCTCCTAAGAATGATTACACGAATGAGAGGGAACCTTGTGATACGATGAAAGTGGGGAGAAATCTTGACGCAAAGGGTTTTGGAGTAGCTACACCTTTGGGCTCACCTCTAAGGTAATGTTTACAATGTCTTCTTTACACCTTTGCTGCATATGAGTTTTCATTTTAATGAAATTCAATAAGTTACACCAACATTTTGACTTTAGGCTTACTTTGTTTCGATTAACTAATATTGTATGTTATTAATTTTTTTATTGGTCAGAAAAAAAGTGATTTAAATACTAACTCTCATATGAATATGTATTCTAACTTATTTACTTCTTAATCAGTTGTACGAAGTCTTGAAAGTGACGGTTTTTTTGTACGTTCTGATCATAAACCCTCCACGATCATTCTAATTTTGTAAATAATTAGAATTTAAAAAGTCAATACTATAAGAATCATAATGAGGGTATCAAAGTTTTAGTAAAACAACATTTTTAACTCAGGTCCTTTTTTCTCATTATTGGGTTTTATAGAAGTAAGGATGTAATGGTTCTACCATTGCATATAAATAAAAGCAATAATATATCTACTTGTTGCGTAAATCACGTAATTTTATATATTAAAGGAGTTCTATATATATATATATATATATATTCCTCAAATATATATATATATATATATATATATATATATATATATATATATATATATATATATATATATACAATTTACTTTGATATAGAGTAAAATAGAAATGGTCCAAATTAAATACATAGCTATAACCCAATCTTAAGATAATACTCAACTTTTCTTCTAATTTTCATTTAAAAAATAATATAATTTAAGAATTCTTTCTTAATTACGATATTCAATCATTGTAATTTAAAAGCTACAAAACGACTTCTTAATTGCTCAAACCAATATGTACTTTCTCTTATGTACTTTATGACCAGGATAAGAATAGTCCATAAACACATTTAAACAATTAAAACACTAATAATACATTTAATATTCAAATTTGAATTCAAAAATGCATCAAATGGATCATGAAATAATAATAACTGTTTTTTTTTTTTTTTTTTTTTTTTTTTTTTTTTTTTTTTTTTTATGAAAAGTACTTTAGAAGACCTTCCATTTAAACTTTGACCGACAAAAATTCTAGATTATTTCTACGAAATTATGTAAAATTTTCCAAATTTTCCTTATTCGCCAAGAAATTAGTTGGTGAATTACAATAATAAAAATTTGTACAAACCATCAACGTCGATATTTATAATATTTGAAGTTAACCTTACCCTTCGACAATTAAAGACATAATATACAAATATGTATAAAAAAATATACACTGCTAAGCTGTAGCCTCAAACATTACGTCATGCACAATCTAATACATGTCAACAACAAATAATATATGTTTAAAACCGTACAATATTTCAAATATGTTTTGTAGCATCATATATTTTATACATACATAATAGTTTGTATTGATTATGGCTTTAACTCTGTTGACCTTATAAAATATCTTTAATTTATTTCATAAATTGAATAAATTGTTTCAGGGAAGTTATTAATCTTGCAGTTTTATCACTGATTGAGAATGGAGAGTTGACAAAGTTGATGAACCGATGGTGGTTTGATAGAACAGAGTGTAGACACGATAAACAGGTAAAGGAAATATAGGAGGGTCATTCTAACATTTTCTGAATATATCATTTGTTGTAAACACACGCTCTTCCAGTAATCAGAACCGAGTGATGAAAACTTTATGGTTATTGATATACTAAGATTTCACTTATTGCAATTTTAGAAGCTAAAAATAATTATAAGAGCTTTGTAACAACTACAAAGTTATATTTATTATGACAAGCTACACGTATTATTGTTATTGTACAGCTCTTTTATTGCAATATTAATTAACATACCTTATTTCCAGACGATAGTAGTTAATTATATTCAGTAATGGCTACATGTTTCGCTGCCATAGGATCAGGCCTGCTAATAACATTAACACTTAGTTCAAATACACATCACAAACACATATAAAAATCTCGGTCTAGCACATAGTTAGGTTATTTAACTAAAGTAGTTCTTAAGCAAAACAATGAATATTATTAATTGTTATTGTAGTAATAAATGTTAATGAAAAATCGGCACAAGTTTTAGGGTGCTAGATATATAAATTAACCAAACGAAATTGTGTATTTATTGCTATTTTAATAAACAACCTAATGACCTTGGAATTTAAATAGTGAATATTACTGCGACATGTAACACAGTTATTATTTGCTAAATCGCTTTACATACAATAAAGCAGATATCTCTTATTATCAAGAAGAAATATAATTTTCTATGAAAGGAAACAATGTATATAGGTATATGCTTTTAGAATTTCAAAAACTTTGATTCTGCCAGTTTATGAACAGTATGTGGTTCAATTACCTCACACACTAATTAAATTATTTCCTAATGTCAAAATTAGGAAATAATGGTTTGAAAATAAAATATAATAATAATAATTCAACCCAATTCAATTCCACCACCAGATACAATTGATTTGACAAATACATTTATACTTGTCTGTATGTGTTGCAACGACTTTCAAACCTAACGTTCTCCAAATTAGCAGTCCGATATTTAAAATTTAAAATGAATTAAAACAGGTATCACATAGAAATGAAATGGTTTTATTAATTATAACAATATAAGAAGTAAACCTAAATTTTTAGTTTGAGTAAAATAGAATCAAATTTTGTATATAGACTTTATAAGAAGATTGATGAAATTTTCCCTGAAGGCTGTATATTTAGTTTTGTCCTTCTATTTATATGTCTTCACAAACTACACATGTATCCGTTAAGTTAACTATTGTATCCGATAAGGTTTGTATTATTTAACTTATTATTACAAACTATATAGTCCTGAAATCTTGTAATCGGCGTTTATACTTTTGGTCGTTAATCGTTCATCATAATCAGTAACATTGGTTTAATTTTACTGTTTTCAGAAATCTAAATAATGTTTGGTATGTTCATATAAATAATTGGAATAATAGCGAAAATATAATGAAAATCTGTAGATATTTTGCCTTAAAGACACCACTTGAATCCGTTTTGTATCCAGATGTCCTGACATAATAATTTGTATAACTGTATTCTTACAAAATGTCTGTTATAAATAATTAACTTTTTAATGTTGTCTATGAACTTAGAATTTATAAATATATTATGTGAGTATATTGAAATGTAACTGCAATAAATAAAGTAGTAAATAAATTTCAGAAAACCCATTTTAATAGCTCTGGTGACTTTTACTCACTCGGAAACAAAATTTATATCCGCTATTTTATTTAGATAAGAACAAAAGGGTTCATTGTTCTTATTGGCTTAAATGTCACTCCTAAATTATCGCAATTATATAATAATCTTCCCATTACAAAATTTGAGTTCGTTCATCGGATCCTTTATAATTATTTCTTCTCTTTAATAACACATTTTCAATGTTATTTGCAGTGCATAGTGTAAAACAATTATTATCAAGCACACTGTTTTTTTTTTTGTTTTTTTCTCAAAATGTGTTTAAAAATAATATCTGGCTCTTCTTTTGTTTTCTGATGTAGTATTTTCAAATTATCCTCCTAACTTTATTTTATACACCTTTACCGTAGCTTAAAAACCAAATTACATAACAAATAAAATTGTATTACTAATAACAAATGAAGTGAAACAATCTATTTATCTGATCCAGGACACATCTAGAAACGAACTATCTCTGAGCAATGTTGCTGGTATATTTTATATACTTATAGGAGGACTAATCTTAGCAATGGCTGTAGCACTCATGGAGTTCTGTTACAAATCACATACAGAAGCATCCAGTGCAAAGGTACTTATATATTTCTATTTATAAATTTTTTATTCATATTTGTGAGCATTTTATTAAAATGCATATGACCATAAATAATGCACATATATTTAAAAAAAAAATTAAATTTCAATATGTATAAAAACAAATATCTAAGAATATATATGACAATATATCACTGATTTCAGTTTAACATTACCACATAGAAACGGTTTACTCTCTTGTCTGTGAAATTACTAATGAAGTTGTAAAGAATGACTACTATTCCCGTTGTACACTTTAAATATATCTGCATTATAAGCAAGAATGCAATGTCTTTTAAGTACTAATGTTATTACTGACAAATTTAAGCATTAAATGAAAATAACAAGTGATGTGATAAAATTTAGTAATCTAATACTTTTTTTCTGACGTGTGTTTGCCTCTTTGTTTTCCTCCAGACTGTGTTACGTTAATTTCTTCAAACTAATAATCCTATCCGTTCTGGGGAGGCACGAAATATTATCTATTTCGCTTCTGGAAGATGATAAACAACATCAGCGCATTTTAAGAAAACATTTTAAAACTACTTATTTATACAATTCTATTAGAATTCCATGACATCGGTAGCTTCGTGCAGGGCTTGTACGAAATATCAACAGCGCTCTTTCTTGCTCCTTTATTGGCTATTGCCCAACGGACTACATTCTTGGCGGCTTGTATTATCGTGTAGTGCAAATGAAAACTAGAAAATAAAACTAATATTCAATAATATATATTTTGGCACATTTTACATCAATTGTATTAATTTATACATATAAATTCGATCATATATTTCAATAAACAAATTTCAAACGACAATTTGAAAATTGTATTTTTATTCATTGTCATCGTACATTTACTATATTTACTATGAAAGCATATTTTAAAACTATATATATATTATATGAGTTATACAATTATATAATGACACAGTTATATAGGATATTTCAATATTTTCAAACAATCATAATAAAACAACACCACATATTTCCAATTGATATTTTAACTGATGTTATTAATTGATACTTTTATGCTATATTTCAACTGTAGTATATTTCATATTCTCCAATAGTGTTCAAACTATTGAAACTCTTCAAATAACGGATATTACTAACACGATTCCTCATTTATTACCATAAAACTACAAAATGTTTTGTATAGTTTATACTCGATTAGATTATTTCATCCACATAATCTTACCATAAGCAAGTTATTTCATTTAATATATATTTTATTATTAACAAATATTTATTATTATAGATCCCACTTTCGGACGCAATGAAAGCAAAAGCAAGATTAACAATTGGCGGAAGAGAATATGACAGCACAAGAGTGAGTGAAATATGTAAACATATTAGAGATTTATAAAATATCAAGAACTGATAATCTCGGGAAAAATTAATACATGTGAAATCTTATTAAATTACTAATTGTCAAATAATAACAAAAAAACGTTACGTGATACTAGAAAATACATTCAACTAAATATATTTATATTAATAAAAATATTTTAAGTTCAAATTCGTTATCATTATCAACAATGATATGTAGGAAGTTATAGTTATCAATTTAAGAAATTTGACCACAAATGTATGTAATAAAATATTACAGAATTATTCAATTATATAAATAGGAAAAATATTACTAATTTTTTCAACGATTTTTTCTAAGACAGGAATTATTTTTGAAACGAAAATAAATGTTTATTACATACCAGAATGTGATTTAAATATTTCGGTTTTGGTCAATCGATAATGATTATTAAAATTCACAATCTATGATTATTATTTATATCCATATCCAAATAAGAGTAATCTAACATAAATAAACATGTTGGATTTTCCGTCCGTATTATTAAGTAACATGTGTTTTCAGGTATTTACAACCTACTGAGGAAGATTGGTAAATTAACTCCAATATTTATCATCAATTGCTCTATACATATAAACATAGCAATTATTCATGTGTAATGTATAATTTGAAATACTTATTGCATGAACTATAAATATTAGGTACGTATTAAAAAAATACAAGTCACATAGCTTCATCGATACACTTTTTTTATATATTTTACACTTTAGTGCACAAACAGAAAATATGTTTAAATGAGATGTACTAATATGTTCACGGATTGTATCCATACTGCACATTCAGCACTTATATTTTTTTGTTTATGTTAGTTAATTAAATTACAGGAGAAGGATAACGTAACGAATTTACTGGAGTTAGAAATTGCAAAAATGCCCAATTAGTTATCATAACAATAAGTAATTTACTAAGCGTGAGAGTTGTTAGTAGCTATAACTTTTTTATATAACAAATATTGTAACTTGAGTATTATATATTACTCCAAGGCGAAATATTTTATCAATTGTTTCGAAAATCAAAACAGTTGTATTTATATTAGACAAGTTGATATACTATTGTGAAGTATATATAAATTAACCACACAATTACTTTTCGCAAAATCGTATGTATTAATGCAAATAATTAATTATATTATTTTAAAAATAAAAATAATTGAATGGAGGATTATTCATAGTTTACTTTAGTTACTTAAGTGATAAAATTTCATTTAGGTGATGAATACAAAACCTGATTTATTTTACATAATTAATTTAATATTTACCAAGACTATTGAATCAAAAAATGCACTTGGTCTATATGAAATGTTATTTCACCAATTGCACCAAAAACTAATTTACAATCAAATAATTAATTTTAAAACACAATGTCATTCAAGAGTTAAGTTCGGTTATTATTTTTATGACAAACTGAAAAGCATTATAACGTAATTCCAAATTTCTATTTAAATGTTCAACCCTCCATTTTTTTTATTATAAATAATATTACTATTTATTTATTCGAAGTATTTATTTTACACAGTGTTCCACATGAAACATAAAAAAATTTCAGTATCCTACTGGTGAAACTAATGAAAAAAGTTATGAAAATCTGCACCAAAATAGATAAATGTCTATCTAGTCCCCATTTTTGTTTTTAACAAAAAAATAATAATTTATTAGCAAATATAAAGAGTTGAACGTTTGCATTCTTCTTAGTACTTAAAGACCCAATTTGTGAACATTTATCAACCTATTTCCTTTGCACAAATCAAAATACAGGCCACTAAAAGTGTTTAATGTCAATATTTAGAAAACGGTTAAAAATGTGTAAACTTAAAACAAAAAAAAAAATTTTCCTCTTTTTTTTTTGTCAAATAACCTTATAAAAACTTTTTAAAATTATTTTTACTATGCATGAATGGATAAACAAGTTATCGACGAAAAACCTAAAACATAACTTACTGGTAGTTGTCTCTAATAACCAAGATAAGTCTGGAATGAAGATTTTCTCTGTGTCCTGCAATGTTTTATTAAATTCTGCGTAGACTGATGTAAAATAAAATCTATATAAATTAAATACAAACTTATTATTATTAAATTAATATTAGTTATATTACAATTAAACATTATATACTAAACATACACAGAAAAAAAATCGTTTTATTTTTTACTTGATAAACATTATATCTATTATCAAAAACATAAAACAAAATAAAAAAGTCTAATAAAATAGCAAACCTCAGTAATTAATTATTTTATTCAAAATTCCCTCCTTCACAATATCACTCTCACAGAATTCTAGTGATTTGAATAGTCACAGAAAATCACGCTCTAGTGATTTGTTTAACTCTCACAGAAGTAAAATATTTTCAGTGGCTTTCCGAATTATGCCAGGATCGTTTGGTATAATTAATACAAGAGCAATGTTAATTTTAAGGAGTAACTCTTCTTTTTAAATTGTAACGTTAGTTTGAATACTATCGTTTTCAAATCGCTCCAAATGAAGTGATCTAGTGGCGTTAGGTTAGGTTAGGTGATCGTTGTAGCCATCACGTCTCATCCCGTTCAAGTGATTACCAGCTAATGAGGAAAGATGGCCAAGGATCGTGTAGGATTAATTAATAGCAATCAAGTTTGTAAAGATGCATGCAGTTAAGGAGCCGACAAATTATTATTTCAAAAATGTACCTTTGTATCTCCTGCAAGATTTTCAATGAAATCAATCCGAGAATTTTTTTTTTACATCCACACCAATCGTTATTGTGAAATCTGTGTTTCTAACTAGTTTCAATGGCATCTTGTGGATATTCTTCGCTCCATATATGACTATTTTTGAATTGCATACCCCTTTTCTCGTAATAGAGGCTTCACCAGTAAATGCAACAAAATTTACCTTATACGTATTATCTAGAAGCCAATAACAGAAGTTTAGTCACTGGGGTGATCTAATTGTAGGCAACACATTTTGAACCTTCTGCTGACTAAAAGGTTGACAATGAAATACCAAATTCGCCTTAGACCTTCGTTGATCATACCGAGTCATTAACTGATAATTTTGTTTTCTCTTTTACTTAATGGTTTTTCAATTACATGGTGATATCCTTGACGTTCTACGTAAACAGAACATAATAGAAAAATAACTCTTTCGTTCCAAATTAATGATACACTAAAGAACATGTTTTCGAATTGGGAAATCCGCCTTCCTAGAATTCTTTTCTGATAGTCTGGTCGATACTTCAGAACTTCCGTTGAAAAATCCATAAATGAAAATTTAGTTGACATATTCCTAATTAGAAAATTGAAACGACGTTTTTACACTACGGCTATGATCACACTATGTTTTCAATATTTGTATATAATATATAAATATTATTTTTTACTTTATTTATGCACTTAGTTTTAGTTTTAATAATCTATTAGTGTTGCTAACGTATAGCCAAAATGTAATAGAAAAATTATGAAATCACATTTTAACATTATTTAAGAGGGTATTATTTCGTTTACTTGTGTAAATTAATTATATGATATTGATTGATGGTTTGATTTAAATATGAGTTTAAAAGGCCAGAACCATCTCCAAGCACGGCGACCGATGGCCAATTGTGTTCGTAAATTATAAAATATAGGCCTATTTCAGTCGTTTTCATAACATATCATGTGCACTTACTATACATCTCACCTCAATTTGTGCAAATATATTGAGAACCCTTTTCTACAGAAATCCAATAAATTTAATATATTACCTTGTACAAAAAAGTTGTTTATATTACGCACAAATCAGTCACAAAGTTCTATTTGCAGGGTAATTGTTTTTTTTTAATTATTTACTTTAAAAACTAACTGTTAAACATGAAAAAAGGAGATTAGTTATATTAAACGTATATTTCTTGCAGTTTTATCTAAATATTTTGATATATATAATATCGTTAAAATGCAATATCTTTAATATATTCATATTCCTTGTTACCACATTGAACCATGTAAATTACAGTGAACACCAATAAAACAATCTTGCTAGTATATAAATCTCAAGTAATGTCTTGAGTACGTCTCAAGTAATATAAATAAGTAAATATTTAATTAGAATAAAAATCATATAAAGATGTTTTTATATAAAAATCAGTTTATATTACTTTTTCTTTTCAGTCAATTTTTTTTTTCAAGATAAATTACTATTAGGAAATCAAAATATCACTAAAGATTATTTGCAGACAATTGAATGGTATTTAAAAAACCTATTTATATAAATTTATAATATATGTGTGTATTTTATATGACGTGTGTTAGTAAAAAATATTTTTGTACTTACTGTTTAATCTTTTCAGAAGAGAGAAAACCATTTCCAATACTATACTTCACCAAACCAAATGTCACAGCCGGACTCTGATCAACTCCACAGTAATACGCACACTCAAGTCTGATGAGAAATCAATCTTCCACGAATAAACTTAACACACAGTTGATTGATCTGAAAAACACATGTTAAAATCAAAATGTGATACGAAGATACTAGTCATAGTTTCAACGAGTTGGTAGGTGAAGTGAAACGTCTCTAGTGACCAGCTTAGATCGAAATCTGAACTCTGATTACATATCCTTACTTGAGTTGAACTATGAAAAAGATGGGTACAAATATTTATACGTGTAAAAGCAATTTGAAATCATATTTGCTTCGTAAAAATTAGGAAAAACATAAGAAAATCATTGTAATTTTTGAAATGTGAAATATGTAGTGTAAACATGATCAATCAAAACGTTTTAAAAGGGTGAATATTAAAAAAAAATGACGGATATATATTGTATGTTGTATATTATACATATTCCATTACACGTATATATAATTATGTTTAAAAATTTCAGCTATAATACATTTTTGTGTCATTTATTATTTGGGTAATTTATTATTTATTTGCTTTTTATTAGTGTAATAAAAACTGTGACGTCACTTACATTAAAAAAAAAGTATTAGATTAAAGTGAAAAAAAAATGCAATGACCACTTTCGTCATTGAATATATAGGAATCAAACTGTCTAAATTTTATAAATCGACATCTCTTTTCTAATTATTTATTTCATTAAGAAGTCGAAACAGTTGTCTGTCAATATTTTTAACAATGATTCTTAAACGTAGATTAAATTCTTAAAAGCCTATTTTTTCCAGTAATGAACATGAAGTAAAATTCAGATTAACACTTATCGTACAAAATAAAAATAGGTATCATATTGCTATGTAATGTATTAAAATTTCAAATAGTACACTTCCAAATTTTTATGTTGATGCAATTTACATATCATGACGGTTATTTAAATTCATTATGCATAACAAATATATTAGTTTTAGAGTAGTCTTATATTTTTAATTAAAGTAATTATTTATACTGTTTTTGTTAAAAAATTAACACTTTCTTATAATAATGCACTTTCTTATTATAATATGGATATGGTAAAAATATAACAAATTGTTACAGGAACTAAATGGTGTTAACGATTTAAATAAGTAACATAGTAAAACACAAATGACATTATCTGTCATACCCTAGAATATACTACCCCCGAAAAATGTTGGGGGAAAATGTATGTTGAAACTCAAATTAAGATTATTTTGTTCTTTGTGAAGAATATTAATAACAGCTATGTGTGTATATTTAAACGTTTAAATTGTAATATATGAGTCATTGTGTAAATGTATGTATGTTTGCAAATGAATTACTAGTTTTAGATTTGTGTCTTTTATAGATAATTGTGTGTTTTTTGCTATTACGTTTGTACGTATGTACGTTTAAGTATGTTTGATCGGTGAGGACTAAGGATTGCACAGTTTTGTTTTTTAGTTGAAATATATTTTATTTTATTTATTATTTTGATGCACAGCATTTAATTATTATATGTTATGTGACTTACAATCCATTGCTTGTACGAAAACTTGAGGTAATGTTTGTAAGAAACATTGCATAAAAATACCTACAATGAAGATATTCATGAAAAATAATTTTTATAAAAGTTGTAGTTGCTATATTTTATACGATTAAAATAGGATAAGATATATTTTGTACAGTATAAAGGACGTACTTTGTATATT
The DNA here is from genome assembly GCA_963513935.1 of Aphrophora alni. Lineage (NCBI taxonomy): Eukaryota > Metazoa > Arthropoda > Insecta > Hemiptera > Aphrophoridae > Aphrophora > Aphrophora alni. The sequence continues at coordinate 136,569,994 of OY740766.1, read as the reverse complement.
CGATTATATTCGATGTTATAACTCTTTACAGAAAAAAACAACAAATATATAAATACATGTTTTGTAAATAATAAATATATTAAAATAATGTTGTGGTAATATTCATAATGTATAGTATAAGTCGTTGTTTAATAAAATTTCTTAACTTAATAAAGATTCAATAAAAAGACATACCTATCTTTGTTTTTTTAATTTTGTACTTTCAAACAATGGCCATTGAAAATTTTGCTTTATTAAAAAGAAATATAGATAATAACAGATCTATAATGAATAGTCTTAACTATTTCATCATCTGTAGATAACATGTACGTATCATTTTACATTCAATCAAAGCAAAACTTAATTTGTTTATCTGAAATTGCTCTGTATTTCCCTTTTCTAACTTGGACCACAATGTAAATAATAATGTTTAAAAATTTTTCTACAATAAAGGATACATGCACATAAAAGACATTACAACAGATTCAGATATAAGCTATCCTTGTGTAAGATCATACGTTGTTGAATGATTATGGGTGAATTTGTAAGTGAGTTTACGTTACTGCACTTTTCAGTAATTCTCTTATAAAAATATATATCACTATGAAGGAACGCTATTACTAATATTAAAGAAAATATATTTGAGAAGAATTAATTCTCCAAACAACTTCAATACACAATATTTCATAAAAGATAAACATTAAAAATAAAATAAATAAGATAATTAATATAATGATTTGTTATATATTTATGCTTCTGCTTTTGCGAACAAATTAAGAGTAATGAAATGACTCAATATAATATGAATACAATAATCATATAATAATTTGATCTATTTCATTATTGACAAAGGTATCTGAAATATTGTATATGTTTCATATGTATTATATTTTGTGTATTTTTTTATGTTAATCATACCTTTATTACCAATACATTTATACAAACAAAGGAAGTTGTATTACAAAAGTGGGAGTTCATCCTAACAGTCTTAAATTAAAAATTAAACATCCATCCATTTTAGAGATAAAATTTGCACAATCCTAGGGATTTAAGAAAAATAACCTTAATCCAACTGCCATAAATCCATTGTTTTTTTAACTCCTAAATATTGTTTTTATTTACAAGATTTTTATATGAATAAGTAATCAAAACACTGATAAAAATCTTTTATTTAAAATGATGCTTTTTATTTAGGACAATATATGTTACGCTAGCATTTTGAGTATGTAGTATACAATAACAAAATCATACTCGTCGTATCAAATTATATAAATATAGTTGAAACTCATTTAAACTATTTAACACCTTTGTAATTTTTAACTCGTTATTCGGACTGTCTATTCATGTTTTAGTTTATACATATAAAAAATAGTTAATGCAATACATATATTGAATAATATATAGATTTTACTCTAATATATTGAGCTGCCTTTAAAAAAATGATAAAAATATTATAACAATACCATTTGTTTGGTGGTAGCCAAGCAGATTAAGTGATCACTTCTACTCTATCGAATGAAGAGATTCAAGGACAATAGTTTGAATTATAATGAAAAACCAAGGTATGTTCGACGTCATGTAGGGTTCTTCACATCAGGTAAAGGTGTCACTTAAAAGTTGACCAGGTTTATAAAATTCAAATGCACAGTTAAGATAATCTTTTAGAGTTTACTTTCTTCTTAATTGTTAACAATAAAAATAAACAAATACGATTTTTGTAATAAATTAAACACAATTGTTCTTCCTCACTAATTAAGAAAGTATTCAATATAAACCTAATGAACTTAATACAGATAAGAAGTATGTAAAATGTGTTTAAATTATAGAATGAAATCTAATTGACCATATACGACTGTTAGATAAAATAGTGCCGCAATGAAACTGCTATTATTTTAAGTTATAAAACTGTAAAAAAAAAAAAAAACACTTTAATCAAATTGAATGTTAAATTTGTAAATCCATTTCAAGGAATAAACATTCATTGACGGGAGGTATTAATTGAAATATAACAATATAAATGTGTTTTAAAGATTTATTATATCCATACATTAAATCTAACTAAAGATTATAATTTTGTTTTACAATTAGTACATTTTTATGGTAGTAGCTAAATCGATTACACCTTTTTTCATTACATTGAATATTCTTTGCATTCAACGAAATAAGGTTCATACAGTCTCCAATGAGCCTTTTGGATAACTACAATATCCAAAAATAAGTACAAAGAAGTAATCCCCAAACCACAAATAATACACTGAGACAATTAACGTTAGGAAGGTTAATAAAATCGTATGTACATTTCGGTAACATTTACTACCATCCTCAGAGGGATATATAAATACTAAACTACAAGTGACAGTGAGACGACTTATAAAGAGCGTACGTACGGAGAGCTCTCCCCTCCCCTCCATAACTTTATATTATGTTTGTTTATATCATAGTCGGACATTCAAATCAACTTTACGTTATACAAAGTAATTTATAACATATTCACAATTTAACAAAGAAAAAAAATGTTAAAAATAGAATTACAGTTATTACATATTTATAATTTATAGTAATTATCCTATGGTGTAATATACAAACTTTAGTAATATCGGAATCATATTTTATTAACTTACCGTAATTAACACTGAATATGACAATAATGTTATGTAACGAAAATTATGACAGTAAATATTAAAACAATAGAAGGTTATATAAATTTGTGAGTATTTATTATTTTTTAAATTAAAATTCAAAATTATTAAATTTGTTATATCTAAACTCTGTTTATAATTGTTTAGGTATTTATAGACGTCCACTCAAATCACTTTTTTTTTTATAAACTTATGTTTTTCTTTTCAATGAACCTTCGTTACTTTTAAGAAACTAATTTTAAATTTATCGTTCAACACACACCTGTATATTAAACTCCAATTAAATATAACAAACATAAGTTATCATTTCTATTGAATAAAACGATATTTGTAACAAACCATTTTACATTTTTTGGTGCCAATAGTATATGTTCATTTTATAGCACACAAGTAGTTTTTATGTTTTTTGTTTGACCGTCAAAATGTTTGAACATTATTTAGATTTGATGAAATTAAAAATGAACGAACCATTTTTTCTCTGAAATATGCAAGTGTGCTTTTACTTAAAAGCATTAAACGCATATCTAAGGACATACTTGTGCTAATTAAGTACCACAAATGTAGATAAGTAGTTTAACAAGTTGGAATAATTGGAAAAAACCCTCAAAGAACTAAATAGTCTTAAGAGGTGAATTAAAGTACTGCCAATTTAGACGAGAGCCGAAAGCTCTCAAGACATACTGGATAACTTTAACGTCACACATAACCTAGTTTGGCGTTAATAAACCACTTTACACCCTAACCGACGAGCTACTCCGCCCCACCCAATAGAGCTTTAAAGGACGGGTGTTTGACCTGACAGAAAAGATCGATCTGTTGGTCCATAAACTGGATATATCATTTCTATAAAAATCTAAGTATTAGAAAAATACATGATAAAAACAGGAAAATAACTGAATATATCAATTTTATTTATTTTTTAAAATGTGAAAATGTCAGATCATAAAAATTAAATTATATTTAAATTAAATATCAACAATAAACTAAACTGATATATTTCCTATAGCTTTGACATACAAATATGGTTTTATAATAACAATATTATACGTTTATATTTTATTAATGCGCAAGCAAAATAATGTGAATTCACGTACGTCGATGTACGAAATAAATCTTGCTACGTGCAACACTTGGCAAGTTTCTGTTAAAATGTAATTCACTTACTATATTACCACCAGAACGGCAAACTTTAGAATTTACCAATTTCATCAAGAACGTTATGTACTTGAAATTAGTTAAATTGTATTTATGTATATTCCATTAGACGTTATTGAAAAAAAGTAATATTTATTCTGAGTAATTCATCTGCTAGGTGAAGTAGAAGACAGACTCACTACCAAATATCAAGCTTTTTGGAAAAGTATGTTTGATTAATTTTAAAATATTATCCCATAAAATCATTATACGGAGTTTCCGTATTTAACTCATTTGTTTTCTAATAGTATAGTGAATTTCGTTTGTAAGGTATATAAGACCACAATAATGAGTTCTATTTTTAAAGTACTATCCCACTTTTTTTGAAATTGATAAAAATAACTATACGTGTTAATTAATTCCGCTAATATAGGTTGCGATAACGTTCTAAATGTTAAGTTAAATATTGAATAAATTAAAAATTGTATTTCTGAAATCACTCTGTATATGTGTGAAATGTTTCAACAAGGGGTTTACAATTATTGAATTAGTTTTTAATTTTATGAAATGAGACTTGAGAAAAAAATAAACACTTATAATGTTTAACTTAAGATATTCATTCTAATACTTGTCATTATAGATTGTTTTAACAAATTTCAAAAATTATATAACGAACTAAACGGTTTACTTGTTCTTAAATGTTATTTGCCAAAAACTAGGTAGGTTTACTTAGCGAATAGCTATATACCCACGGCTGGGAAATCTATAGAATGTGTTCATATTTTTTTAAATTTTTTCTAAATTTAATTATTTAACTTATTCTGATGTATATTTAAAACTATTTTTGAAATGTTACATTATTTAGAAAATGGATGTGTGCACAAAATATATTAATGAACACTTACAAAGTCTATATTCACCAGTTGAACGTTAAATCTGCCACATCATGGATGCTACATTTTAAAATAAAATAATATCTTAATAATATATCAGTGAAAAATATACGACCTATACTGTGAATCGAACCCAGGACCTTTCCTTTACGTGCCAATGCTCTACTAACTGAGCTATCCTAGTGGCTTCCCAGTACAGGGAGTAGAGCTCTCACTTGACTTTTGTGAGAGGTCTACGCCCTGTACTGGGAAGCGACTAGGATAGTTCAGTTGGTAGAGCATTGGCGCGTAAAGCCAAAGGTCCTGGGTTCGATTCCCATTATATGTCGTATATTATTCACTTGAAATATTATTGTAAATTCAATACTTGCTAATAAAAAACGTATAAGCGGAAAAATCAATAATATCTTAAGTACATGGGAAATTTTTGACGTTTAATAACAGAATCTATACAAGGAAAACATTAAATGGAATCGGTTTAGTATTAATCCAAACATGTGTGAAAACCTTAAAAACCTATTCAATATTTTAAAACTATAGAAGATAAGTTAAGCGAATTTTAATATCTATTTTAATGATAACTTTCATTAAAAAACATTACTTAAGTCAGTTTAAAACCATGATTACTACAGTAAGTTCACTGTATAGACGAAATCCATAGTAATTAAATTCAAACAACACCATAATAATGTTCACCATAAGCAATACTAGGATATATCTTTAAGTACGTTATTAGGATTAAGGGAACTAAATTCAGAATTGCAATATTTAACGTAGAAACATTTAACACTGTCCTTTCAGTTTGCAGAACCTTTATATTCCTGACTTGAAATATACTTCTGTATTTACTAGTGTGGCACTAGGAATTACATTGCACGATTTATAGTATTCCGTCTGACCCTTGGCAGTCCATAAAAAGCTCTCGAGACAGGCTTCCATCTTTAATTCACATCATATGTTCCAAGTATCAAACACAACCGAGGATGGGGAATTCTCGTAAATGATAATACTCGTGGTAGATTTATAAACAGCTATATTGTGTTATTTTATAAATCTACAAATGTTTTATTTTTTACAATATTGACTGTGTAAAATACATATATATAATAACAATGAGAGAAAACTCCGCAAAACCGCAATACAATTTTCGTAGTGGTATTGGGAAATTTGTTTTTATTGTATATTCACTACAGTACTCCAGTGATTCATATCGTATTGCTGTACATACGTATTAAAATATTAACAATATTTAACAATATTCGTCGGTATTGTATACACTTACTTACCGTTTCTATATATTTGGGTTTTTTAATAACAATATTAAATTGATTAATTATGATTAGTTTTAGTTAATTTATACTACTATAGTTTACTAAACCCGTCGCAATATTCTCCCTGAATAATGTCGTTGAAATTTAAACTACAATGTTTGATATATATATATATATATATATATATATAATAATTATGTTGTAGTGGGTAAATTGTATACATTACTGCGTTCATCTGTAACATCAGCCGTGCGCACGTGCTTTTGTGTGTCTTATGTGTATTAATTAAATAATATATTATATTGCAACCAATAGTTAATTAAAGTAGTGTCAATTTACTCCACAGTCATACGTGTGATATTTATTAGTAATCCAAATGTATCACATATTAAACCCATAAAGAGGACATAAGAATTTTAAGATTTTGATTCTGTTAGATTAAACTGACTCTATAAATCGGATGAAACTCGTAGTATGCGTAAGTTTACAGTTTGTATTTCCTTTATTTAATTTAAGTGCACTATATCGTAAACACTATCTGAATTGAGAACTTTATTTACTGAAAGGTTTATAAGTGTTAATTTATCAAACGATAAAGCGAATCGTACTCAATAATAATGGATGAATAGGATTCAATCCTACCTCATTGGACTAGCAATTATTATCTTTTTTGTTTAATTATTATGATATATAAAAGGAATTTGCCGACCGAATCCTTTTATTTTAAGTAGTTTTGTATTATTATTCATTTCAAGTTTCATTCATATTTAATTTGTATGTACATTTGAAGGCAATTGCTACCTCTTAGTCTCGGTTTTAAGGCAATTAAGATTGAAAACTAATGTAGTGAAAAAAATCACTTCAGTCAAAGAGTGACAATCAAGTGCACCAATGGGAGTAGTGTCGTCACTGAAAGAGAGATTCTTTTCCTAATATCGGTCTCCATCTAGAACACTCAGCAGAGAAACCGACTTAAATTGTCGGTACATATCAATGAAATCACCCGGTAAGATCTTTACTATAAATAACAATAAATCTGATTATTTGGATCAGATGGGTGTCTGTAAACGATATTCTAAATCGCTACACAGACTAGATTTAAGTTAATTAGCATTGCTAAAGTACTAAGTATTAGAGTTAATTAAGTGTTGAAGTCCAAAGTGCAAATATCTGATTCTGTTTCTCCACTCTCAGCCGACTTGGCAACTCGTATTCCTTTCCTTAATAATACTTTAAATAATTAAATTTAAGTAGTTTTTATTTGGTATTGAGAACAGAACAGTGCTTATACCGTATATAAGTTTGAAATTATTAGCGAGTTAAGAGGGTTGGATCTTAATATTTCCGACAAACAAATTAATTCAAGAATATGTACACTATAAACAACTACGTTTATATAAATATACATAATGACTATTATTCATGGATGTAACACATGTGTTTTTTCCATTTGGGCTGTACATAATGCAAAAAGTATCTACATGTTTTTCAAGTACAGATCAGTTAGCGTATCATGTTTTATCAGGTACAGAAAACATTAATTATCACTTTTGGTAACCGATATGGTATAATAATAGTAGAAGTAACAAAAAATACAGGTCTCCAGCATTAAGTAACTATATATAATTGGCGTTTGTTTACATTTAAGTTATTGAAGTGGCTATTAATTAGTTATAAGGAAACGCAAAACTTTAAAAATAACATTAAAAAAAAATATATAACTTTAAAATAGTTTAATTATTATATTCAAAATTTAACAGAAAACAAATATACTGAAACAATTAATGATTTTAGTGCTTTCACCACTAGTCAGTTGTGATAATAAAATTTAATCACCGAACTATTTATTTATTTTTCACAAATCAATAAAATGTCAGTATTAGCACCAAATCAGCAGAGTTCTAGAATTAAAGAATGTCTTCGGAGTGTATTTCGTTTGAATTTCGTTTTGTTTCGTATTTAAATTTGAGTTATTAATAAATTATAATAAAAACAGACGCACACGATTTGGTAATATCAATATTTAAGGATAAAATAAAGCAAAAGCTTAAAGTTTCAAATATTTATTAGTATAATGAGCTACAATTGTTTCGCATATTTATACTCATTAGCTCATTATAATATTATATTATGTGTAGCTCATTATACTAATAAATATTTGAAACTTTAAGCTTTTGCTTTATTTTATCCTTGAATATGGAGTTTCAACAAGAAATATCTGCTATTACATTAAAGTTGATATCAATATTTAACATATTCAGTACTCCCTTGATTCTGTTACTTTGATATCAACATAAGCCTAAATCTAGTAAGAATATTTGAAGTAAACAAGTTAAAAACACTAATATGAAGTAGTTGAGTTAACACAATATTAATATATCTAGTGTTATTTTACGACTACTACCAAGAAGTTTTTATTTAGTCCCTCTCTGGGCTGAAGTGGGTTCATTCCATGTGTAATAAAATCAGGTTCAGTATTGATCGCGGTGAGTCATATGCTTTATCAACTGCTATTTGAATCCTATATATATATATATATATATATATATATATATATATATATATATATATATATATATACATATATATATATAGTGGGTATCCATGAATATCAGTAATTATATTTCATTACCTTTATTTTTTTTTAATAAAACACAATTTTCTTTATTAACAAGTAGTCATTCTTCTTGTAGATCTGTCCATTAAGGATGTAAAAATGATATGAAGAAAGTGTCCCTATTTAACATCACTCTGAGATATGCTAGAAGTGTTTTTAAAACATATAAAGGCGAAAACGTTTGCAGTCGAGATTACTTTAAAAATCAAAGAAGAATAAAAGGAAGATGTATAAATAATTTCATTCTTTGATAATGTCAGAATCCGAGGAAAATAAGAGTTAGTCAAGCAAGACAAGATAGGAAAGATGAAAGACAGTGAAATAAATTGGAGCTAGGTGAATAACGGTGTAGATCTTACCACATATCCGAAAATGGCATACCCACATTCAATAAGAGAACCCATGAAGAGCCTAAAATATGGACAGAGAAAATTACTCATTAATTTAGTATTAAAGTTAAATAACCTGAGCCTAGTTACCGCTCTTTCATTGACTCATAACACGTGTGATTTGCCAATTCACAAAGGTGTCTTAGTCGCTTAAGATAAAACACCGCTAGGGAGGATTTCTATATTATTATCAAACGCAGATGAAGTTCTTTCTTTAAAAAGCTTTGCATTACTAGAGTTGTAATACAATAACTAGAAATTTAAAATTGACATAAAATACTTATAATTACAATAAACTGTTTGTTTGAAAAATATTTAAATCTTTGGAATTTAAACTAGTAACTGAATATAAAAGTATGCGTTTTGTATTTGGTATATTTATTTATATATTATTATTCTAAAGAAAATAAAAATATACAATATGTGGTAATAAAAGTATTATTTAATCTGTTACAGTTATTCGAGGAAAGCTATTATTTTTCATACATAATCCCCTAATCATTATTTATTTATCTCTCAGTTTACTTACATTAATATCTAACGTTAATTAATGTGTTTTATATGTTTTAAACATTTTCAATGTTTGAGTTTTAATTCCGTTTCAGTTTGCACATAGCAGGTCCCCTTAAAATAAAGTTTATATATAATCTATTTTTACATCTTATGAATCATTTTCATTTTCTGACTCTCGTATATAATAATCCATTTTTGTTTATGTTACGTTATTATCGTGTTTGCCACAGACTTTCGTTGAAAATCTAACAAAAGTTCTAAATCACATACGATGAATTATAGTATATTGTAAAATATTTGTTTTGGTAAAACAGGTTTTAAATGTAACCAAATCGTCCTTACATGTTAAGTTGTGAAATGTCTCCTTAAGGAGAAAGATATTACCTTAAAGTGTAATTATCCTCAGGTTGTAATTAATTGAGGAAAATTTTATATTCTATATTGTTTTAGTACGGTAATACTGAATATATTATAAATAATAATTGCCCCCTTTACTACCTATACACACACACACACACACACACATATATATATATATATATATATATATATATATATATATATATATATATATATATATATATATATATATATATATATATATATATATGTAATGGTGATAATATTGACATTAAATTATTATTAATATTCTCAACAATTGTCTAAATTGATTTACTTTTTAATACTTAAGACAATATAAGAAATATAATAAGTTGTATATCAATATCGTTTTCACATATAATACAATTAAATTTCATAGGAAAGTACGTAATTCATTACATTTACACACACATAAAGTAACGTAAAGACAAATGTCTACACTTCTGGGTTCAGGGATAGGAAGTATTTATCTCTTGGGACTAATACTCTAATGTTCTTCTTTCTCAACTAAATAGAGATGGTCCATCTTTGTTTGTTGGACACATCCAAGGAATCCTGATCCACCACAATCATTTACGCAACTGTCAAAGATCATTTATTACTAGCTTTACCTCAATGTCAAAGGAGTTAAGTAGTTAATTACATCCATATTTAATTTTTTTATTCGTTAATTGTTTTTTATTTATTTTTTTTTCCAATGCAAAATGTTTTACTAAAATGGAATTACACTCTTCATATTTATAACATGAAAAAATAAAATAAACAAAAATCCTATTGTACATTTAAATTATATATTAAAATTGTACATAATTTATACATATATATTTACAAACCATAGTATAAACTGTAATTCTCATTGAAATATATTTTATTCAAATAATTAAAATATAAGATTTTCAAGATACTGACGAGAGTTCTTAAAACAAGTATTTACATAAAGACCAAAAATTATTATTCTTTTGAAATTTTGACTTGTTATCTTTTTCCTTCGACTTAAATTATCTGGTAGACAGGCCTACAGATTTATAACAATAATTTGGATATTTTAAAAAGAATGTTTATAAACATACATCAATATTAGTACCATATATTTTTTGGACTGAATTTTTAACCGAGTTAAATTACACCCTAATTTTGTTATTCGTATCTTGTGTTATCTTTTTTCCATGTCTATATTTTTTGTCATGATTTTATCAAAAAACTACCACCCCGTTGTATTATTTCAAAACAACTTGTCTTCAGTATAAACCAATTGAATATTCCGTCCTCAATAGCTGTCTAAATTCCAACACATATTTGGTATTGTACAGTCAACGCTTGGCCGCTTGGTACATTCAAACTTGAATAGACTGAATAATTTTCTAATTTTCCATCTTTTCCGTTTGATCTAGCTTCAGGCTCATGCAAATATCAAGCAACCCTCCAATTACGAGTTACCTTCAAACTCCTAAAACATTGGATTACTACATTCTCCGATTGGTCTAAACAAAGTGTTACTATAAGCTAACGGTTCATCCAAACTGCGGAGAAAACGGACGCTAAGCTTTAGACTAGATCCAGGAAAGCTTTTTACGATGCTCTCACCGCATACATCCAATGTGTAAAGACTCGTCCAATTAAAGGCCGGGTACAATTATGGTACACAGAAACGTACTGGTTTGATGATTGAACCAATACGTTCCAAGTGCACGATGTTCTCGCTCGCTTAACCATCACAACGCGTCTACACTATCATAACAACGAACAAATACACTAAGTTAGTCATACAATATATTGATAAAACGACTTATTAATTCGATGCGTAAATGTGTTAAAATTATGTTTTATAGAACAAAAACTTAACGCAATCAAACGGTAAAACAGTCAATTATATGTAAATGTGTAACATATGTCATAATAACATGTGTAAATAAATATATACTCAATTAATATGAAACTATATGTATGTTTTCCATTGATATATTTTTAAACCATATATTTTAATGGTGATTCCAATAAATTGAAACTAATTAAATTTATCACAAATTAAGTTTTAGTTTTTATCTCATAACAATAAATTAATAACAAGTTTTAAATATTTATTTGATTTATATTTTGTGATAATAAATAGTTTTTTATTAATTTTGAATAATTTCAATTAATTATTACGACTTTAAATTATTATTTATTTTTCAACTTATTTGATTATTTTTAGGGATAATAGTGAACTCTAGGTTACTTCCATTAGGAGTTTCAACATACTGACGTATATTTATAAGATTTAGAAATGTTGATTTTAATAAACTTACATAGTTTTAAACATAAATACAATAAAGTTTTTATGTATGAATACACCGTGTTATTACCGTTCAAAATTAGTTATATAGAACAGTTTTTTTTCTTAGTTGTGCCATCAATCATAAATCATAAAATCAATTATACTGCAAGCTGTATTGATAATTTAAGCATTACTCAACATTTTGGCAGTAGTAAAAATTTGCATAATAAACACCTACACTAATAAATTGTACATTGTTAAATCCATCGGAAATAATGTATTAAACTTACATTGGGTATTATTATTATTGTGTTTTATTTAGTATATCATTTATAAATGTTATATAAAAATGATATATGATGATATAAAAAATAAATATGATGAATTTACCACACAAGTTGTAATGGCTATAAATATTATTTAACTTTTAAACGTTCCTAAATCGCCAAACCTAGAGCTTTATTCTAGATTATGTTGTTAATTAAATTTAAAAAAACTGTTTTTATTATATTACGAAAATTTATTAAAAACAAGCTTAAATAGATAAAATGTTTGTTGTTGTTTAAGCGCAGTGAATCAGAACTGTATACAGAAAAATGGCGAGTGTTCATTTTAATTGTTTTAGTGTATCCAAAACTTAAACACTAATCTAAATAAATTGCCCAATCAACACTCGAAACATGGTATGCACTGAGCCATAAAATTATGAATAAATATTGACATATTGATAAACTTTGGTTGATTGCCATATTAATTATAAGGAATTTTTACCCTCTTTTATTGCCAAATTTTCAGACGGTGTAACCGAAAACTCAAATACTCGTTTTCTAATACTCAATTTCTGATAAGTTTCAGTTCCTGTGTGTTAAAATCCTATTTATTCTTTTCAATGCCTAATGATGCATTTTTGCGTGTTATACAAATTAAATTGTGTATGTCTTATTTTTGTTTTCTACTATATATTTAAGAAATTGTTGTTTTTATACATTTTAGTATAATTTTTTTTAAATATTCTAACAAAACTGTGAAAAATAGTTCGTTTTCACAGACATTTATGGTGATCAATACATATTGGGTCAATCAGGCGGGTTATTTCCTTTTTTTTATATTTAACCTTATCACTTGTTAGACAGAGATCAATAAGGGATTTAAATTACACACGACACGTGTATATGTACGCATACACGGTGATTAAAGAACTTTTAATGGCGCTTTCTGAGCTCATTCTCCAGGCCATAAGGGAGAAAAAACTTTATATAAACTTAACAGCTACCAAAGAGTCTCAGTAAATATAAACATATGGAGTTATTTCTTTCTTCTGGCCAGGAGAATGAGCTCAGAAAACGCCGGTAAAACTTCCTGAATTACCCTGTATATACAATATAATTTGACAAATAAAAACTGATTTTGTTCAACTAAATTATTATTATCAAAAAATAAATTGCTATATATGTAACGTTACCCCCTACAACTGCTATTCTCTTTACATCTATGAGTGATTAATCATAATTCAAAACACAAAGTAAATTTGTAACAGATAACCAGCAGAAAATATTTGTAATCTCTTTTTCTCTCTCGAATATTTATATTGACTGAAAATAAGTTACAAATGCATTTTTAAAGCTAATAACTATTGTTATTACTTTCTCGTCACCATTATTAGTAGGTATAATTTTAACAAATGTATTTATACTTTTAACATTTTATGGTTTATGCATTACAAACTATAAAAGTTACCAAATGTAATAAGCGTCGACTGTGAATTTGTAGGCACTGAAATGATTTTTTCCTTATAACGAAAATCAACAACAAAATTGACTTCGCTTTATACTAATCTGGAAGTTGGAATTTTAATAACTTAAGATATAATCACTAAAGTTAGTTGAGTACAAGGTTTGTTTTAAAAATAATAAGTAATCCTGTTTGTAATAGATCTTCCTACAACCGTAATTAACCGGAATTGGTGAAAAGTTATGTCCTATAATTAGTTGTATTGTGTAATGCAAGAATTCCATAATATACAAAACTGGTATGTAAAATACTAGTTACTTCTTTATTTAGAAATACACACCATAAACACTTGAAAAAGTTTAAATTAAAATTGCATTTTGATAATTAAGCATAAAATGTCTCTATGCATATTTACTACTAACATTGAATAATAATTCAAAATAGAAAATATACTTTATATTGTTTAAATTCTACTTTAAATAACGGAATACAGATACAATTTTATACTATTTCCAAACTGTTAGATAGAAAGCGCTATTATACAGGAAACATTGAGAAGAAAAGGGAAGAAGGTTGGTGAAATATCCGTCGAGACCAGCACTATCCACTTAAATCTCAAATGAAATTTTTACTGATTTGATTTAACAGTATTATAATAAGTTAATTATTTAGTAGATTTTAATATACCCAGATATTTTCATTGGATGTTGAGGTGAAGTGTAATGAAGGTGAACAATCATAATTAATAATAAGAACTTTTACATTTTAATGGGTGAGATGTTTATTCATGTAGAAACGATTTAATCAAGAGAAAACCACATATATAAATACAATTAACAATTAACCACTAAATTAACAACAATTTGAGTAATCAAACCTATAAGGCACTAAATTCTATAGTGGTTTTTATGTTTTATTTCTACTTGTACTGATAACTACCCACCCCAATTATTCATGAGGAAGAATATCGAGTTCATAAAATAAGTGTAATATCTAACTCTTTTCTTACAATAATATTTTGTATTGAAATACAGAAGGATATTTAACAGATAACAGCCAGGCTTGCTTATTAAGCAGTCTAATAAATGCATAAGTATACAGTATATTTTAGGCCTGTTTACAGTAATACGTAATTCTGGAAATAAAGCAATGTCTGTGAAGTCTTGAGAGTCCCATGGTAAACTTGTTTATTTGTTGGTATATTTTGTATTATATTACTGAAAGTAATTATGGAGAAAGTATTTTTTTAAATTTTATTTAATGCTTTTACTCACTAATACCCTATCGCTAAACAACTTAGATTCAACGTGTAAGGCTGTTTTAATTTTAATTATTTTTTTTATTAAGTACCCTTATTTACCCTAGTGGACATATTCATCGGTAAGGTATAATAAAATATTAGTTATTTTATCACATACAAATATTACACCTGAAAATATTACGGCTGATATTTCAAATTATATAAAATTTATGAGTTGACAACTAATACTTAATATTAATTAAATTATTAAAAGTCACATTTTCATAGATGTGTTGGGTCATACATTGAAGTTGTTTTATAAGACAAAGTCTTAATACAATTATTGAGTGTAATCTGGTGGTGATTGTCTAATATTTGTTAGTTAAACCGGTTTAAAATAAAAACATCAATACACCAGAATTATGACAAGTCTACCACTCTGCGTTAGAGACACGAAGACATCAGATAGCAGATACCAAATATGACATCAGATAGCTTTACCAAAATTAACAGACGTAATGATTTTAATCTATGAGCGATAAGATGAATGGTAAACGAAATCGATTTACCACAATTAGTAAGAAATTTGCTTTTATATAAAGTATTACCATATAGATGTTTTTTTTTTGAGTTATTTAAAGTCTTAACAAAATTAAAATTCAGACAGAAAAAAATATATAAATGTGGATATTACTGAAAATTTAAAAATTCAAAGAAAACGACCTTTTATTTAGATGGACGAGATGTGACTTGAACGTCAATTTAATTAAAAACTTTAAGTTTAACGTAGATTATAATACACTGTCCTTACCTGAATAAGAAATTCAAATGGTGTAGTTTATTTAGGGATATAAATCCATACAAATTATATACATACACACATTGCCTGATTTTTACTAGCTTTTACTATGTTACTTTTACTTTCATAATTGTATTTATACCGTATGTATAACCATCTTCTTCTTATTTTCATACGAAAAGAGAGAATTAAAAGAGATTACACAACATTATCATTTCTGTTATTATTAATGTGTCTCGTCTCATATGATTATTTACAATATTTTCTAGTCGAAGTATATATTTGAGATCACAGCACAACATAAACATTTACTTCAATGCTTACGTTGATGTCTTATTTGACTTCTTTTTTTCGCGTTCCCAATTAACTGTACCAGTTACAATCAAATAATTGAAACATATACAATTTTAATCTTCATAAATAAATATATATATATATATATAAAAAATATATATATATATATATATATGAAGTATATATATAATAAATATTTACAATAAGTATATCTTGTTATATATTTTATCTTACATGTACAGTATGTCCCACGAAAATATAGATGTTTTGATTTCCAAATAATTGCTTAATCCTCAACAGAATTTTTTAAACTAAACAAAAAATAATAATAAAGTATTTTAATATCGTTACCAAAAATGTTGTGTTAAAATTTCAATACACTATTGATTATGGAAATAAAATGGCGCTAAGACAAATATAACAACTTCTAAATAATTTGTGCCTTTTATTCCTGCAGGTTTAATTATTGTAGTTCGATTATAATATTTGGTAACTTTATTAAAAAGTGTGTAAAGTTTCAAAAGAATTGGTTGAGGAATAGGAAATGAATATAAAATCAAAAACCTGTACCTCTTCGTGGGACACAATGCATATATTTAATACACACGCATTAAATTAAAATATTGTAGTGATAAAAGATTTAATATTAAGCATATTTCAACTTTAAATTATATATATATATATATGTAAGTCAGGATAATGTATTTACTTTTCTATGTTAGTTACCATGTTTACAATCTTAAGTTCCAATATACATACGGTTCCTATAGTTTACTTAAGTTGAGCAGAAATTGAAATGAATATATTCATAGTATCTCAATATATTCAAAAAGGAATACACTATTTATATAATACATTTCGTTCCATTAATGCAACAGAATAATGAAAGCATATCGTAAAGCATTTTCATTAAGATCTCGTGTACGATATTTCACATCTAACCTTACAACAACACACAATAATGTGTACATAAATACTTATAAAGATAGAATGTTACATTTTTGTTATTGATTTTGTACATAAAAATGAAATATATAAATTAAGAGGAGTTCTTTAAACTAATATGTGTTGAAATATGCTAACGATACATATTTTAAATAAACCTCATAGCCTATTAAACTTATTGAAATGCATAATAAACATATACTGTTAGATAATTTTCGGAACGGGATCGAATAGTTTGGTTTGTTTTACCAGTTTTAGTCTGTAAACATTAATTAACCTGGGTTGCCTGTGTTTATATTTGTTTTTGGATGTATGGTTTATTGCCACGTTATTGTGAACTCGTAAAACAAACTTTACAGGGTCGGTCAATATTGGCGATAGTAAAACTCGAATGTAAATTAACTATTTTAACACATATTGATAAGAATATGAAAAACCACCAAATACAGTACTATGATAAAATGAGATATAGTTTTTTCTACCTTGATACATGTAAAATCAATTACAGACCATTGATACATGTCAGAATAAATAATACAAATGTTAATAACAATTTTCCAACTCCAAATTCTAGGTCGAATTTAACATTTAAGAAGATATCAACTAAACATCTTAAATAAATATCCTTGTTCAAAAATCATCTATAAAAAATATTTAAATAATTAAACATTATAAAATTAAAATTTTAACGACAATATAAATATGTATAGTGATATCACACACAAGTAACTACTGAGTAAATATTATTAGGTAGTGTTAAACATTGCGTTAAAATAATAATTGAATAAGACAAGATAATAAAATAAATACGTTAATTTATAAATATTGTATACCTTAGATTAAAAATAAATGAGTTCGTACAAAATATTCAATAGTAATATCTACAAGTGATGGTTATATTTCGAACAAATGGGTGTAATAAATTAATTATAGACTGATTTATTCAATAAAAGATTATCATAATTTCTTTAATAAATTAAATGTACTTGTTATAAGTCTTTGGCTATTTACGAGGGATTTTATATATATATATATATAATAAAATAAATGACGACCTCATTGAATTATTTTATATCAATTTTAGACATCATACGGTTATTTAACACCATTCGCGTATATATCTAAATGAATACGACAAATCGATTCCCTTAGGCGAATATGTAATTATGTGAGATCTCTTCATAATGCTCATGTTCTAGGTTTATCTCTAGATAACGGAAGTTGATCAAGCTCTAGAAAGCATATGTAGTATATTTTACATACACAAAAAATCGAAAATATTTGATTAAAGTATACCACTAATAAAGTAATATTATTGTCGGGAAGGGAAAGGGGGGATGAATTCACAGCGATATATAACTTACTTTCCTGTATTTACACAAAATTTGTTAATATTATTGTTATATTTTGTAAACCAATATGTAATCACACAATAACCGTATGCTTGTTTTAGATATTATATATATATATATATATATATATATATATATATATATATATATTGAATTTTATTCTGTATTTATTTACTAAACTGCACTAATAAATTTATGTTATAATATGAAAATTCCCATTAGTTTTAATAAATTAATTTATTCCTTTTAATTTACACCTCAGATTGTTAATTTTTTGTAAATAGTATTTATTTATTTTACGAAAAGGGGAGACATTAATGATTAATTAAAAATCTCTGTCACTTCCATATCATTTTATTGATAGTGGACACAATTTAATTACAGTACAGAATGTGTTAATTTTTATAATGTGTTGATAAATCTGTATTTTTATTATTTTCTAATAAAGATGTCTTCTTATATTTTCACATTTTTATGGTCAGAATAACAATTTCAATATTTATAAAGATAAAAATAAGGAAAATAGGATTCCTGTGTAATTAAATACACCAATGCAATTTCTCTGATAAGTATTTATATTGTTGTACCATAGGAGATAAACTTCAAAATATACATGTTCTGTATTGTACTTGGCAGTTTATAAACAAAACTGTATTGTTAAGTTATTTGTGTTTCCATTATGGCACACTACTTTATTTTTATTTTTTTACATTACAAAATATTAGTTGACATTCAATTTGGGGATCACCAAAATGTTAGTCTGTTGTTTCAGAAAGGATGCATTTTAAATTCTATTAATATATAAATGTATACTATGCATGATTTTTATTTTTAATATCGATTTGTGTGAATACATAAACATTAAAATTACAAAAAAGTACATAAATGTTCAGTAATTTTTTTTTTATTTATACAAAACATAATAGATGGAAAATACAATAATACTTATCGATGACATAAATTAAAAAATATATTTTCATATCCACTTAAATTGAAAGTAATTTCAATATTCGCCTTCTATATTTGAGAATAAATCATATTAATATATAGTATTTCCATTACATAACTCTACTGTGTATGAACAAAGGTTGAGTAAAAACTAATTTTCCTATGATCTAAATTGTAAATATTCAAATATTTTGTAATTATTGTAAGAAGCTGAAAGTTAATGTGCTTTCTAATGTGAAATGCACTTTTATCAATGTTATTGACTTATTTAGGTAATAATAAATTGACTTAAAAAAAAACTTTAATAATTGTATATGCGGTCGTTTACACTGAAGGTTTATAATGTGCTGCAACCTAGTAGCTCTTCCACGATCCACCTGAAGCCGGCACAGTATATGATCAATAATCAGTAATAAATATATTATGTAATACAGTATAAAATATCACTGTATGAGTACATTTAATTTTATGTTCGTGATCTTGTATGTAAAATTAATTCATAAAATGTGTCGTGTATAATGTTTGAACATTACTATCTGTGCAGCAATAAAAAAGATATACATATACCTCCTAATTTTACAGGTAAAATAAATGTATTAAACATGCCTGATGCTATTCGGTATTTAATTTTAAACGTATTTAACTTAAGCCTACGTGATCGAGAGTTGTTTGTGTCTTACATTTGTTAGAAGCGACAGACATTATAAATTGTAATCGAAGAAAACACAGATTTGATCACATAAACGTTTTTGTATGAAATAAAAATGAATAATACAAAAAATTACACAAAAAATATTTATAATTTACTAAATTTCTATGTCACAAATACTAATAATTATTTTTAATAATCTTGTTTGTTGCAATTTAAAGTGTTTGTAAATTATCCTTTTGGTACATAGTTAAATCCCAAATAGAAAAGCATACTATGACATTATCCTGTTTAAATAATTTAACAATTGAACCACAGCAGTGGTCAATGTAACTGCTATACAACTCCAAGTTTATGTGATTAAGTAAATATTTATTTTAAATTCTGTCCTTGATAGTGTTTTAGTGTACATAAATAAAATCTCAAATTCTCTACTCTGTATGTGTATTATATATGTTTCATTTACGTAGAACCTTAGCTGTAATCAAAATGATGTGTACTAAATTGCTGTACAATTTGGTTTAAAAATCTATCAGTTTTTATAACATTATTTTCAATTATTTAAATACATTACATTGCTTATTACTTAAATAGAATAAGTTATACAATTCCGTGAGGTAATTTGTTATTCTTATTAATGATTATTGAACCCATACAATAGGGGTAGAAACCTAGAGACAAAAGGTATATATAATATATTGTACCGCCTGCTACCACTGGTTGTGTGCTGGGACTTTATGGTCGGTACATCTGTTAGAAGTTAATAGAATTAAGGAAGGAAATTAAACCAATTAATTAAAGAAATATATTTTAGTTTGACTCTTTCTTGTTTAATCAGCCAAAACATTTGGATAGTTCATTACAACCAGAACACAAGACAGAATCTAAACTGGAAATGAATAACAATATGTGACTTTAAGTAAATTAATTACATAAAAAACATAATACCCCCTTAAGTGAAATAGAAAAGTATATGAACATAACGGAAAAAAATACAAAATGACAAAGTTTTAATTTATAAAGAAAAGACCCTCCCTTAATAGATTTTGAAAGAAAATGCAAGCCCACCCCTTAGTACTGAAGTTATTTAAATTAAAATAAATTACAAATCAAGAATAATTACCATAGAGTTTACTTAAATTTTAACATTTATTATGCATAATATTGATTCGTTGGCCAACTACCTATATTTTAACAAACAAATAGAAATTTAAAATAAAGAAAAATAAAGATGATAAATTAGTGACGTCACAAAAATATATGGATCCAGACTATTAAACTTTATAAGTCTGAAGATCTGAACCCAAGTAGCTACGTACCTCCCTATAAAAAAAAATTACCATGGATTTTATGTGTATTTTTTTTTGGTAGCCTATGCCATAAATTAGATTGAAAATACAGTAGAAAGTTTATATAATACGATAGTCTATTTAAAGCACTGTTGATGAGATGTAATTGTCTGACGTTTGATAAAGTTACTTAGCCTATTAAAACCTGAATTTGAAGAAACAGGTTACACTATTGTAGAACAGCTCGACCATGTGGTGACGGCTGGAGTGTAATATAAATTGGTGTCTAGCCATTGAACTACCAGCAGTTAGAAGAAATCTAGGTTAGTAAAAGCATAGGCTTATAGTTGAAAGTACTAAATGTGTCAGACAGGAGGACCAGCCTAAGCTGCAAAGTTCAAAAACTCTTGCTCTCTCTTCTACTGTGAGTGTCACATGTAACGATGAAACAAGTTAGAAAAAGAAAATGTCTTGTTTTTTAAACACACATTTATTAGAAGTATTAACAAAGTGATAAATATTTGTAAATAAATACTGAGCGTTTGTTTTAACAATTAATTGTTTGTATTTTACACAAAAAGGTTGTCTGTAATATAAATAGAATTGACAGGTGATGAGTGAGTTGTATTAAATATTCGTATTAGTTTAATCAAAACAAGTCTTTGATTATAGAACATCACTTTGGCCTCGGCTCGATTGGATCGGGGTCAGCGGCTCTCAAACCACTCCTCTTCCCCTTCCCTCTCTATTAAGACAGTATACAGGTATTTGCAAGGCTAGATTATACATTCAGTAACCCACTGTCTGCACGTTCTGTTACACTCTAACCGACCATCTACACTGTCAGTTTCACTTTGTATTCAGGTGAGTAGTAGTATTAAGTTAACCTTAAAGTAGTTTATTACTAACTATTAAAAGTACAGTTAAGTTAACCCAGTTTTTACTCACTGTTTAAAGTACAGTGAAGTTATCCTAAAGGTAGAGAGTACTAATATAATTGTTTAAAGTACAGTTAATAGTATATTTAGTCTAGTGTAAGTATCGAAAAAAAAAATATAGCCCTCTGCGTTCGGGCGAGCAGAAGGAGGTCTTACATGAATGAAGACATACGTTAAATGTAAAATTAATACTAGTAGTAGTTAGTAGTAACAAAATTGTTTAAAGTACAATATTAATAGTAGTGTTAAGTCAATTCGTATTTGTGTAGATATATTTGAGGAGGATAAATATAATTAAATAGCCGATACCATATCTGACTTTAAATAAAGCGCTTACTTTTAAGAGAGGGATCTGCACGCCTTCATAGTTCATTCGAATTTGTCTACTTAACCCTTTATAGTGAAATCTATAAATTGAAAACTATTTTTATTAATATAATAAATCATTAAATGTTGAAAGATTAAACTGAAATGATTGTGAGTTTATAAGCATAGCGTTCAGGAGATAAAAATAACAAACGTACAAAATAATACCACCTGTGAAAAAAAAAAAAAACCCATGGTGCCATTTATTTAAATTATTGATTTTGAAGAGAAAGAATAACTATTGTGTATTTATTGTTTTCATCTGTTACAGATAACATACAATTGAACAGAATCATTTGTTTATCGTACAATAAACCTAATGTTTTGGATTTAAAAACTGTAGCAAAACGAGGGATTACTGTTGTGGCGTTGAATAATTTATTATATATCTTTTACATTATTTTTCACTTCAATAAAAAAGGAAACGTACTAAATGTTCATTTTTGTTGTTGTTAAGCATGCTAGGTTAGTTCATTATACATATATTTTCATATTTAAGGTTGAAGTATATAATCATATGTTCATAACCAGTAAAATTCCGCAATGAAAAATTACATAATAATTTTTTTAAAATATTTATGAAAATTAATTGTATTTCGTACATTCTCGTACACAATCCATACACTAATTGGTAAACAATCAATAATTAAATCTCTGAATTTCTGCGATAAGTATTTCAAAAGTACAATTTTGACATATATTATCGTAAATGGAAAAAAAATATTCTAACGCCTTTTTTAAGAAAGTAAAATGATTCAATGAAAAGTGTATTCAATAAAAATATTGTGAAATGTGATGGTGGTTGACAAAGTAAAAGAAATTAAATATTATGAAAAAGAGATGTTATTCTACAACATGAAACTTAAACTGAACATAATTACTAATTTAAAGGTTTATTTGTATATTTAATAATTTACTTTTTAATATAATAATTATTTGTATTTTACGTCAGTATAGAAAGTTAGTTAGATTATTTTTTCTTAAATTAGTAACTGTGTTACACATCAATATAATTTTCCATAATAAAATAAAAATTACTAATGTCATTTTTTTTTACTTGAAAAATGATGTGAATTGCCGTTATCGATTGTCTCATTACTCCTTTATCGAAATTTTAGTTAGATAGTGAAAATAAAACTTGTTTACCTTCATTCAGTGTGTGTGTATGAGAAATATTAGTTATTTCATTTT
Source organism: Aphrophora alni (assembly GCA_963513935.1). Lineage (NCBI taxonomy): Eukaryota > Metazoa > Arthropoda > Insecta > Hemiptera > Aphrophoridae > Aphrophora > Aphrophora alni. Next base: position 136,546,179 of record OY740766.1, on the reverse strand, counting down.
TACAGTAGAATGTTAAAAAACAACAATTTTTTTTAAACTTCCGAAATGCTGAATCATGGCTCATTATTTTAACATTATAGTCTTTATATTAAATTTCCACGCCACAAGATTCTACATAATGTTTTCTTCAAATTCATTAGTATGACTTGAAAACTTTTCGACCTCTAGTTAGTATACAATTATTTTATAATTTCACACGAGAACCCTTGTTGTTATATTTCTTCAGAACTGATTTTTGTCTAGCACTAAAAATGATGTTAAAATGTTCTAACCAGTTTAAAATGTCTTTATTTAGACAACCTTAAACAACCGAAATTATTAACAATCAATTTCTCTCTTTTATTGTAATATGAAAAAGGTTTTAGTGTTCACAATATTTTACACTTAATAAACTTTGAATACATTTTTATTTAAAACTATTGGAAAATCTCTTTGAAAAAAAATAATAAAATGTACTTATACATTTGTACAAATTATGAATCGGTCTTTTTAAGTGTTATAAAGCGAAACGTTTTCTGCTGAATTTTTTTTTTCTTTATAAAAACTTCATTTGATCAGTGCCAAATATGCTTTAATAAATTTCGATTTTTAATTAATTATTTCAAAATATATTTTGTTTACTCTTAATGTATTTGTAACTTTTAATTATTTACTGTAACTAAATGATATTTCAATTGGTTCAGGTTTAATTCCAAGTCTATTAAATTTTGTAGACAATAAAGCTTTTTTGAAATAGGAATAAAGTTTATCTATGACAACTAAATTACAGCTGTTTTATAATTATTTTATGCTGGTAAAATAAAATATTATGAAATAAAGATGTAAAGTTTTTTTTTTACAATGTAGCGTATATGCTGTATGTTGAAATTGTTTTACATATAGGCATTATTTTTCCATTCCAGTCATTATTTAAAAAAAAAAAAAAAATTTTCTGCAAAAACTTTTTCTCAAAAGAAATAAACAGATACATAACGTAAAAAAAAACAATTCACTAAAAATATACAAAAAATAAAGAATTTTCATAAACAAATAAAACCTTACAATGTTAAGTAATATTACAAGTACCAACATCTGTTTAGGCAGGTTCTTAGTTATTTTAAAAAAATTTTATTATCATTCATTTCCATGTGTGTAACATTTAATAATATAAGTTGCTAATATTTCTACATAATAATATTATGCAACTTATATATTTTGTAATAATTATACAATAGGCCACAAGTTCATGAACAACCCTCACTTTCCGAGATACGATTATCAAAGATCTCTATAACGATAATACTGTAATACTGTATGTGACTATACTTAAGGTTTAATTAACTGAAATAGTGATTAGTAACGGAATCACTAAGAAGATTACTGTGGCCATTAAATCTATTCTCCAGTGAAACCCTAATGTATATATAATCGTAATTTTATTGCTCAAGCTAATTATCATTCCGTAATTGAAGAACAGATATAAATATTCTAATTTAGAATACATTATATGATGGGTAAATTTATACAAGATGTGAATATCTTTAGAGTGTCTCTAAAGGTATTATATATACCTTCTTTGGCTCATGCCATGAAAGTTAAGAAACTGTATCATTAAAGATTCTAATTTTTGTTGTATGTTATTTATTTCTATTAAATAATAATTATAAAATATCATGGAGTTAACCGACTAACAAGCTTGGATAAGAAATGGACGTACCTAATAAGCAATCTTGTAACATAAAATAGTTCCTTAATATAAAATACTGTAAATAGTGTTATGTTATTTTAAACTTAAGAAGAAATTAAGTAATTAATATATACAAACTCTTTAACAAAATAGTATATTGTTATAAAATATATTTTATTGTCTCTCAAATGATAATTTCAATGCTTGGAAAATGATGAATCTTTTTTTCTTCACTTTGATTCTCCCCTTGTGAAGAATAGAGAAACTGTCAATAAGCCTGGAATTTAAATTCGATACAAAAAAAAAAAAAGTCAGCCATTACTTAATGTTTCCATTAGAGAGGTATTAGTTACACGTAGCCTCCCTGAGCCTATCATTTCTTACATATTAAGAACTTAGATATTTTTTAAAAAATTATACATATTTCAATACATTTTGAGTTGCTGCATTTTTGCTTTTCTGCACACTGTGATTAATTTTGTTGTTTTTGTTTATTATTTGTACACTTTGATATACTGCTCATTATTGAAGTATACTAGATCTGCCTCAATCTGCGTATGCATTTTTGTAATTATTTTTTGTGCGATGAGTATGTTGTTGTTGGTGGTTAAAATATAAACAAAATCAATAGACAATGTGATATTCAAGTTCTGATAACATTCACAGCCTTCACAGTAAAGTATTTTGTCTATATTTCGGAGAAAATGTAAACGTGAAAACATAAATCGTGAAATAATATTTATGATGTCACTTTTAATCGAACCACTTCAGTCTTTTTACAAATTAAGATAATCTATCTCTGGAATAATACTTAAAAATAGTAAAATTGAATAAAAAATATTTTCAACTTACTTTTTTAATATAAACTTGATACTTTTGACTTTTTAACTCCACTATAAATGTGAGACACTTAGCATCCTCTTTGTTTGATTTTCTCTGTCTTTATTTCTTCTCTTCTTTTAATTTGGACTTCCTAATATTCAATATACAACTTTTCTCATAAACAAAACTCACTTAACCACACTCATCCTTCTATAGTTTTATAATAGGCCTAAATTAATATCGTCAAACATTTGGGAGTAATAAGAAGCCTTGCGTGTGATTCCAGCTCAATTGCGTATTTGAGTAAATCCATTATATTAAGATAACCTTTTAGAGAAATAGCCTATTCTCTAAGTGAAAACAGTTGATTTTTGCATAAAGTCACCAAATATGCTTTCCTGAAGTTGTTAATTAATAATCATTTTAATCAATATCTTTAACTAATATTATTAAGACTAACTTATTAATTTCATTATATGTACATTTTTCATTTAGCTTATACAACATATTATAACTAAATTATCCTTACCCTTGCTGATAACTTTATAGTTTAAGGAAGAGTGCCAAGATTTAGAAGTATATATTATAACGATATCGCGTTATCAAATAAATAATAAAATAAAGGATAACAACGATCTCTATAAAAAATGAGTAATTACATGTAACTTATGATATAAAGGGGAAACTAAATTAAATAATAGAAAAATAATGAACAACTAGTATCATCTGGTAACAGAAAATATTATTTTAACAAAAAAATAATCAAAAGGACATCTGTGCACAACAAATTAGGAGAGAAAGCGTGCAAAGAGAAAAGAAGCCGTTTCGCTAACCTTGTAGTGTACACGTGCTAACGTTAAACAATTTGTAACGGTATCTAAAGGGAGATTTTATGTCACGCAGCTGGATGTATAAAAAAAAAGAGAAATCTACAGGGTGAGAGACCTGATGGGACACGCTAGAAAGCATAACGGTACTTCTAAAAAACATGAGAAACCGACAAAAGGAATTAGGTCGGCCAATCGGAAAACAGCCACATGGTGAAAGCAAACGAATTTAAAAAAATACAGCCACTAGGAAAAAAGAACAACATCTGGGGAGAAATCGAGAATTCAGCGAGCGAATCGGAGGAGTGAAAGCGAAGGAAAGTTTGGGAAGAAGGGAGAGGTTTTTGGCGTCGAAAATTTGAAGAGGAGTCTAAAATCTGGAGTGGTGAGGAGAGGTCTGAGAGACAGAGAGCATTCTGTGGGACAGAAAAAGGGAGTTAGATTGACCACGAGACTAGGGTTCTCTGTGTCAATACGTCGAGAAAATTAATTAGTTGAATCAAAGTTGAAAAGAGAGTTAGTAGTTTTTAGTCAAAAGTTTGTTGAGATTTTGGAGCAGATTAAAATATTTTGGAAGAATTGTTCGAGAGAAGAGTCGGAAGAACTAATTCATCGCCAGTGGAGACTTGAGGAGGATCATCAGTCCGAATTCCAGGATTAAGTGGTTGGAGATAGTGTGTGGAGTGTTTTGTTTTTTATATATCTAAATCAAATTTAAAGCCATCGTTGTGTTGTGTGTGGAAAGTGTCTCGTCGATCAAAATTGGAAAGCAGTACCAACGATAAGTACAATTTAAAATTCTTGTTTACTTTAAAATTATAAATTCATTTTTCTAAAATAATTCACTTTAATTGAGCCATAAAAGAACCTAACGACCCTAAAAAGAGATAAGAGAATTAATTAAATAAATTAATAAATAACAAATTGAATAAAGATTATAATAAAGTTTAATTTTGTAAAGGAAATAATTGTTTGTGTATAAAAAAAATAAAAGTAATTCAAATTACAGATTAATTTCATTAAAAATTAACGCCAATTGTGGAAACTTGATGTTTTTTTTAGTAATAAAGTCTAGCATAAGGAAAGACAATTAGTTAAGATAAATTTGTATATTACATAACATTAAGGAATGCTTGTGGAATGAATGAAGAAATTTTAGACACTAATGGAATAGATGTACGTTTTTATGATTCTTTGACATGTTGCTTAAATAAATTAAGGTTTGTTTTTTAAGTAATACGTTGTGTCAGGTGTGTTATTTATATTTCCACATTTTGCAAGTTTAGGAACAACTAAACATATAGCAGGTAATTAAAATAATATTGAATTATTAATATCTAATAATAATTATTATTCAAAATATTCAAAATAAATAAATTAACTTAAATAAACATATATATAACGTCTTAAATGTTATATTTGGCTCACCAACGTGTGGCTTTTGTTTAAAATTATAAATCAAGATTAAAAATAATATAACTAAACTTGCGTTATTGTTATAATATATTGGAGTATTTTTAATCTTTAATTGTGTACCCCTATCCCTTAATAATGTAGCTGAAATACTTGACCAATATTGTATAATGGCCAATATTGTATAATTACGACAATATAATATTATCTAGGGTTGATACATGTTTTAATGTGGCTCAGTACAGTTTAATATAAGTTATGTTTTTATAACAAGAAGTCGTTTTTTCTAAGATTCTCTAGACTTTTGGAGTTATGTAGAAAATCTATAGAAAAATGAAATTGCATATAAAAAACACAGTCAATAAATACATCGATGAAAGCAAAGAAATTATTTTTTATTAAAAACATCAAATCAATGTTTAACTGAGAAAGCAATAATTTTGTTAGAAGTCTTTAGATAATGATGACACCATAAATTAGTCAAAACAATAGATATTTATGTAATTTCACCCTGCTAATGACTTAAAGAATATACGAGAAGTTATTAAATTGTGGCTCTGCCATTGATGTAACTTTGATTGCACTTGGTTTAGAAATATATCGAAAAGCCATTATAAAGTCACATTAGTTTGAGTCTTTGTCATCTTTCATCTCTTCTGAACTCCACAATCTTTATGTCCCAGAATAACTCTGAACTGGATTTAAATAATAATAATAATAATAATACAAATATTAGTCCAGAATGAATAATAACTCGATAAAAAAAAACTATTATTTATTATAAATAGCTATAACCTCAATAGCAAAACTAAAGTTATTACGAGTATAATGCCTCAGAATATAATCGTAAATTTTATTAATTAATTGTAAAACAATATAACTTAGGTTAAATTATAATATTATTAAATTGAAGTGTTGGTACTAAATATGCACATAATTCATTCAAATTAATTACTTTGGTTAAAAATATAAAAAATCACGCTTTACATCTCCCCTTTAAAATGCTATCTATAATTAGTAAGTTATCACAATTATACTTACTTGCAGTTATCTACAATTTATTAATATTTTTCACCTAGTAGGATTTAACAAGTGAAACTTATTTTCAGTGAGTCACTTATAGTATTACTTATATTAAATGATATTGGATTGTCATTGAAATCATATTCGTAATTTGGTAACTTGTAAGAATATTTTTTAAAGTTTTATTTTGTTTAACATGCATTAACATAATTACGGTTAAAAGTTTATAAAATTCAATAATAAAATAAGTTCAATTCCTCTTTCAATTGTCGATTCTTTGTCATAACGATATTATTGCTTGAATTTTCATCGAGTACATGCCTAGGAGTATATTTATTGGTAACCATTGGAATGTGAGACATTAAATCAATATAAAAAAGAGATGGAAATAAATGTCTTCTCTAATTCAGTGGTGCCTAACTTAAGACTAGATTCGGATTTATTAAATTCATAGTTGTTGTATATAATTCATAATGTACTAAAATAATACATAATGTACAGATAAAAAATATATTGAATTTGTAAACATTTTGAAAAAACGTTTTTTACAATCCCGTTCTTTACCATTGATTATGTTTAATTCAAGAGTTATTGCATTAAAAACTACCTGTCAAATACATATAACAATATTTTTGTAAGACAATTTTCAACCTAATTTGGAATGTTTTTAAGTGTTCTCTCTTACCCTTGATATATATTATAATTAGATGACTTATAAAGATTCACTGTTACGTGTTATAAGATTTAGTATAGGTCCCTTTATAGTTTTCAATAATCAGCATCCGTTATTTTTTCCATGTGAAATTGTAACATTACCACAGTACTGTTCCCCCCCTCATATTACGGCATTGTATGCATATGATTCGGATGTACAGAGCAGATGAAACAATGTTTATAACTGCAAGTAGCTTATTTGAGACGTTTCAATTTTTTAATAGATGCATCAATTTAATTGCGTTTTTTCACTTTGTCTTTTGCGTAGATTTAGAAATTACTTTATATTGTAAATAAATGGTTAAGAACTCGTTTCAACATTATCTAAACTATTAAGTTTTGTAATATATCGACATATATTTGTGTTGTATGTTTTCTTTTTACAAATAATATTTGATTCCACTTCCAATAATTTAATTTGTTTAGGAATTACAGAATTTGAATCGGATATTAAAAAAAGCTTCAACTATACAAAAATGGCAAAAATTAAAACAATTTACTTTATTTACTAATTACTGAAATCCCTATCCTCAAAAACCACATACGAATATTACAATCAATTATCTACAGTTTAACGTTAGTATTTTTTTTCAAGTAATAATAATAGTAATAAAATAGAACCATTATTAAAATGTAATAGAATATTTATTGAGGATTATTACAAAAATATATAATTTTCCAAAGGCAATGTTGATATTTGTTTATGGTATTATTGTGTGTAGACTATAAAACTTAATATATATATATATATATATATATATATATATATATATATATATATATATATATATATATATATATAATTATTGTTTTGGAAATAATATGCAATTGTGCGTAATGATCCTTTCAGATTTACGTAGAAATCAACCCCCTAAAATAATACAATTTCGTTTCTTCTATAAATCCATTCTGATTTTGACTTATTTATGTTATTCTTTGCATTTAAATATTTGTACAATTGCCAAATAGTAGATGAACTAATTAATATAATTTCAAAATTTGTATATATTATATATTATTTTCTATAGATTGTATATATTTATTATAGAAAATAAACGACCCATTACACTAAATGGAGTAACTGAATTAGGTAAGGAGTGATTTATATAAAACCCTAATTGTGAATATTTGTAAATAGAACCCTCTTTTTAAACAACAAAATATTTTTTACAAACTTATCGAAAAAAAACTTGCTGACGTCGAAAACGACGGGAACATAATTTTCACTTGATTGATAATTAATTGTTCGTTTTAATTTGGGTGGCATTTATCCATAATATGTAATGTTTACTATAGTCATATTGTATTTTATTCTAAAGTAAGATAACATTTGACGACATTTAAATTAGATTAATTAAGGGAGATGGTATATAGAAAGATGGATCGTGCAAAGCAAAAACTTAGTTTGTCATCCTTTAAAAATAAACAAATAATTCAATCAAAAGTAATGAATGCAGAGTTGCGATAAACACATCAACCTTAGCATCATGATGCTTATTTAAATCATCAATTCACCTAGCCCTAATCTTGTATTGAGATCACCCTATTAAATATATTTACTTCATCGTCTTATTTATGAAATGAGGTTACCCAAAGTTTCAACCTAATTAGATAAGCCATTTAGTTATATAATTGTTTCCAAAAGTCTAATAAAAGACGAAATATAAGAAAGTAATTTTTTAACAAAATGAATAATTCAGTAAAGTGGAATGAACAACGTTTCTAAAGAAAGATATTTGATAGAGAAATCTTAAGACAACGTAATTCAATTGCCATCTAACAGATAATATTTTCTCCTGCCATTCTATTTCCTCGGATCATTCCAAGAACAACTAACTTTGTTTCCTTGGAAGAAATTTAATAAAATTAAACTAATTTAATTATTTTCAGACTTTATTTGCAGTAAAAAAACAAGTAACTGTATAATTTTGTATTCTAATTTCGATGTTGACCCAAAAATGGCGACTAATTTTCTTCATTGAATCGTAATAAGAAATTATTATTCAAAAAATAAAATTGAGATGGTTAAAAACGGCATGTTTACTCATTTGTTACATTCAGTTAACTTATATTAATAAGAAACGACGAAATATTAATTATCAAATATTTTTTTCAAAATAAGAATATAAAAATAAATTCTTTGTTTAAAATACTAAAATGTTCTTTAAAAACTCCATTTTCTTTTCGTGTCAATAAAAAAATGTACGCTTAGAGTCAGTTCATTGGTTTTAAACGAATAACATAGATATTGTCTAACAAATTAATTACATTGTTTGTGTAAGCATTACTTATATTAGTGTAAGTGGACAGTATGTCATACAACAACTCATATCTAGATTTTTCTCTATTTTTGTGGGTAGTCCAACATCACATACGTAGCATGGAATAACAGACACACCACTGTACTTCCGGTCTGCGATATCCTACCCAGGAAGTATATAAATAAGCTTATGAGATAAAATAACATTTTCTGACGGAATGAAACTCTATTTTTAAAAATATCAACAGTTACTAAACATACAATTTGAGACAAAACATATATTCATGTAGACTCTCGTTCATTAGAAAAAGAAAAGAAAAATTACGGCGTTTCCTAAGTATACTTTAGGCATTGTTATAGCTCAATGCAATTTTTAAATATTATTAGATTCCTAAAATTAATAAGGTGGTTAAGAAATAATACTAAGTCCGTGCTAAAACGCATAATGTATATTTATCCATTGCATTCTTATAAGTAATTTAGAGATGCATTTACCCTTGGATATGGGAAATCATGAATTATTATTTGAACCATAAAATTTCAAAACGAGGATTTCATCGTAACTGAGAATGACGATAGTCGTTGTTAGGTCTTCTTGTTGATATGTTACCATGTTGTTGGCATTTTAATTTTAGTATATTTATTCAATAATTGTTAGTATACATATTAATAACAATTTCGTTGATGAATGTAAAATATTGTTTTGTTGGAGTTTAGTAAGAATTAATATTTTGAGTAATGCAGAGTAATGAATCCAAATTATCTATTTCAAAAAATGCATTAATTCAGTTCTAAATAAATTACACTGTATAAAATTGTCCCTTTACTTTTACAAAAATGTATTTCATTCATTAAGTACTTTAATAATATGTAAATTAGTTAAAATCTATTGTATTTATTAGTAGTTAGTATATCTATACCTTAAGACACTAATTCATATCATTCAGAAGGCAGACGACAGCTTAATGAACAACTATTTATTTAGTTTTCCTTGGAGCTCCCAAGTAGACAAACAGGAGTTGATGAATGTATACACTTAAGCTTGCTTCTATTTACATTAAGAAAATCCTTTGTTTAATTTAGAGTCTTCTGGTTAATTACTAGTGCAATCGTGGATTAAATAGTAAGTCCATACACAACTATATCCTACAATGTATGTAAAAAAATTAAACCTGTATATTAAAACAAATAAACGAAAATTGTATAATTTAAAATAAAATTAAGCTAAGTATAAATATGCATTACTACATGTTTAAAAGACGTTTTAATAACTGATAAAACTTTATTCACAATAAGTCTAAACAAAATAATATATATCAATTGCAATTTAAATTTAAAAACAATGTTTATAAAACAAAGATAAAGGGTAGCTATAAAAAGGGAACAACTATTTTTCCTCTTTTTCATAAAACGAGTAGCTAAGGCAAAACAAAAATAATAAGGCACTTATAATTTCACAAACAACAATTTATTGCTACAGCTGTTTCGCCGTTAGGCATCGTCAGACAACTAAAAACTAAAAAAATAAAATACAGGCCAACTTAACACTAACATCTAGGAATGAAGGTGGGGATGAAAGCAGAGGTAGGGCAATTACCTGGTATTACCTGAAAGGGATATGGATAACAGAAGGTTTTCAAACAATAGGTTTTAACAAAGGGGATGGGTTATTTACTTGTTCATTCTGGTTAGAAGCATGGCATTTCAAAACAGATCTGTTAATTTCTAAAATTTCCAAACTATTTAATTTCCTATTTTTCTGTTCTATATGTAAAACTTTGACATTGTCAATGAGATCAAATGTATGGCCTGAATCTAGTAAATGATTAGCAAAATTGGAATCTGTTTTACCATGCCTCCAACAATATACATGTTCCTTTAATCTAATTTTAATAGATCTCCCAGTTTGCCCAATATATTCACAATCACAGTCATGGCAATTAATTTTGTAGACACCACTATTATCAAATAAGTCTCTTTTATCCTTATTATTGACTAAGAATTTACCAAGATTAGTATTACAATAGAAGGCTGGTTTTACATAATTTTTACTATTTATTAAATGTCCTACCTTATAACTAATGTTGCCCACCAATATCCTTCAATATTTATTTAAACTCTTACCATCTTTTATGAAAACTAAACTATTAGTCAGTTTCTCTTGTTTCTTAAATAAAATACTGTCTACAAGCTTAACTTGATAACCATTGTTAATCGCTATTTTCTTAATTACATTCAATTCAATGTGAAAGTCTTCTGGTGATAAAGGTATGGTTAAGAGCCTGTGAAGCATACTGTGAAAAGCATCATGATTCACCATTTACAAGATTAAGTAAAGAATACAGTGTACTAGTACTACCATTGAACACACACAAAACATCATCCACATATCTATACCAATAAACTATTTTCTTCAACAAAGGATTACTAACACTAGTTTTTACTAACATTACAACACTACAGAATTAAATAAGAATAATTTCTTTCATAATGATAAACTTCATTAACAAATTATAAATAATACAGTAAATATAACAACAATACCAAATGATTGAGTTTTCATATTTATAACTACTTTTTTTTTTTTTTTTTTTTTTTTTTTTTTTTTTTTAACTGGAAACAATAATTCTGAAATAAGGTCAAACGAGTCAAAGGCTGTACGCATAAACTCAAACTTAGTATAGAAATCTAAATTAGAGAGTACAAATGTATAATAAGAGGAACTGGTATTAATAGTTTTAGCAACTCTATGCTGTAATAATTCCGAAATATAATTTAACACATTTTATTCTTTAAAAATTTACATAATAGGGAAACCAAAATGGCAGTGGTAAATATAGAAAACTGCACTTTCATAAAAATTCATTTCATAATTATAAGTATTATTTGTATGCAACACTTTTGTATTATTAACCTTCTACAAAATTTGTAAATGTACAAGAACTATTTAAACGTCCCCTTCACCCCAAGTGATCATTTTATATTATACTATTCACTCAAAATATTCACAGTTTTTTAAACTGTAAAATGTTTTTAGTAATTCAGTACTATTTTTACAGTAATTCTTCAGAGGATTCTGATTAAGGTGTACAAAAATGAAAATATATTTCATTTATTTAATTCACCTGTTCAATAAGGGGAAGCCCGTTTCAAAGGGTTCTAAAAAACGCCCAAATACCTACTTAGGAACTATGTTCCGCAATCATATCGTTATAACCCCTAATTTTATTATTAACAAGAAAACCACGTCTTATTTATTTTTATAAAAAGTACGCTTATAATACATGAAAGTGCTTCTTTACATATTATATTATAAAATATTTGTGACTCTAATTAAAATATAATACAAAGAACTAGATCAAAGGGTTTTTTAAAAAAGGGTTTACCCATACAAGTTATGTTAAGAACTAAACGATATATGGTTGTGTAATTAGTTTTAGTTTAGAATAGACTGCGTATAGACGTTTGTATACTGATCTGTTTTTAGGCATAGAGAAAGAGAGGGTAGGATTTGTGGCGTCTAAATTAAAGTGGATTCTAAATGTGGGTTGCATTTATTTACATTCTGGTATTATTAAAACATTTCTAACTTGATCCTAAATTATAAAGACCGTGAGTAAGTGTACTCAAAAGCAAAAGATATGACTTTAATAAACTGATATATTTTGGATGAATTATTTATCTGTCAAATTTTTAATTCCATTACTTGGTAATTAGTCGTCTTCCAAATATTCTTCTGTATGATAAAAGTAAATAAAACTGAGTTTCAATTATATATTTCATTTTACAATAGTTGTAGTATATTTAAGATTAATTTCAATTTAAACCTGAAAATTTAATATTATCTATTCTAAATCAATACGATAATAAATAGTTATTGAGAAAAACCATAACAAAAATTCCACTGACAAATGTATTTGAAAAATGTATTGAAAAATAAAAAAAAAAACGGAAAATACTCTTGGTCTCAAGTGATAAAAAGATGGATAAATAGACAAAGAACAATATGGACATCCTCTTATTGAGATCCTAAATAGCGATCAAAAATTAATAATTAATGATTAATACTATCATAGTAATCTACTTATTTATTTCCTGAATATATGAAGTAGTAGTACACACTGCATATTACGCATGAAGCAGTAATGTAGTTAGTGTAAGGAAGATATAATTAGTGGATTTAATGATCCCGAAATATAAAACATCAGATGCATATGTAACTTATTTTTGTGCTCCTTTTTTTCAATTTTGTCAACAGTTAAAACATACAAACATTAGTTCCAGCAATGATGCAATGTAGCTCTAGTGTTTCTTGCAGTAGATATCGAATTATTTTCATGTCCTTATAAAGCTATATATCTTCACCGACGACATGACTGACTGATTATTTGAACTACTGTGATTAATGTAAAACCTACGACTATGGTGGTTAAAATATCAATTTTAATTTTTTATATACTGAATTTATTGAAACTCATTTTGTACCTTATTTCTGAACATATGTGGTGCAGTTTTAACTTATTTTCGTATTGTAACAATAATAGTTATTTTATCATGACGGTTAAAATATCACATTCAGTATTATATGAAACGAATGGTTTGAAACTCAATTTGTAGTTCATATTTTAGATGCTGATTATAGATATGATATTAAGTTGAACGTATTTTTTCCCATGACAATTTGCCAACAGAAATGACTGATTTAGTGTATTGAATTCCTTGAAATAAACTTTCTAAATATTTTGGTAGTTACATATGCAGGATTATAACATCAATATTGAGTTATTTATTGTCTCCAATGGCTCTTTTCAATATGGCGAACAAAATAACACGTTTAGTATTTATGTACTGACATCGTTACTGATTACGTATAATATCAGTTTTGATTTATTATGTTTTGTAAAATAAATAAGAATTTAATATTGGCGGTTAAAATATCATACTGGACGAATTTTTTATGCGCCGACTTCTTTCAAACTTCCTTTGTATATAGTTTCACAGTAACTTATAACAGATATTCCATTACCTTGTTTCATATCTACCGACTAGACACCTAAACTATATCTTGGAATTTAATTTATAAATAGATAATAAATATATAAAATATGAAAACTTAAATCAAAATATATTACTAAACATACTGCACTTTATGAATATATATATATATATATATATATATATATATATATATATATATATATATATAAAGGAAATAATGAAATTTATAATTAAATTAAGTAAATTTATATGCATAAAACAAATCTTAAACTCTTATATTTCATAATATTGATTAGAATCACACTAGAATTATTTTAGTTTATTTTGAAGAATGACTATCCCCCAAAAAATTATAAAAAATATATTTCATACAGATATAAGAGTATTGTAATTGATTTAACTTTATCACAAAGCAATTTCGATTAGGAGAGAAAATAGATTCTCAGATAGCACTATTTTCAGAGATAAATTTTTCACTGACAATAGCTGTTGATGTTTAAAAATATTTATGTTTTGACAATTTGAGGTTTTGTTTCTATAGTCCTACTTTTTTATATTTAGCCCGGCATAAGACTACAATAAATTTATTTTTCTCTTTACAAATTTTAACATTGTATTGCTTAAGAACGTGACATATAATAATAAACAAATCAAATAACATTCTCAAACTGATCTAATTTATAAATCCAATTGGTTGTTCCATTCCAAAATATCTATTGTTTAAAAGTTGCCAAAGGTTAGTGTATTATATTTAAATGCCTTGAAATGGAAAGACAAAGAGACCAATAACCAAAAAAATCCTAATAATTTGGATTCATTAGTATGTATTTTTAGACATAAAACCTCCTTAAACAATACACACCTTTTGGTTTCGATATTTCCAATAAATAATAAATTCAAAAAGGTACAAATCATTTAATAAGCTGAAAATATTTATAAATGAGAACTAATATATTCATTACAGTAAGTGATAATTTTTAATGACATTATCTTGGGAGCTATACGTTGTGTTTTAGTTAATTACTAATAATGAAAATAGCTTGTTCTTATTGATTAGAGCACAGATGTTGGAGAACACTTAATGGAAATTGTACAACACTGATCACCAAGACAATTCCTTAATTATTATTTTACGTCTAACGTTTCTATATTATATATCTATACTAACTTTTGCTCCAAAATATAATATTAAAATTTAGATACAAGAAAAGATATGTAAAAGTTTACATTAAAAAAAAAATGAATAAATGTACTTATTTATAATACAGTACGAGAGATTCAGTTAATTCATTGCATAGAATATATATACGGTTTACTAGTATTACATTTTTGAATTATATTGGACTTGAATTGTTAGAAATATATTTTGTCTGTCCGGCTAAAAAAATATAATATGTTAAGCAAAAACGTCTTAAGATACTTCTTACTCCACATTAGTAATTACGATAAATGTTTATTAAAAAATAAATAAATGTAAAATTACTGTGTTTTATACTATAAAATACTACGACTTCAATTACTGTAAACATTCAGTAAAAAGTGTTTTGAATAAGTTTGAATACTATCAAAATACACTAACCTTGGTTTGAGTAAATTTAAAAGAAAAAAATTAGTAAATTTAAGGAAAGAAATAATACAATTTTAACAAAGACGTTAGTTTAAAAAACAAACAACTTTTTGTTACGTAAATAAAAAAAGACCAATTTGTATGAAAACACAAACCGCCATTTTTCATTTATGCATTTCGTATCCGCAAAATTGCTGATAATAAGTGAATTTCATGATCTGTATTAATGGCAAAACTGCATCTGTAAAAATATTATAAATTTGTGTCTATTCTAGCAGCCGATTTTGAAAATAAGTAGAAATTGAAGAAACCGCTAAACAAAAATATTACGTAATCTGTCTTTCTTCCTTTCGTTGTCTGATATCACGTACACATTTATGGCTTGTTCATACATTATTTCTATTTTTAAAGAGATGTCATCTTTAATTTTACATTTTATATTTCGCATACATTAAGTAATAGAATAGGAATATAAACCTACACATTTAGTATATAACTTCAGTTTTTATACTTTTTCTGATGAGAATATTCATTGGCAGAGGCTATGAGGTAGAGGTCATATTAATATTGTAGAAGTACCAGGTATGAATACAAAGAAATGGGTTTTTAATTAGATTATAGCTTGTATTATGTTAAATTTAATATGTTTAGTAATACGAGTATATTACATATATACGTTTCAGTAAGGTACGTTTGGCATTTATTTTGAAACACGTATACGTTTTCAGAACAACATGTTGAAAAATTGAATCATTATATCAAGTAAAAGATTGTTAGCTTATACCGTGGCAATGTTATACATTTTAGTGCAAATTATCATTATAATTTTTTTTTTTTATTTGTTGAAGAATACCTGATACAGTCTAGTATATCATTACTATAGAACCGATTTAAATGATTGAGCTCTGAAAGTAATTAGTGTTGCATGTAAATTTGCTGAATATTAATAATTTCCTTTGAAAAGTTATTTTATTATAAACGTATTATTTCATGCCTGTTATGGGTAAATAACATGTTTAAATGTTTATTGTTTGGGAGTTTATAACAGCTGTTTAAAATTATTTTTAGGTTAACTTATATAATTATTACTTTAGTTGTGGGGAATCAAGTTCTGTTATGATCGATACAAAACTATTCACTAAAATAAAATTTTATATTTCATATTTTTTTATGTGTGACAGTTGGTTGCATTACATCCTTTATAGCGCTTAGTTTATTTGTGATTCGTTACATCTCACAAACGTTAAAGGTTTAATTGACGTATTGCTAATGTGTGAAAATTACGTAAGGGCTTATGTTAAGTTTTGCAGAGTATACAACAAAATGCCTGTTGCATGAAATCCCAGTAGAAACCGCCAAACACTTACTAGTCGTTATAAAATACCAATTTTATTATAGATACTGAAGTGCACTGAATCATGATGTAAAGCAACAAGGTCAACTTTTTGATGCTAATATAAACTTCAGGTATCGACATTATTTTTTAATTGTTCGTTTATTGTATATCTATAATCCTATTTAATAACTAACTGATCTTTATGATAATGGCACATATTGTAGTGCATTAATAAAATAATGAAATAAATATGTTAAAAATAAATTAAAATTCTGAACTGAAAAAGACTAATTTAAATTAATATTTGTTATTTATGTCAGTAAAAAGAGACTGTTTATTCTGCAGTAAAGAAAGGAATCTCTGTAGAATATATCACATTTATATTTTAAACGTGTAACAAAGAGCAGACGTTTTACCGTTATCTCATTTATGAGAATAAATGGGAACAAACAATGGTCTATTCAAATCACGCCTGCACCGGCCTCAAAGGCCGGATTTATAATATGTGTCATAATAACAAAAATAAACGCGTAACCTTTTCTGTAGGAAAAGAAAATATAATTACAAATATATACTGTACTTACATTTCTGTAAATGTTTCTATGAAAATATGGAAAACTAAATACCATTTCATTGAGATTCATTGATTGAACTTAACGATTGTTGCAGCAGATGATTGTAATTCTGTATTTAAGTAAAATATAGTAATTTCTAATACACCAACACGTTTTACAACCACTCATAATAATTATTCACAGGTCATTATATATTAAAAATGAAGATGATGGGGTTCATTAAACAAAATAATGAATAGCATCTTATTATCCTTGAATAGGAGCTTTACACGATTTCAATGTGTAGATGCCATTTAATATTTTGAAAAAAAAAAAAAAAAAAAAAAAAAAAAAAAAAAAAAAAAAAAAAACATGATAAATTTTCGTTTCAAATTGACTTTTGTTTCTGTATCCTATATCTTAGTAAGTAGGGAGGATATTGGAATCAGAATTATTCTTACCTTTGGTATTTCTTTTTAAATCATCGTAGAAGTTACCATTTGGTTTTTATCAAAAGTTGTTGTTTAGTTTTAATCGTATTCTTAATACAAGAAACGTTTAAACAAATTAACACTAACAATACTATTTATTACCTATATATAAAGCTATAAGTATAATACGGTTAAGGGATTTGTATAGGTAAACATTGGGATATAATATAAAATATAATTGACAACCCAACAAACATTAAAAAAACGTATTTACTTGTGCACCCACCAGTAGCAAACAATATGTTGTTTACAATAAGTTATCACCAGAGTTGTTCAACTGATTTAAATATATACTAGGAACTACAACATAGGTAATTTAAATATACATATAAATTAGAGACTGTATATTTTCAATTATGACGCCTTTACAATCGAATTAACAATACAATAAAAATAAATGTGTTTGATGTTTTTTTCTCTAAGCTAAATACTTAGTGAAAATTTATTCCAAGTTGATAATCAACAAAATATACCATAATATTACAATTTGGGAATAAACATTTTTTACATAATCCATTTTATTATGGATAATATAATTTCTTGAATTTTATAAGTGTTCAGAATACTTATTACGCAGTGAGATTTTATTCGGAAAAATCCGAAATAGTTGTTTAATTTTATATTTTTAAGAATAGAAGTTTAAATTGATTATGAATGTCACACATACGTTCATACTTACTGATTATGTATTTTTGTTTTAACAGATGGAAGTTATGCATTTAGGTTCGATATAATATATTACATTATATTGAAATAAATATATTACGGCTATATTGGGGATGTAATGCGTTTAATTTAGTAGATACTAATACAAATTATATATATATATATATATATATATATATATATATATATATATATATTCTACTGGTATTTTTGTTATTTTATACATTTGCTATTTACATATTCATTGTATGTATTAATTTTCTTCTATTATATTTATGTATGAACTAAGATAATTAAAAACTGTAATTTTAATCAATATTTTAATATTGTTTGATCTCTCAATATAAGGAATTCGATCAATTGGGGTACAAGTCAGTCTCTTAAAAATACAATAATTAATTGTTGTATTGTTTACTCCTTAAAAAATTTTATTGATGTAGATGATATAGAATCTTAGATGGTTAAATATTGATTTTTTTTTCAGGAGTAAACAATACAATAATTATTGTTACTAAATCAATGTAAATGCAGGATATATAACCTTAGAACTACATTATATTAGTTATTTGTGTGTTTGCTGTTGGTATATACGATCTTTTTATGTATCGACATATTGTTTACTTAGAATGTAGTATAAATGCCCAGACTATAATATATTATAAAACACCTATGAATATCAATAATTAATTTGTACAAGTTTATTACTTTTTTTAAAAATATATCATCACAATTTTTTTTTTATCTGTAATCTATCATAGTTTATATCTGTTTAAATTAATTTTATATTTCTGAATTTATATGTTTCATGAGCGTGGCTAAGTTTTTTTTATGTAAAATCATGTTTTAAATGATCCATTAAATTCAACGTAAATACAGTTATAGATTAGATAGAATATAAAAATATTTAAGACATACATACACGTTAAAATTGGAAGTATACCTTTCAGAAAATAAGATTTCACATTCTATTTTTGTGTGAATTCATTTCACGCCACGTCAACTCCATGAGTTTTAGTGAATATCCTTTCATGTGAATACTTATTTCTATTCACGTTGTCTCAAGTAGAGCACAGTTGGTGTAAATTTTCGCTTTGACCTTTAGTATGGTATTTTATTTTACAAAATACAATATAAGTGTGGACTTGGTTAAAGACAAATTAGGGTATTTCGTAAAAAAACAAAATATGAATTTTTAAATCAATAGAATTAAAAATTTGTGTTATTGAATCTATAACTAGATAATTCTTACACATTTTCCAAGTTGTTTCTACCTGTAGTAATATTTAGATATGAACGACGTCATTTTCATTATCTTGTATTTCGCATTACGTTAAAACTTGTTTTAAGTTATAAGATCACTTTTCCCAAAAGGTTTACATTGTTATTTATTACTGCTTCTGTTAAAACCTCCCCTCTACATAAAATATAGTTGTACCACAGTGATTTATATTTAAATATACGTACTGTTGATTGTTCTATATATTAAATTTTCTTTTATAATTTTTATTTTGAGGAATATGTACTCTTTATAGTTTTTGATTTTATATATAAATTATGTTCTCCATTCTAAATTTTATTTTACTGAAAAATTGGTAAGTAAAGTATCTTTCCAATAATTATAAAATACAAGTCCTACAATGTCAAATTTTTATGGTTTTCATTTAAAAAAAAGAAGGAAAAAAAAAGCTATCTAAGTTTGACTTTTAAAGCTCATCAACACTTTTACCTAATAGTTGTTTCAAAAATGAGTTAATGTACTTTTGGTTTATCCAGTATTATATTCAATCTGAATGACTCAGATTTTATATATTATAATTATTTATTTTTTTTTTATTTTCCCAGATGCATATTTAGGGTTATAATGTTCATATTTGTAAAGATAAAATATTGTTTTGATGTATATGTTGTAGTTTATGGATGACAAAGAAAAATTTCGGTTTTTTAACTTACTTCTTTTGAGACAAAGAAATATTATCGGTATTAAATTTGCATATCTTTGCTCAAACATTACATTCCCCTAAGCTTTTTTTTTTTTTTTTTTTTTTTTTTTAGTTATAACATTTCATTTTAGGTTTGGCAGAAGCTGTCCATCTGACCTAAAATAATTTGTATACATTTTCATATATTTTCCATTGACATAAACGGTCACGCATCCAGTACATCTCAAGCCAGTAATTGAAATGTATTTCTAAAAAAGATTTAAATAAATACATAGTCTTTCCTCAAATGGTAATCTTCAAACCATATGTTAGATATATATATATATATATATATATATATATATATATATATATATATATGTTAGACACATCCAATAACTTTACATACCATCCAAGTAATTATAGTGCGAGTTTTTGGTATTTCCTACCTTTATCAGTATTTGCCATTGAATAAGGATTTTTTTTTTTATATATACAGTCATGGCTGTCTGTATAAATGGACTTTGCTCTTGATGAACATTTCATGATGAACAATAAAGGCGAATGTATGGAATCTGTATATTGAAATACATGGATATCAAATTTAAATATATATTGCAAATAGTTAGTATGAATAGTTAATATAAAGGACTATGAGTGTACAGAATATCTTTAGAGTAATAAAATATGATTTTTACAAATGTATATGTAAGATAGTATAGTGTTTATATTGCTGTTTACTAATTATGAATTCTTAGGTAAATTTAGGAACAGAAAGATTGTAAAATACATATAATTTTGAGAAATAAAATTATTATAAATATGATAATACATTAACAAACATACACCATCAAACCCTGGTAATTACAAATTCCAGAATGAGCAAGAATTCTGAATATACAAATGTGTTGTCAAATTATTGTTGTAGTCTTTATAAATTTACGTATATTAAAGAATTGTATTTCATAATTTCGCATTATATAATTTGATATGTGAAATACATTAATTTATTCAATATCTCATCCAAAATTTAATTACAGTAGTAACGATTGACAGTTATTCTAGATTAAATTAAAATATTTTAAAGAATAGCATATCATAAAGTTTTAAGTGCATTGATATAACAATCTTTTAGTGGATAGCATTGACTATCGTGTTCAAACAAATTATGCACGTACACATCATGCTTATTTAAAAACAAGGAATAAGATTAATTTTACTTATAATATTATTACCCTATGATAATTACTAAATTAATACTATCAAAGATAAAATCATAAAAGACAAACAAATAACTTCAATTTAATAATACTTAACATACTCAACACTGATATTCAGTGACGTTGCATGTATCACAGTCATAGAAATGTAATATATTTATACACTTCTATTTCCGGGATAGGTACGAATGGTGGGATGGCACTGGCAAATTGCCTGACATGCACGGAGAGGACAGACTATATTTCAAATGTTCAAAATGGCAATTTACCTTGTGAATGAAACTACAACGAATTTTGTCCACTTTTATGAAAGTTAACTTTAAAAACTAAGCATTATAAGTTACTTAACATGTAACGAAATCAAAAGTTTAGGTTTATACTATTATTCCATTTGTTTTTAAGGTTTTTGGTACTCATAGTAATAAAAGTGGTACAAGCAGTAAATGTTAGAAGTCGGATGAAATAAATTGTATAAAGATCATGATTATTATCCTACACAATAACAGTTATACTAGACAATTTTATCGTTATAAGTACGCAATAACAGTTGTATATATATATATATATATATATATATATATATATATATATATATATATATATATATATATATATATAATAATTGTCTAAACATGTCTTCTATAATAGTTGAAGGAATAACATTTAAATAAACAATAGAAGGGAACATATGTAAAAATTGAAAAAAAATATTAAAAAAGTCTGTTAAATGACTGCGTCATAGTCTTTGTTGTTCATAAGTGTGTAAACTGCTTATTGTTGAACCCAATGTTTCTGGTACAGTCGACTGAGAGGATGACACTGAAGCATGTAACTCACACCTCAGTAGAATATTATTCCAACATTATTTAAAATAAGTTCAAAAACATTTAAAAAAATTAAATGTGAGTTTTATTATTGTTGTTGTTATTATGATTATTTTTGTATTGTAAAATAATAATTGTAAAATAATAATTATTATTGAAATTTTAAGTAGTAGGCCTACTAAAAAAATTTGTCTTAGTCAAGTATTAAATATTTTAAATAACCAAGATTATATCAAAACTTGAAAAACCTCTAATGCCCAATTGTTGGGCCTATTTACAAAACAGTGTATGTATTTTAATTTATCTTATTGTATAAGGTGTGCAGTGATTATTATAAATCAAATAAATATTAATGACATTATTTAACAATTATTAGAACAAATAATTGTTATATTTATTGTAATTATTGCTATTATTATTGGTCTTTCCGAGCAGTATGTAAAATAAGAGAAATACTACTTCCTTGTTTTCAAAAAGTACGCTATTCGTATAAAATATACATTTCCAATTTCATTACGAAAACAAAACTAATCAAATCTAAATACATATTATATCTGATATGCATTACACCTTATTGTCAAAGACTGAGTTATTTTGAAAGTATTTAGTTAAAGCATAGTTTATTTTATAAGGGGAAAAAAACTTAAGTTGGAATTTAAATTTGGCACAACTTGTAATATATACATATATAGTTATGACCACCATGGCCTCTCTATTTTCTATTGAGAGATGAACGATCATCTTACATCCAGTAAATTGAACAAAGATAAAACAGTAAAAGCTTTTTATAGGGGAAGGAGTTGATAGACTTCTAGTCTATAAGCATTATTCCGCCGACCTTCAATTCAATGTAATACAAAAATAAATATTTTTACCAAATAACTATTGTTTTTTGTTATTAAATAGATATATTATATTTATTTTTACATTTTTATGCCATATTTTTTAACATTATAATTTTAGTAGTGTTATTTTGTAGAACATGTAGGAACTCAATTTAAATAATCGTTTCAATATAGCACAATTAGCATAAGAACGGGAGATTAAATGTCAGTAAAAACACTGTTTTCATAAAAGAAAATTATAGACATTATAGTATTATAGTTTTCTTTTTGAAATACGTTGTGTAATTATTGAAAATTTTTACTGTCTATTTACGCAAAAAACTTGTAAGATAAATATACATATTAATGTTTACATGCTAATATTCAGGGATAAAAATCTTTAAACGGTAAACGAAAATGTATGGAAATGGTAAATCCATGAAATAATTTTACTATATTGTTGTCTGATTTTACCGTGTAAATTTTTGACGAAACATTGTATAAATTAAATGTAATTTACTTTAGAAGTATAGTAACATCATCAGTTATTGCTTATAGGGTCGGCATAGTTTCCTCGCAACATAAGACGTAGTGCTAAATAAAACAATAATCTACTATTTTTTTCTGTAAATAATAATTTCACAGCTAGGATATCTTAATAGCGATCAAAATTATTATTTCTTTAACTTATTTACGTAAATTAAATCAAATTAAATATATTACTCATCATATAGAATTATATTGAAACCTTTGTCAAAAGCACAAACAAATATTTCATTTAAATTTAAGTTTGACCAAAGTTTTATAAACCGAATTTTGAAAGAGACATTTAGTTAATTTTACATAACTCACTTATAGGAACTAAAAGTAGAAACTAATAAGTGTGTATATTTATTTACTGAAATGTTCATTTTTATATAGCCCAAATGTTTACTTCAAAAATAAATCGCTCTAAATTTTTTTTGTAATGAATTTTAGTTAATTATGGTTTCAAAAACCCAACAATGCGGATGTCTAAACCCACATTACTGAATTTAACTACAACTCAGACAGCTTTAAATAAATAAAATACGATATTCAAAGATTTGTTGTTTTAAACGCATATTACAATAACTTAGTAAATTAAAATATATATTCTTGTTTACTATCAATTAAATATAAAGTTAAAATGAGTTAACAGTTTTAGCGGCTTTTCTACTTTGAACTATTCGAACTAATAGATATTAGGATATATATATATATATATATATATATATATATATATATATATATATATATATATATATTAGATGTTTGAAGAACATGTGTTACTTATGCTTATTCACACAAAATCTTCCAGTTTATATATTTTAATGATTAATATACAAATATTCTGGTTGATTGCACTTGGGTTTAGGACACATTTTAATAGTGATCCTCCCCACTGATTCACACGATAATAGTTGAAACAAATAAATAATACTAACTAGAGCCATTAGGTAATTTCTGTATGTTGTTATTATTATATCCAATTTGTTTGGGAAACTTAAAAGAATTATTATACATTTTTATATTAAAGTATCATACCTGTTTGTAATGAGTAGGCTACATGTCAAATCTTGTCACCGAAGAGTCAAACAAGAGAGTTTTTTTTGTTGGAATTTTAAGATATAAATAAATAATTACACATATATTAGCATACATAAAACAATAAATATATTAGCTCATTTTTAAACCAGGTTTTAATATATGCATTATTTCTGTTTAAAATAATTAAAATAATGACTTTCTCAATAAATGTTACTTATCTAATCACATTTAAGTATTTCCTACTTTTTAGATAAAATTATCTATTGCTAGAAGATATTGCGTACGTATCACCTAATAATATTTGACAATTCACTTTTTATAATATAAACTATACATCAGACGTTTGATAAATTTATGTTTCAAATAGTTGCAATGAACAATATTTAAATGTGTGTAAAATATATTTAAATGAAGCGAAATTATAGATATAAAGTTAAATTATTCCCGTTACCTGTTGTGCAAATAGGAAAATTCCATGGTTATATATAGATTATATATTTTATTATATACTATATATAATATATAGATTTGAAAAAATCATTAAATTTATTTCCGAATTGATATGCGAATAAACTAAAATAATCTTTACGACGTATAAACCGTTATAGTTTATTTATTTATTATTATTATTTTTTAAATAAAGAGTCTCACGTAACACCTTTTTTGTCATCACATAGTACATTAGCATAACACAGCATTTGTGCTTTATCAAAATATAAATATTAAAAATTATCAAATTCATAGAGTATTGTATATATTTTTATCGTTCTAGTAGATCAAAGTATCATTGCAGTAACCCAAGATAAAGGGCAAATGATCATTTTTCCACGTTTGCTAGGCCCTTGGTTTATCCATCAACGAAATCTTGTACTTAAAATCATATTATTATGATTTTATATTCAATTTCCCTTATAGAAAATGAGTTTTCAATGCATATAAGTTACAGTAAATTAACAAAAACTAGTTTAAAATTAGCTAGTAACACTGTGAACATATTGTAATTATAAACTGTACTATTTTATACTACAATTGCATACTGTTTTAATATATCAATAGAAAGAGCTATATCAGTTATTTATAACAGAGCCATATCTTGATATTATCTCACTAACAAATTGCACGCCTAATTTTAGGTTGATGAAGAATATACGTCGTAGTTTGTCAGTCGGTTTAGGATTATATGTTATTAATTAAATAAAGAAAGTAAAATGTAGTTGTGTATGGTATGAAATCACCACCATAATTTTATTACCATTCTTTTGATGAAAAATCTTACTATTTATTCCGTGAAAACGAATATTGCATAATATTTAACCTGTGTATTAGAAATAGTCAAAAAGTAGATTAAAATTTGCGTAGCAATTTATATGGAGTAGAGCAAAATAATGATCATTATCATAGTTACGCTCTAATAAACTGCCTGAAGTTCGGAAGTAATAATATGAATCGAAAGTTAACACCAAAAATAAATAAACTATTACTACTTAAGGAAAATAATTCTGAGGTCTAAACTTTTATTCTTATTTTATAGTTTACATGGCGTATATTTAGAAGCAATACAATCTATTGGAATTCATATCCTAGTAAAACGATTTAAACTTTGTTTTTCCGAGAAGGAAAATAAAACCGCGTATAAAGTCTGACCCCTTACTGCTACAACAAAATACTAAATCAAGCCATTACAACTGCGGGATATTTTACGATCGCAATAAACCAAAGTACCAAAATCCTATCATAAATTAAATCTTATCTTGTTTTCCTGAGAAAAGTTTGAATGTTTTTCAGAATTCCTAATTTAGTTTCCTAAGATAAAGTAAAAATATCAGCTCCTAAGCTTCATTGGTCATAGTTTTATTTTGATATCGGGACCAATCCAAAGACAGTCTATCATCGTTCAATGGAATTTAGTTCAAACCATATTCATATGGTATCATATTCAACGGTATTAGTACCGTTGAACTAATTCATATTAATTAAACATGTAGCCTTTTTAAAGCTGATTTAATTTACTTTTTATTATTTGTTTATATTTTTATGGTGAGAATATTCCGGAAAATGCAAAAAAAATATTTTCATTTTATCAACATCCGCAATAAATACTTAGTATGAAATTGATTTAATATGTAGCCTGTACGCAATAAAACAATTTGAGGTTTTTCGCAGACAAATTTGGGGTTCCTAAGTAATATGTGCAAAATAAAAATAAACGTCACTTTCACATTTACTTGTCAATAATTTGTGTAGGAAGTATAGATTTATTACCAAATCCAAAGTAACAAACCACATAAAAAGAAATATTTAGCTATTACAATGAAATAATCATCTATTAATATTATCATTTATTAATCGCAAGTGTTTAGTTACTATCGTAATTCAAAATCACAACCTTTATAAACTGCTCTATTTCTAAACATACATTGCAGAGCATTTCCGCAAATTGTATACATCCGCCAATACCAAATGTAGATAATATGAAATACAAGTACACTAAAATCAGTGCTATGTTAGATAAGAAATAAATACAGCTCTAAAATATGGTCACGAAACGTCTCTATTTATTATAGGAAATAGAGCATTTCGATATGAATTTTGTCCAAAGACGGATCGAGATGGGGTTTTTTTCAATTCAGTTTTATTCAATTTCGATTCAGAAAAATTTGTGACCACTTTTGATCATTCAGAAATTCTTAAAACCATTTGTGCATTGAAAAATGGATCTTAAAAATTACATCTTTAAGAGTAATTAAAAAAAAAATCAAACTTTGTAAATAATGGACTAAAGGAGCACCTTTTCGCTACTCGGTGTTTTTTCGCTACTGAACACGACGTTAAAAATCAGCCCCTTAGGACTTGGATGCCAGGACGGCTGGTGTTTACGTCATCTCTAGGAGTCTTCCTGAAATGCATTGAATATGAATCGAAATTCCGTACTCGGGGTTCTTTTGGAGCGCTGGTAGCGAAAGTGTCATTGGCAAACCTCCCCCAAGAACCTGATTGTCCGGGAGCCCAAGTTTAATCATCATTCCCTACAGTATGATTGAAATTGTTTCGCAAAGCAATTGAAACTTGCTGTGACAGGTACTCTACATTTTATATTAATCACTTTATATTATGAATATAATAACATACAATTACATACATTTAAATAATGACATTAAAGTACAACAAGGCTCTGTATACACTGAACATGATATATTCGGAGATGCAGTATTTTAGAAAAAGTGCGGGAGCGCTTTGAGGCTGGATGCTTCTCCAACAGATATAAAGGAACAACGTCTGGCTAAACCGTGTGTAGAGGCAGACCTCCGTGTTCTTGCTTTTATCTCCCTAAGTATGTATCCCGAGTTACTAGAGTATTTGTAAGTTAAAATTCAGCAATAGGCTAACATATAGTTTAATTAAAATATACATGGTTTACCTTCTATTTCTCACACGAGCTAATTTTGACGAACTTACGCCGTCTGCCGTTTTCGACATTCTGAAAACCGTTCGAACCCATAAGGACCTCTACAGACAACCAGAGACACACCATCGCCCTGGAGAACTCTAAGTTGGAGCCAGTAGCGCAGCGTCCGTCACACTTGGTGACAGAAATGGGTGCCACACTTGGTGTCAGAAATGCTTGGTGAAAAAAAGGAAATCAAATTTATTCATATAATTCTTTTTGAAGAATTAAAATTTTTTGTAATACTTTTTTTTTGTGCTTTTACAAAACTAAAATTATAACTGCTAGAGAAAATGCTATACATATTATTAAATTGATAAGGTATATTTTATTTGAAATTATTATTATTTATCTTATATTTTTGTGCAAATGATACTCCAGTGATTGCATTAACGACAGGCATAGTTATTGTGGTATTAAATGTACTAAAGTAAAATTATTACATTTGATACCTGATGCCTGGAACATTAGACAAATAATACAGTTTGCATCCGAAAATAATTTTAAAGGAAAATAATACTATTAAGATGTCTGAAAATATCGGAAAATGTCTTAACATATATTTGGTTACTTATGAATAGGCTAAATGTAGTATGACAACTTGTAATTGAATTAAATGACGAAGTAGCATATATGTATAATAATATTGGTTATGAATTACATGAGGTCGACGATCAGACACCGGTTCTTAATAATTATCACAGAAATATTGAACGAATTTTGTACGTCTTAGAAAATAGGATCGCAGATATTAGATTCGCATTAAATCATTTATTAAATTGGTTTTGCCGAACATTTTAGGGAATAAATTATAAACACATAATTAATAAATAAGTGATAAATTTAAACTGGAGAAGTATATTCCTATTGACGGTTATGATTGTTCCATACAGGATGCGTTTACCCTGGTTAATGAAAGATGGAAAGCTAATCGACATTTTAGGGAGGATTTAGATAGAACTATCGCGGACGAAGATCACGAAATTAGTAGATTGGATAATACAACTATTTTTTTGTGTTTGCATTTGAATTGGTATTGGGTTTTCCCACATTTTCGGACGAAAAGGAAACAGAGTCAATTGTGGACTTTGTAGATATTTTGGAGAATGTCGGCAAATTGAGCGTATGGAATTAAACAAAAAATAAATATAGTCTAGTGAAATTTAAGACAAAGGGGTCAGCAAAGACTATTATTGAATCCGATGAAACTTGTAAATTAGCAAAAACTTTTAAGGGTTTAACTGATGCATTGAAAACTAGATTTATGTTTTCATAGAACTAGAAAACTAGTATTCTAGAAAACTAGAATATGTTAAGTATTGCCTAAACAGTAGGCCTATTATTTTGTGAAATTATTTGATTCAAAACGGGGAAAATACGAGGATGTTTAAAATTTGTCGATAATGTTAGATCATTAAGTGATAAATTATTTGTATTAGGGGAAAATGAGGCAATCAATAAATTTATTATAAAGGAAGCAGATAAACGGGCATTAGAAGTTTTCTTTGAAGAGGTTAAGGAGTAAAGTTGCTGAATACACTAAAAGAAGGGACCCGAAAATCTACAGGAGGTAATAGATAGTGCCATAACAATGTTGGAGCTTCAGAATCAAGTGTTTGACAATAGTTTAGGGTTGACCGAAGAAACAGATAAATTAAGCGTTTGAAAGTGTAGAAATTGTGGGACAAATTGTTATGTAATAAACGAATAATGGTTTAAAGGAACTAATAGAGGTATGGGTAGTTATAACCAAAAACTGGCAGGGCAACTACCACGAGATATAATGCAACAATTTAATTTTCAACCACGTTATCAAAATGAACAGGGTTTCAGGGAAAATTTCTTCCAGGGTATTTCTTTTAGAGGAAATAATTATAGAGGGTATAATGGATTCAAGGGAGTATATATATTCAGGCGTCACAGGCACAAAATGGGCAGACTCAAATGTTTTCGAGGGAACAACGAAATATAATAGGGAATAATAACGGATATCAAGGGCAATTGAGAGACGAGAGGAATTTAAACACCAACGGGGTGGGAAAAAGCACCGTTTCCCACTCCAATCATTAAAAAACCCTATGAAACTACATAGCGCAGCGCAAAAATTTCTACCTTTAAATACAAAAGGAGGGCCTCAAAATGCAAAATATGCTTCAATGAAGGAAAGAATAAACGGAAATCGCCGTAGAGTTTTAATAGATACAGGGGCAGATGTACGCTTAATCAATAAAATGTAGCAAGATAAATGGTAACGGAACCAGATTTAACAATATCGCGAGTAACAAGAAAGGTTTTACAAATATTAGGAACTCAAGTTACAAAATTATTTTACACCAAATTGGATTTTCTAAAAATTAAATTTCAAATGTGTAGTTTGCCAAAAAAATATTTAGCTATTTTGGGAAACGATTTTTTAAGACCTAATAAAGTCGTTCATTTAAGTAAAAACGTGGTTAAAATAAATATTGTTGAATTGAAAATGATGGATTATGAGACATTAAGAGTCAGAACATAAGCGCAGGAAAATAAGACTAAACAAAACTTAATGGAAAAATAAAAAAAAAAATACGGGAACAAAATATTCTAAAAAAATGTGTTAACAAAAACATGTCAAATGATTTTGGGAAATTTAAAGCAGATAATAAGGGAAACCAAAAATCTAAATTGATTAAACGGGGTACTAAACATTCGAAGGAAGAAATTTTGAGGGGGCAAAAGTATCATTTGGAGTATATTAAATTATTGCAAGAAATTCAGTTCATAGGGAAGTAAAAGATACAAAAACAAGGTAATGAAATTTGTTTTGTAATTCAAATATAAGTGTAACATCACACTGCGAAGTATTGGTGAAATAAGTTATAAGAGGGTATAAAAGTTAGTATTTTAGTAACCCTAAAAACATATTTTAATTAAAAAAAAAAAAGATGTATTGATAGGACCATCGAAAATCCACTATTTACTATAGGTTGTAAGAAAGTATGTTTTTCTAAATTAATAAATTTGACAAAAACTTGAATTGAAAAAGGGTATCGAATTGAAAAGGGGTACTTTAATAGCAAAATTGGATCCAAATGTAAGGGAAATAAAGGAACCATTATGGGTAAATATGTATGCAGAGCATAATAACGCAATAGGTAAATCTCAAGGGACAATTATTGAGTCAGAATTAGCTAAGAAAGTAATCACTTACTAAATCTAGAAAAAGTAGACATAATGAATACATTACTAAAATATAAGGACGTTTTTAATTAGAGGAATAATGGAAATTTAAAGGCTATAAAAGATGCAGAATACAAAATTGATAGTGGTACAGCTAATTCGATTTATGCACCATCACATAGGATTCCCCACGCACAAAGACAAATTGTTAGGGAATTAATTGATTATCAACTAAACTAAGGAAATGGAACAGTCCGTTAGTTTTAGTAAAAAAGAAATCTTTAAGCGGTGAAATTAAATTTTGGTTTTGTGTAGACTATCGAAAATTATTAGAGGTTATAATACCAGATGTTCATCCACTTACTAATATTAGTGAAAGACCCGATTTATTAGGTGGAGATAAATACTTTTCAGTAATAGATATACAAGCGGGGTTTCATCACATACAATTGACAATGAACAGTTAAACGAAAACAGCTTTTTCAACGCTCAGGGGACATTATTCATACACACGCTTTCCAATGGGGTTAAAAGTAGGCACTTCGGCTTTCCAGCGAGACATCAATATTGTATTGCTTGGTCTAAGGGATGAAATTATTTTAGTAAATTTGGACGATGTGATTTGCTTTAGTCGTGACATTCAAGAGCATATAGCTTAGTAACAAAAAAATTTGAAAGATTTAGGCAATCAAATTCAAAGGTAGATTTACAAAAGTGTAAATTCGCGGTTACTGAAGTAAATTATCTTGTATTCATGTTAAATGAAACCGGTATTAGGCCAGATCAAAAAAAATAAATAAATAAATAGAGGCGGTAAATCATTTTCCAATCCCCAAAACAGTAAGAATCGTTCGACATTTTTTGGGTTTGTCACAGTTTTATAGAAGCCACATAAAAGATTTTTCAAAATTTTCCAGAAACCAAAGCTTTATTTGATTGATTTAAGGGACAAATTAATAAAGGCACCAATTTTAAGGTACCCAGACTTTTCCAAAGATTTTACATTAGCCACAGCTGCATCTAAAGAAGGTTAGGGGTGTAAACTATCACAAGAAGTGAATGGTAGATCACATCCCATTGCATAATGCAAGTAGAGAAACATATGGCTGAGAAAAGTATGACGCTATTACTCTAGAAATGAGCGGTTTAGTTTGGGGTTGGAAATATTTCGCCCATACCTATTAAAGAGAAAATTAAAAATTATTACCGACCATACAGCCTTACGCTATCTAACGACACTTAAAGTTCCAACAAGTCGAATTTTACGATGGACTTTGAAATTGTCCGAATTCGACTATACATTATTGGGCAGACCAGGGAAATTTCATACAAACGCAGATGCTTTAATATACCCGATACAACGATAAATATCATTTAAAAAAATAATATTTGCCAATATTGGATTTAGATGAGATTAGGAAAGCACAATCAGTGGACGAGGAATGTCAAAAATGTGAAATTACAAAAAAAAATAATAACGTGCCCAGAAAAGGTTATATAGTTCAAAACGGGCTGGGTGAGAGTTTCCCCCAGAGAGACTAATCCTTATTCCACAAAATCATAGAAATATTTATATGTTGTATTCATATATATATATATATATATATATATATATATATATATATATATATATATATATATATATATTGATTGAAAAAAGATTAATTATCTTATTTTCCAAGATCATTAACACCACGAAACAAACTACATAATAATTTCAGATCTGATTTAGTCTGTTACAGTTGAAACTACTGCCCACTGTGATTTATTCTATAATCTAGGAAAAAGTTTTCATGAAACATTTCTATATACACGATCTTAATGACATAGCTATTTAATAAAAAACGTTCTTAGTATCTTGTTTAAGACATTACAGTATGTGTGGTAGTAAGTGTGAATGTCTAAATCATTATATATTTGTTTATTATAAATAGCTAAATATCAAAAAGATACTATTGATATAATTAAAAACTCATTTTTGTTGTAAAGGTGATAGACGATTAAGTACATCGATGTTTTTTTTTATAAGACAAAGGTATTTCTAGCAAAATATATAAGTGACTATTACAGCAAAAATAGTAGGTAGTTTACTACGAATATATTATATCAAGGAAATGTGCGACAATTATTTTTAACCTTTATTTAAGCTATTGTTTGACAAAATCTCAATAATAAATGAAAACTAAATGAATAAATCAACACATTATATACTAAAAAGTTATGCTCTGACATTTGATATTTGTAGAGTTTAGTTATTTTAAGTCACGTATCAGTGAGGGTGACGACTTTGTCGTTGAAACGTGTTTGGTTAGGTAAACGTAATTCGTATGAGAACTTGTGTTCGATTTTTATTCTATCAAATATTATCACTCAAGTCAACCTCAACATTTGTTTATATTAGGAGAGTTAGTTTTTTAACAGAAGTTTTGAAATAAATTTTAATGAGAGACCCTTGTATTCGATTCAATGAAATATTCTTATTATAAAAAAACTTTTCATTTGGATTTTAAAAAAATATATATATTTCAATATGTAGGTATTAAATGTAAAAGTAGTGGTACACGATTGTAATCACACTTAATTACAATTGACAATTAAACAAGCTATTTAATATTGTAAAATTTTGTTTATAGTTAGAAAAAATATATATTTTTGTGATCCTTTCCTCCTAAAAAAATCCTTTACAAAATAATTGCAATCTTTCCATCTAGTTTTTACGATAATGGTTATTATTTAAATATTTCAAAATTATTTTTCTTCAGACAACAAATTTGTTGAGTCTGAAGTTGTTGAAACTTCTTTTAAGTTGAAACTGGAGTCAACATGTCGCTAGGTAATGTATCAACTTTGAAAGTTGAGAGTTCCTAATCTATGTTCCCGTGAAAAGTGCTCTATTTTGGTAGTTTATTACACAAACCAGAAAACTATAGATAAAGTACGAGACATTGGTTAAAATTGAAAAAAAAAAAATCCAATTTATCGTTTGTTTGTTATTAGTTTCATATTGGTTGTTACATTTTATAGAGAAATTAAAATTATTAATTTGTGCAACATGCTTTATTTACGCTTTTTTTTGCTATATTTCTGATGTTCTGTCTGAACTGACTATATAGTCAGTATGTTATTAACTTTCATCAATAAAATTTTATTTGACATAGTTGCTGAAAATGGGCTCCCATAAAAGTGTAAGGATTTAAAATTAAGTTACAATCTGTACTCAACTACACTAGTTTTTTCGTAGTACTATTCTTCCTTAGTTAATACTATGGTTAATACATATAATTTTCCTTCGGCATAGATGAAATAGTATAAACAAATATTGAAGATCACATAATGCAGATTTTAGTTTGAATACGTGTGTATGCTTCGCAATAAATTATTATGCGATAATTTGTAAATGTAGTATAGGTTTTTGGTTGACACCTCATCGTCTAACGCTGTTTTATTAATTAGGTTCTTCTTCAACATATTAAAAGTTCTATTTACTAAAATATTCCACTAAATAATATATTATGAAGCTGTAGTCAAACTGTTATATGTATTTAATAGCATCATTGATACCTTTATTTTAAATTTTTAAGTCTTTTGTCATCTTCATTTAAAGATAGACTTTTTTTTTTCATATGAGGTTTTAAGTTTATAATTTATTTAATGATTGAGAGTTTATGAGCTATTAATTTTTAGTTTGACATTATTTGGATAATATATATAAAGTAGTTTAATTTCTTGTTTATGCTGATGTGATAATTACTAGTTAACTCTGAATTAGTCTTATAAATGTTGTTTATAGAGAAAATTTATGATTTTTATTTATCTTATTAATTTTTTCTGTAATTAACTTACATAGAATTTCGTATTTGATTAATGTTTACTTTTAATTGACTAAATAAAAGTTATGTACATTGTTGCTATTTATAATTTTGATGCTGTGTTGATGTAATTTACGGTAACTATGGACATTTAAGCTATTCGCTGGAGATTGTCTTCCTTAGATACAATTATTTTTCTTTCTGTCAAATAACTGTAGGGATTTATTTCAACTAATTTATGTATATAGTACTCACATATTCGATTCCTATTCTTTGTAACTCATGGAGAGTGTTACATCTTTGTTGAGAATAAGGTACTTGGGACACATACAGGACAATAAGGGAAAGAAATAAATTTAAGGGATATACAGGACAACAAGGGAAGTTTTTCTAGAATATTAAAATTTATAATGATCAGGAACTGGATCTGATATGAAGGTTCACTGAAGTGGAGCTTAAATGAGCTACAGAACATCTGGTCATAACATTCATAAATAAAAGTAAACAGTTCTTTCCTTAAATGTGGAAAAAAAATTGAATAATTAGAACTATTTCACGTAGGACAATTTTGTATGATTGAATAATGTGTCCAAGTTAATTTATAAACTGCAATGTACATTTTACAAATGAATTTTAAAATGCTTATATGATCAAAAAGTAAAAAAAAAAATAATAATAATAAAATAAATAAATACAAAGATTAATGACTTTAAAATAATGAGTATAGAAAATTAAAATTAATATGTTTAAAGCTTTAGACTATTAAATCTCCTCTCTTGGTTTTTTTTTTTTACATATAAGTCTAAATACTTCTCATGGAAATGCAATACTGATTCATAGAATCTGATAGGATAATTAAAGTAAATTAAATAAAAACAAATAAATCTCGTTAGTGTGACATGTTGTACATCCATAATTTTTTGTTTGTGTAGAAATATTGAACGTTCCTCCTTTTCATTAACGTAAATAATTACCTTAAAAAAATGGTAGGAATATATACCTACAATTTCAATTTGAGTAAATTAAAGAAATATTGGCTTTCACGTTATGTGTAAGAAAAGTAAGTTGATCTTTTTTTTTCATCTAAAACTTTAATTTAGCCAAATGTATTTATAAAATGTTTCCTATATTATGATTCCATCCAAAATGATCATATTGTTGAGGATCTTTGGTATAAATAAATACTACTAGTGGTACTTATACTGTTTATTATTTTTCTATTATGTTTAAAGTTATCAAAAATTTATTATTTGTTTACGACAGTGAGTCTCTGTTTTACGAGTACTACTAAACTCTATATTTTAAATGCCAGTTGTTTAATATAAGCACAATGTGTAGCTCTCGGTAATATGATGAAGTATCAGTCGCACGTGTATATCTGATCAGTCATTAATATGTACGCTCAGCTCTTGTACGTAGGTAATTAGAAATATGCCATGTCATGACTAATACAATATCCTCGGTGTGTTGCTGTTATGAAAGGGAATTACAAATAGCTCGGCATAAAGACGCAATACTAATTAATTTGAAACCTAATTTAATTAAATTATACACTATATAGAACCATTTCATATTGGCTCTTAAAAACCCAAATATTTTTAGAGAGATTTTAAAGTTTATGATTTAAATAAAATGATAGAATTAATTTCTATAATTTTACAGACGAAGACAACGCAAGTGATGACTTTAATACAACGTTTTGAAATACATTACTTGTAAAGTCTGTATCATTGATAAAAGTAATTTGAGTGAGTACTTTATATAATATGTTTACCTGGAAACTCCTATTAGAAAATTCTTGTGGATTGACCACTTAATTTATTTCTATGAAGTGTAATTTTTGTTTCATATAGATTATTATTATTCTATCTATAATAAAATGATACTAGGAAATGTATGCCTTTTTCCTTATTAATTTATACAGAGTAATAATAAAGAATTTCTTACTACTGTGATTTATTTATTTTTTTAACTTAGGAAAAGAATGTCTATTTAACCTTACAAAGGACCACATTGGTGGTAAAAACAACGGAAAGTTGAAATCAAAAGTAAAACGAAGATGATTCTCAAACATTTCATATTCCCAGCCTGTATGAAGGAATTCATATATGGATCTTAAGTCACGTAAAATTTAATGGTTTCATTTATTATGTATTGTTTTAAGAAACAATAGTTATTCTAATATTTATTGTGATACGGGTGTATATTTGATTTAAATATTTGACATTGCTTAAGGATTGTTAAATATTTAATAATTTGTTCCAACATATAAATGATCATTCATTTTATCTTTCTTTTTTTTCTGGATTTAAGGAAATCATTTTCCTTAAATTTGTGTTTGTATTTGGGGAATAATGTTGGTTTATAAAAGAATTTTTATTTTTTATTTAAAATTTTTTTTTGTTATTTTTAAGTTTCAATGACAGGGGTTTAATGATTATGAGTAACATTTTATTATGAGTACACAATTCATTAAACAAGTTATAAGTTCAATAACTTTACTAGACCATCAATGACCATTTAATGCCAGATAAAAGTTATAAGGAAGTTAAGTTTCAACGCTTAAAGTAGATGGGGGGGGTGGATGGCAATGGATTTTAATTTTTTTCGCTAGTTATGACCACCGGGAATCATATTAACCCACTAAAAACAGACCCGTCGACAATTTCACCTGGCCGCCATTTTTATGAAACTAACTATAAAATTTATAAAAACTATAACCAAACTAATTAATATTACATTAAATTAAATTACCTTAAATTAAAAAAAAAATTTATTGTTATATTAACAAATTAAATTATCACCTTAAGCAAGGTTTGGGAATGGTTTGAACTTGCACAACCCGAACGTGGTTTATTACTTTAAAAGTAAATTTATTTACTTACAGATCCAAAAATTAATCCAATTCCGGGTACTCATTCTCTGGCTATTTCTGCCCTTTCTTAAATGCTCTACTTAGTAGTGCATCAAAACTACTCATATGATGCACTTGATTGCTCACAAAAAACCTGAGCTTCATCCATGAGTTCTGTAGCCCTGGGTTGTGGCCGGTGTTAGTTCATCTCCTCTTGTTAACGGGGAGGGTGGAATCATGAGAGGCCTATAATGCTCCTTTAACTTACTGGCTATAGGCAATTGGCAACGCTCCGAAGTTATTCAGGAAACCATGAAGTGATGAATTCGGGCGGTGATTGAATGCAAAGAAGATTGCATTATATAAAAATGAATATATTGTTTTATCTTGATTATAAACTAGAGTTATCTTATGAACTCGTATTATGAGTATGCAAAATTTAAAAAGTATTATTTTCTTCATGCAATTTGCTTCTATAACTATTATAACTGCAATTTGCTTCTCTAGTTTTAATAGGAAGTGTCATAGTTACTGGTTAGATCTTACTTGTGTTCTAAAACTCAGAAAATTAAACCAACATTATAAAAAAATATGTTGATTGGAGAGGCTATAAAATAAGTT
Organism: Aphrophora alni; assembly: GCA_963513935.1. Taxonomy (NCBI): domain Eukaryota; kingdom Metazoa; phylum Arthropoda; class Insecta; order Hemiptera; family Aphrophoridae; genus Aphrophora; species Aphrophora alni. The sequence continues at coordinate 136,507,598 of OY740766.1, read as the reverse complement.
TCAAATGAAGGTAGAAACTGTTTTCATATATGTCGGGGAAAATGGAGATGAGAACTGTATTACTTTCTGCAGCACATAGATTTTCTATATCATCATGTTTAAACACGGGTTAAATTTTATTGAAAACAAGAGGAGAATTACATATGTAAAACTGCGGTAACTTATTCAATAAACATTATGGCTATATTAATTGCATAGCATATTAACAGTAAATTACAAACTGATTAACTGTACTACCTAAATTCATATTATTCTTATTAAAGCCTTGGAATGTGTATATATAACTATTGTGTGTGTGTATATATATTAATTACATTTAGTGTATACTAAATTAATCACATTTAGATAGAAATTATTTCTGAAATTTACACACCTCATAAATTAACATATATATATATATATATATATATATATATATATATATATATATATATATATATATATATATATAGTGTGTGTGTGTGTGTGTGTGTGTGTGTGTGTGTGTGTGTGTGTGTGTGTGTGTGTGTGTGTGTGTGTGTTGTGTGTGTGTGTGTGTGTGTGTGTGTGTGTGTGTGTGTGTGTGTATGTATGTGTAAATTCAGAGAATAATTGTGTGTTAATCTTGTTGGTTGTTTTATATATAAACCAACCAACAAGACTATATGTACGTAATTTATAGTATTACTTTATAATCAACACGTAGATTCTCATGCAAACTATTTTAAATGTAGACAAACAAGATGGATAATGGAAGTTGAGCAATGGAATCCATCCTCAGACCATGTTATATTAATAAATAAAAAATCGACACCAAACAGAATTTTCATTAACATATTTGGATATCTAGCGACCTTACTTTTTCTTAAACAAAATCGAACTATAATGGATTGATTAGCTCATTAAAGATATTTGATACACAGTAACATATAAGCAAATCTCTTCGTTAGAACCGTCCATTGTAATTATTACCTATTTAATATACAGAGGTAATGAAAACTCGACATGAGCCTAGAAAGACTATTTGGTTCGGATTATAAAATAGTATCGTTTGAATATTATTTACGAGCAAAAATATATTATAATTAAATCAACACAGTATAGTATTTATTTAATTAAAAAGATTTCTATTTCTATTTATGTATTATGTGTCAGTTAAGTAATGACGATACTTAAATTAATTAATTATTTTAGTCCGAGGAGTAGCTTGGGGTCCATAATACTACTGGGAACACTACTGTAACTCATACTTAACGTGTTTATTAGGGTTTCGTATAGCTAAGATAATCCTAATTGTATCGGACACAAATGGCGGTTACATGGAATTTAGTAGTCTCATAATTGTAACAAACTATCTATACAATACATATATAAATAATTTTCTTGTTTAGAATTCGTATACAAAGACACAAAACTTGATAGTGTCAAAGAAATTAATATATTAAATAAAGGTTATTTGCGTTGTAGTTTTACCAAATACCACCATGTAGCGACAAAATAAATTGTATTTCAAATTTAACAATGTTTTTGAGAGATTTATCCATTCAATATATTCACTGTTATTATATCACTCTGTAATTTTGTTCACATTTTTATTACCATATCAAACAATAAATATGTACAAAATACATATGTTATAACTAAATACAATATTATGTAAAAGAACAGAATAATAATTTGACAAACAATTTAATTCACTTTTATTTTTAAATGAGTTTGGAAGCTATTACGTGAATATAATGAAATGAGAGTTAGGTAAATAATTGTAATTTCTTGTATTAGTCCTTGAACAACTCAAGTTATTTCGCTGAATGAATGTGTTGCATAATTACCAACAATTTGCATTTTAATTTATAATGTCATAGCTTAAGTTTTAATTGGTAGATTAAGGTAATGAACTTGCTTCATATAAATGCTCTTCGTCCATTGTAAGTAACTTATCTTTTTGACTAAAATGAATCGACGTTATGTAATGTATTCACAACCAATTATTTCAATATAATAATAATTTAATTACGTGTCAACCCTTTTGACAGTTCTAGTTAGTTTTAATTGTCTGGATTACAACAAATAAAATATGTTTTTAAATATGTTACTATTACTTAACAACAATATCTAGTAAGAGATAAATTGAACACAATTTTTTATTGTTTTAAATTGTTTAATTTTTGGATCTGATACTAAATTATACGTTATATCTATTATATTGTTAGGACTTTCTATTCTATGCTATTCGTTATGTGGATTTTAGAGCCGTAGAACAGGGCAACAATATTCTGTACTCAATAAAAGGTAAATTGTTTGCTCGATATTGAAATATATATATATATATATATATATATATATATATATATATATATATATATATATATATATATATATATATATATATATATATATATATATTGTTAAGAATATTTATCACAACTTGATACTTAACAATAAAATATTGGGGAAATACTTTTCCTATGACGGGAAAAAATAATTGACATACATGACATGTATTTACAAAGAAACAAACACTTTCTCATGCGTATGTTAATATGTTACTCATTTAATAAATTTCTATAAATCCTAATTACACCCAATATCACTAATAACGGATGTGATACACGTGGTTCTTACAGTAGCTACTCCATCGGCGCAGTACTTCTCCCATGGTTATTGTAAAAATCCGTAGTTCTACAATTTGTAATTACCTCATTACTGGCCCAATTTTTCAACTTTACAATACATTTCAGTTTATTTAATCGTTTCTTATTGCTGTTCATTTAATTTTTAGGACAAATATAATACAATTCAACTATGATATCAACAAAAGATTATGTTTCCTAAAACAATGTGATTTTAAATAAATTATATTATTTTGAAAAAAAAAGAAGAATAAATTGTTTATGCCTATAATTAAATTACTAACTTTAATTAATTTACCGTATGGAACTATTGGGAACTGTAAATTTCAGATTATTAGAACATGTAACTCTTATATTTGATTTCATTGTGGAATGGTCCCGAAACACTGATATATAATAAATTAATAATAAAATATTACCTTTTTATGTCCGTCAAGTGATCCACTTATGTGAAAAAACACTACCGCGGTTTCAGACGATATCACTCATCCATCATCAGGTGAAATTATCACTCCAAAGAGGTCGTCATTAACATTAAAAAATTGTCAGACATATAACAGCACAACTACGAAAACACACAAACAACGTACGCATTTAACACAAATTGGAACACACGTCCCATGTGGTCATCACAGATGCGAAGTCAGAACTAAGGTCAAGATCCCATCCAATCATCGATGATAATCCCCACTCCTATATAAAGTCATTTGGTACTTTCATTGCAGTGTCAAATATTAAGTTGGAATTGAACAATAACTTGTCATTTAGGACATTATGCGGTTCCATTTTTACTGCCTTGTATATCTCAAATTCTTCATATACACTCATGTATTTACTTTTTTCACAAAATTTTAACACCTCCATGTTGGTTTGTAAGTCCGTATATTTATGATTGTAGTCAATTAGGTGTGCAGCAAAATTAGAAGTTATTGAAGTATGTTTAGATTTCGGCAAATGTTCCTTGAATCTCTTCCCAAATGAACGACCGGTTTGACCTATATAATATTTAGGACAGTCGTCACAATTCAATTTGTAAACAATTTATAAAAACGCGGTAGTGTTTTTTCACATAAGTGGATCACTTGACGGACATAAAAAGGTAATATTTTATTATTAATTTATTATCTTATATTTGACTTTAACTAAACACTGATTCAATGTAACCACATAACATTATGTGACCGTCTCCACTTCTTTTGACCAGCTGGAAGCTCCGGCTGGCTGGAGACCGCGTACACTTAGCCGAATCTTGTCAGGATGGGCCAAGGAGTCGGGTTAGGACGCTAATGAACGCACGCAACCAGTGAAATTAAATATTATATTTATTATATGCCGAATTACAAAACAGAAATTGATTATAATTTTTAAGAAAAAGACATAACGGTAAGACTAGGCCTTAAAAGTGGCCGAAAAGCATACCGATGAATTTAATAGCACGTGGCCGAAAAATGGACTGACCTCGTCCCGTGGCGGTCTTCCGTCAAGCGGCTCTCGGACAAGACTGACTGTAGGCTCGCTAGCTCAAGGCCTCCACTCCTCGTCTCTCCCCTCGCCTTCTTCTATGTCATATTACACTGCTCATCAAAATCGCAAGTGCAATTCATATTTTAATAATTAAAATCCCTTTTCAATATATTCTAATTTATTATTATTAGGATTTTGGTTTGGTGGGCTCCTTGGCTGGGCCACAATTACTAGATAAGAAAGAAAACAACATGAAAATTAGACCAGCAGTTTGTGAGTTATATGCTTACAGGCAGACAAAACCACATTATGTTTTATATATGTATACAAAAATAGTATTATTCAATTTCATTCCTATTACTAAAACGATTAGTAATATTGAAGTGTAGAATTTTCGAATTCGGTGCAAAAATAGTACACTTCGTGCAGTTTTTACTGGTGCTTACAATAAAAAAAGCAAATATGTGGATACAATACATACTTCATGGCATTCCTGGTGATCCTTTTGTCTTAAACGAGAGAGATTTATAAAATATAATCATACAATCTATATGTAACAAAATGTTGATAAATATTCAATGGTTTTTTATTCAAACAATATGTTAATATTGTTTTTCTCTCTTGAAATTTAGCGTTTCTATATCATCGTTTTGAATTTCTTTATTTCTAAATGACAACACTGTAAAATGTTTTATACATTCTGTATTCTATATATATATTTTTTTTAAATATATCAGATGTATTATTATACTGTATGAGAGTAATTTGGTTACCATAGTACCATAGTTGATACAATCAATTTAATATAAAGTAATATATTAATTTTCAATATGCGTAATGACGTAATTTATATTCAATATAAAAATATATTTTGTACTACAACTATTTATATATTGGTGCTAATTATTTACTATATTAAGTGTGGTTTTTAAATATAAAAAAACCATTGTAGACTATATGGAAATAAAATTTTAAAAGAAATGTGTACGTCATATCTAGCTTATATTATGAAGACTTTGTTATAAAGAAACGCTGACTTATGTAGGGTGAAATTGTTCTGAACTCTAAAATAAGAAATCCAATCTTCTGCAGCATATTAAACTCTGTCTTGACGAATGGAACTTTTATATTAATTTTTCTCCAATGAAGTTTTAACTTTTACTATATTAATTGCTTTTTTACTTTTTATTTTACCTGTTTTTGTGGGTAAAAAGAAGGTCCCGCATTTGTATTGGATGTTCGATATCCTTCCATTTCATTAAATTTGTGAGTGCTACTATAGATCATAAAGTGAGATTTAGTTCCTTAACTTTTTTTGCAATATTACTAATAGTTTTTATAATGACTGAGGTAGCACAATTGATTTATAAACCTTACAATGGTTATATTTCTAACATTAACCAAAATTTATTACTCTTAAATTTATAATTAATTATTTGTATTCAACATAGTTTTTTAGAAATTAGGTTTTTATTTGACATTGTAATAAAAACATCTGTCCTTTAACTAGGATGAAAAGACAAGTAAAATACTAAATATATCAAAGAGACTTAAACTAATTATTAATGTGATAGCAATATTGGTTATTATAGTGACATTGGACTACAGTTTGGTTAATTAATTAAATAGCTGTGAAATGATAGGTTATATTCCAATTTGTCAAATCTTTATTAAATGTTGAGACTTATGAGAAAAACTATACAGTATAACAAACACACAGAACATAATTCTCATAAAAAAAAATACGCCTAAGTATCAGACGCGTTTCAACGACAAGGTCGTCCTCTTCAGTGATACACCAGCTACATCAAACAAACCAAAACACAAGTTGAGCTTTGTAATTCTTGAGGTAATAAAACCACCACCACATGTAAAATGATTAGATACCAAGGATAAGTATGAATAATTAAAATTTGAGGCAGGTGTTTAATTATTACTAATTACATCGAATTATCAATAACGTATTTAAATAAAGGGAACAACATAGACTATTTAACTTAGGTGTAGAGTTGTGTTACTTATCCAAATTCATACTACTTCACATAAAATAATTCATATGGCGTTTACTCTCTCAACCGATATCGTATTCAGGTTGACCAAATTACAATAACTATCAACCTGGATTTTTTAATAAATTAAACATTGTGACCAATATAATTGAGATCGACATAATTTACATCTCTCGTAATAAATCAAATATTGCATAATCTAAGGATAATCTAAATAATTTAATTCATAGAATTTGATCCTTTTTAGTCAGCATACTTCATTAACTCCTTCAAGAATCGGCTCCATTTCTTGATTTACTTGCAGATCAAGACGCATATCAATGGACATATTTATCAATATCATTTTGCATTGTGTCGATGCGGTGATCACGATGTATGAAATTATTTCTTATGTAGCAAGGTGCATTGGCAATTCCTTGAAAAACTATGTTCTGAAAAGTTTGAGTTATTTAAATAAAAGAGGAAACCCCAGATTCTATCCAGTAGGCTATGTCCAACAGGTCTAAGTACTCTTTTGTATATCATGAGTTAATTCTATATTAACTTAGACTTACTACTAATTTATTTATCTTTATTTAGATTATATTAGAGAAATTTACATTTAAATCTATTTTACATTTAAATCTTCTATGTTCTTTTGATGGTTCCTTCCATTTTAATTTCACATTACAATCCACTACCAGTTATTTCGTTGTATTAGCACATGCAAATACTTCAGTTTTTTTAGTCTCATTGATTTTGATAAGTTATCGTTTAGCCCAGTGACATACTTTACTTACTTCCATCTCTGTTTTCTATAATGCATTTCCAATGGTTTTATTGACCGTCACTAAAGCAGTATCAACGCCAAGTTGTCATTACCACATTCCCGAATTCAGGAATATCTGTTGTGTACGGCACATAAAGCATTGTACCCAATACACTTACCTGACGCATTCCTGCAGATGTTTCATCTAGATTAGAGTTTTAACAATTATATCTAATTCGAAAATGTCGGTAGATTATACATGATTTCAATATTTCAAAGTTTTTATATGGAAGCTCTTTATGAATTATGTATTACAGCCCATTATGCTTAACCATGTCGAATTCTTCAAGGAAGGAAAGTCACTACATCACAATTCCTGCAATTAATGTAGAGTAAGCGCTTCCGATGATAATCAAATAAGGAGATTTGTGTTTGTTTTAAGAGAATAAACATACAAAACTGCTCTTGATTACTTAGCATCAAATAGTCTTCCACAATATCCTTCCTTTAAAATAAATAAATAATTTATTAATACGTAGGTCTGTTATTTAAAACTTAGATAAAAAGTATTATCGTTATATTAAACACGTTATTATATTACTGTAAAATTTGTAAAATAAAGTGAATATTGTTTAAAAACGAATTTCTAAAGTAAGGTGTTGTCTAATAATTTTTTTAGAATTGTAATATGGTTGGCGTTACTCCAGGGAATTCGTGCCTTATCACTGTTAACCTAGTTCTGTAATTCTAGTAAATACTTTCTAGCACATTCTTGCAATTGGTATTTTCTATTACATTTCTCTTGTTTTTGACAACTCAAATGCTTACTATGGCAATGCTGCTATCTATATACCAAATGAGGCTAAATATATTTTTATTGTTATTATTCACACGTGCAGGTTCTGAAAATATAATCTCCTAACATTCAATTTAAAAATGAATATTACGTTTAGGTTTACTTATATATACACTGGAAACCAATTTAAGACCTAGAAATGTATATTCGTAGTGCAAGTTGATATTACAAATTATCTTAAGTTATTATTACCATAAAGATTGTATGTATATTTTATATATAAATTAATATGTTTTTTTACAATAACTATATACCTTTTATAATATTTACCATGGTATTTTATGAGTTGTTACGATCTTAACTAATTGTTTGCACACTACTTTGCACAGAAATATTACATTTGTATAAATAATACTTGCAAGGATTAACCAAGAAATATCAAAAAACATTTACTAGATTCGAATCTTATTTTAGACAAGAAACCTAAATATTTTTGTAGAATAATTAAATATTGCCATTATTAGTAGGAAAAATGGAAATATTACATTTATGATAACAGTTTTTATAAAAGAGAATCCAACAAACAAACAAAAATTATATAATAACACGGATATTTATCAACAATATTTTATGAACTCTTAATTTTGGCTTCAAGTTACAAAAAAAATTCTGCCAATTGAAACATAATATTCTCGCCATAATGGATGATATTTTATAAATAAATAAAAATACCTTATATTTGTATAGAAAACAAAGGAAACTATATATCACGGCACTTCGTTCTCCAAGATCAATAATACGTATTTAGGGAGTAATAAAATTGAGGAATTATAAATAGTGGGCAAATATTTCTTAGAAACCACAAAACAAAAATATATTTTTCAGTTTTAGAAAATTTGTCCTTGAATTTTAAAAGTAAACTGATAGCATTACTTATATATTTACTTATATATTACTTTAGTGCACTACAAATTTCAATTTACATATTGTAAGTATGTAAATTTGAAAAAATAAATATAACTAAACAAATTTTATTATTCCTACAAACACTGTGTTTTTCAATAACTACTTTATCTTATGAGGTGTATACAACCAAAACAGAGTTATTAAAATTTTTGCTTTTTGTTTTCTTGTCAATCCAGCTAGGCCTAAATCTAGGCCAAGAGAACTTTTATTTTCCACTTTTATATTTAATAAAAACATAAAAAAGCTTATTATTTTCTTTACATTGAAACTAATACGATTGTTGCAACACAGACTAATAAGGTTAAAATAGCTAAATGCCGATAAAGATTTTTTTAATTTTTTTTATTTGGTTGTGTTCGATTTTTGTACGACACTTGTTAATTGTTATAGTTGTATAAATTTAGTTGCCTTAGTGTCTGGTCATACATACTAATCCAGCCCCGCAAAAGTATAGGTATTAAAATAACCAATTAACGTAAACAAAGTTATGTTTCCCCCCTCACGAATTACATACATCGTAATTAATTTGAATGTCGTTGAATTGTTGAGTTTTGTTTATTGATATATCACTGTTTTGCTGAAACATAAATTGTAATATATTCAATTTTGAAACAAAGATTTCTACAATTAACGTTATAAAACTATTACAAGTTAAACTCATCGTTAAAATCTAATTAATGTTAATACGTAACAATATTAGCAACGTCTACTGATCGGTTACGGCGAATAACTGCAGTTTTTTAAGACAGAACGCTGATAACAAGTCATAGCCATGATTTATCCTGTCTAGGTGATATTTTCTTCCTTTTAAATCCACAAAATATCATGTCCACGTATGGATTTGAAATGAAAATTTTCAATGAGATTGATTCAGTTTTAGATATATAATACATTACATATTCTTCCAACATATTAAGCAATTTTCTCTATTTTGCTTTATAGAATAAAGTGAGATTCCTGTGAATATCACTGTAAGCGTGATTCTCAACGATCAAATGTTTTCGCAAAATTCGAACTCTGTTTTGTAAACAGGTTCTTCTATGGCTTGTTTATTGCAGTCATTGCAGTTAAATCTGTATACTCTACCGTTGTCATGATAATATGTAATCATATCCATATATTTTAAGAAAATAGCATTGTTTATTTCGAGAACTCTGTACGATCCCTGTGAAATATTTTGTTGTAATTTCTGGTTGAGAATGCTATTGAATTTGATTGATATGTATTGTTTCGTCTTTGTTTACAACTGCAGGAGCCTATGTGGCATTGACTCCTTAGTCATGTGTTTAAGTAAAAATCTCTATTTTACTCTTCTGTTATAACCATTTGAGTTACCTTTGAGCTTTAAATGCTTAATTCTTTTTTGAAATATTAGTTACTTAATGGTATTTGACTAGCTATATGAATGAAACTGTTATAGGCGGTTAGTTTGTTTAGTAATTGATGGTGGGAAGGATTGCCTGGTCATTTTTCATATGTTTTCTATAAACTTTGAAAGTATGTAGTTGTTTTTTATTCACGGTGATCGTACGTTCTAACGAATTTATCTGGTTTTTGTTACAATCTTAGTTGTTCATTTCAGTAAATTGTGTATATTAGTAATATAATTTCTTATCAAATTGATTTGTCTTTTTGTGCCCTTGAACAAGCAAATAATGCCATTCATATATTTGTAAATACATATGATTTTATGTTGAATTTTATGTAGCATTAACCTCTAGTCGTAAGGCAAGTGTATGGAGCTTATGACTAGTTTCTGCCTCTTGTTTCCATGACCACATTGTGTGATCACAATAGTGATGTCTCTGGAACAGAAGCGTAATTAATGTAGTCACTGCACATCCCTTGTGACAAGAGTACAATTTCTGAATTAGTAATAGAGGTACAGCAATTAGACCTACCGTTGGCATAAAATATTCCAGTAATACGACCTTAGTGTAGGCAAAACTCCTGAATGAATGCCATGTTAATATTTTTCATAAAGACAAAATGACAGAAAGCGTCACCGTGGTAGAAGTTACAGGACCTCTTTAGTATCGTCCTTACCCTTCACTCTTGGTGATACATCAAACTCTCTATGACTGATTATTTTGGGCGATAACAGCTAACCCATATGGAATAAATATAGTTGTGGCAGTGTATTTCAATAATTTGAAAAAAGAATACAGTATTCTGTGTGACAGTAATGATGTAAATGATCTTGAAGTTATTAATTCAATGAACAGTTTTCTAACATCATGTTAAAAGGTAAAAAGCTACGTGTTTCCCAAGTTATGAGAAACCTATCCAATAATCACCATATGTCAATATCTTCTTTCTGATAACATACGTCATATATTAACCATAGGACCTCCCAATAGTACTTTGATAAATATTTAGGGAGCCTATGCTTATATTGTTAAAGTTTACATCAATATAAATATTCTTTGTTATATTGTACAATTTTATAGCCTATGTGTAGATAGGTATAAAGTAAATTTACTTTGTAATGTTGATGTTTTATACTCTACGCATTGTTTCATTCTGCAAATATATTTGTTCCGTGTATAATATGCTTAATAAACTAAGATTTACGTTGTTATTTTTATATATTTGAAAAAAAATTATCTAAAATATGTTTATAAGTAGTTTAATTTGAGATGGAAATTAATTTTATACAACTGTCCCAATTTTACCCTTTAACTTAAATTAACTTAAAATTTTTATCGCAACGTGAAGTCTTACATACATTGTATATTTGAATATTAGGTTATATATATATATATATATATATATATATATATATATGAAATAATAAAGTTGTCCATTTGGTAGCTAAATATTTCCTTATTTCAATTTGAATCAACTTCAATTTAAGGCTAAGTTAGTTGTTAAATTTAAAATTACAAATTAAAAACATTTATTTGTCATGCATACACATTTGCATTATAATTTTGTTTATCGTGAATATATTAAATTAAGTAAAGACAGTTAAAATAGAAGAACTTGCACATTACCGAAAATATTAAGATAACAAAACATGTTATTTTCAAAAATCCAAGCATAGAGTGAAGAAAATGAAGGTAGTTTTATTATTGTTGAAAAAAAAAAAATAAATAAATAAAATTATAATTAAAAAAACTCTACTGCTATATAAAGATATTGATTTTCAGTATTTACAACGGTTGATTATTTAATAATTTACTTATTGTGTTGGTTATTTTGTAGGATATTCAATGTAGTGCGAGAAAAGTATGTTGTACTAACAATATATAGAACAACATCTTATACTATATAAGATGCCAATACTATATATATATATATATATATATATATATATATATATATATATATATATATATATATATATATATAGTATTGGCAACATCTTATAAACAAGTATTTTCATATTTAGGAATTAAATCATGTTTTTTATGTACATTAATTTAATAAATATTTACTCTCATAGGTTCCCTACAAATACTATGTTTTCGAACAAAATCTATAATATAGGCCTACTACAGAATGAATTATTACAAGTATATGATTTGTTAGTAAAACGTTAAATGGTTTAGGTGATTGAAAATATAATGGTAGTTCAAGACTTGAAAAATTTATTTAAAATATCATCCTCAATTTAACAGTTGAATATAGTCCTTCATATATGTTCATATTTAAAATGAGAAGTGAAATAACGTAATAAAACTTCATGGTTAGAATTGAAACTTCTATATCTATTTTCCTCAATGACAAACTACATTAATGGCTTATCATTCAATTATTATAATATCGATAATAATTAGTATATTATATTTGTAACATTACTCCTGGTAAATCAATTCCTAATTACATATTCTCATTAATTAACAACCTCTATCGTGCTTGGTTGGTGAAGTACTAAACATATTTGTTATCCTAGTCATTTTGGCTTTTTGATTTACGTAGTAAGTCTAATTTCATGTTTTCGCTAAATGTTATGTTAATATAGTTGTCATTTTTATTTGCAATATTAAACGTGAACGTGATATAGTAAACTGCCGAGACTAAAATATCCCTAATTGTTCTTCTCTTAAGTCACTAATTTTCGTTTCTAATTATTTTATGTTAGCAATAATTTATAATCTCAATTTCAAAATTGATAATATTAGTTGATCCATACCCTCAATATTTAGAGTGTTAATTCCATATTCATAAATAATATAAAAATTCTAATCACCTTAATAATAAATTATATTTTAAATTTATTAAATATTGAAGGTTAATACTCCTGTAATTTTATCAGGGTTTGAAGAAAGCAAGAGTTGCTCTAGAAAGACTCAATATGATATATGACAGGTAGAGATAATATCTAAAATGAATTTGTTCAAAATTAAAATAATTAAAAGTGATGTAGATCCAGCTAAGTTTCGCAGAATAGCCAAGCCAGTATTCACTACAGGAAAAATGATACAAAGAAAATATAATAGAAAACACATTTATAACCAAACGCTCAATCCTATCAGCCAAACAAATATAGAAATAAATATGTCTTAACCATGTTAAAAATTGAATTACAATGTGAAAATATAAATTCTCCTAATATTACCTAGGTTGATAATTTGAAGGTTAAATACCCGCAGAGGAGAGGCTAAAATTTTACAACCTAACAGAAACTGTAGTATTTGTTGTAGTTTCAAATGAAAACAAAATTCGGTACAAGAAAATGTTCTCAAACATATTAGAATATACGGTACATATCTTCCTCTTTGTAACGACTTTGTTACCCAGATTACACTATATAAATTAAATTCCGCAATTTTTAAAAGTTACTTAACACTAGCTTAGTAACAATTTCGCTTTACCACAATGTTTGAAGATATAACAGTTCTGAATGTATTCACATTTTATAATGACAAATTCATAGTTTGATGAATGTTTAATTGAATTGTGTGAGTGGGTGAGGGGATTTTGTTCTTAAAGTGGTGAAGTGAAAAAAATCACGCTTCGTTTATTTGTAACTTGTTTTACAAATGTGATAATTGGAATTTTTATTATTACCACTTACCTATTTGACGAAGCCTTGATGAATTGTTTTTCGATGTTCGTGTAAATTATTTTTAATTTATAGTAAATGTTTATTTCTAAGTAATGAACAATCGTCATTTATTCATGTACATTTTTATACTTGTCTTTCGCAAAAAACAAACTTTTTCCTTCATTTTGTCTAAAAAAAATTTTCTTTGATGTAAAGTGTAACTACAAACTGAAAATGTCATTTTAATTTAAATTAAGTAATGGAAACGCGACATGAAATAAATTCGTTTAAAAGTTTATAAAGTTTCTCCTGCCCTGCGGCGCCAGAAAGTTAAAAAAGTTTCGTCTTGCAAAAGAAGCTGATGTAAAATCAGATTAAATGATTCTCTTGACGAGAATGTTCCTTAAAAATAACATTTAGAACATTTAAGATAAAGATATTTTATAACAAATAAAACCAAAGAAAGTTTGTAGTGTTTAATAAGATCATATTTTTTTATAGTAGAAGATTCGTAACAAAATACCGATTTATCGTCTCAATCAGACCACCTGATTTTATGAAAAAAGCTGTAGTCTTATGGCTTAATATATATGTTTCCTGCATTTCTATTTATACACCCTTATTTCTGAGTTGATATCCATAAAGAAAAATATCATATTAAATTTGAATTAATTACTATTTCTTTTATGTTTTTTTCGTTGAACTGTTGAGATTGGGAATTTTATCTCCTGTTTTTACGCATATAAATAACGATCACAAATTGTTATATAAATATATATTGGTCCAATTTACTGACAGTTTGACGTCAATAATTTAAAAGGGTAAGTTGCAGCAAAGTTTGAATAGGTTTTTAGTCATACCATTCTATAGATTAGAAAAATTGCTGTTCATAATATTATATTAAGTGGTTTATTTTAGCCTAATTCATGTAAACGCAAAATACAGTAAAACTTTACCATTTTGTAATAATATTATAAATAATTTACTTCCAATGTGTATCTGTTTTGTTTCTCTTTTAATAACATCTCCAAATAATCATGTACTTTTTACATAATATTACTTTTAAACAAGATACATATTTAGACATAATAGCAAAATTTAAATTAACCTAATTAAAAATTTACAGATCGGATTGATATTTTTAGAGGAACATTATTTGTTATGTTGTGAATAATGCATAGTTTTTATAAATAACCCACTTTTTACAGTAAAGTGAAAGTGAAATATTTATTTTTTATTGCGTCCCATCTAAAAATAATGTAAGGTTATTTTATTTAATACCTCCCAGGATATATTTTAAGGCCCTGCGGTACCCAATTTGACAACATAATGTATGACACGTACTACTGGCTAAACTACCAGAATTTTAAATTATAAATCAGTGTTCTTGAAATTAAATGCATATAAATTAAATTTTTCTATAAGTTATAATTATAAATCGAATTTTTTTGTTTGGCTGTTGTTTTAAATCTACTATAAAACAGACAAATTTGGGTTTCCCTATGCCTCAGTGATAGGCGTTGACATTTAGTCGTCACATTTCAATGAGACAAGTGGGGGCAAAACTAAGGCAACTTACATCCTTCTTCCAGGGAACTTCTTGTTATGACTTTAATAAATCACAACACATGATAATAAAAACGTGTTTTTCTCTCATTAGAATGACGACTATATATATAAATATATATATATATATATATATATATATATATATATATATATATATATATATATATGCCATAAGATAAATAAGTGTTTCGTTTCATTTCCAATATCAATTTTGACTGTCTTCCTCATTTATCAGTTAACATTTGATTGTGTTTATTGCAGTATTATTCCATTAGTATGCTCCTTGTTACGAACCAAAGCCAGGCTCGTAAAAGCAAGACATACGCGCAATATATAACCAGCCTCGGAAAATCGAGCCAGGTTCGAAAAATCTTTGGGTGGATAATTTGCGGTCGTTGTTTGAAACTCGAACTAAAGCCGAGCCGAGGGTTTCATCTTGAAATTTTGAGGGCTCACACATCCCTAGCAATAATTACCAATGCATAAATATGATTGAATAAGGTACTTAACATTTTATTTAAAACACCTGGGTTTTATAAATATAATACAATTTATGTGAGTCTTATAATCACAATCAACTTACTTAGACATTGGAGCAATCTAAAAGTAATTAACGATGGCATAAAGTCAACTTGATTGACTTGGATGCCGGTACCCTTATTATTTGCAATGTGGACTGTCTAAAGTATTTTATTGCTTTCTCTAACATAATTGTGCGCGTTGTAGTATTGATCTTCATTTGGTAACTCTTCGACATTATTATTATTTTCCGTATTAATTGTTTTCAACAAAAAACATTTAATTGTACAATATATCAGAATACTAACTGTTAGTTAGAAGAAATGTGTACTTTTGTTTCAACATTATATAACAGTTATCTGAATAGAAAACCCTTTAATTATTATACATTAATTAGAATGATCTGCCAGTAATGTCTGAGTTTTTTTCCCCTATATATTTTTACTCATCATTATTAAACCATTCTACTTGTACTTTAAAACGAAGTCATTGTACAAAATAATAACAGGGATATATATTGATAACTTTAAAAAACACTGGCGAGTCATTTAATAGACCTCTAAGGATCTTTTGATAAATGTTTAACAACTAATAAATCACTCCAATGGTGATAGAAATAGTCACGAATCAAACAATTTCAAAATGTGTTAATTATTTTATATTTCTGCTAGTCATTTAACACCTTGAGTAAAGTTTTTAGCTATTTCTTATCTTGTCACCTTATTTTTACTATTTGACTCCGTCAATGTACTTCCATTATAAAAAAGAAAAGTGTTTGTAATTACTATTATTAATAGGCTAGACAATTGTATTGAACATAATTATATAGTTTTATTTTTCATTCCTGAAAAAAAAAGAAGTTTTCTCTATTCGGATTTTAGGTAATGATGTCTAATAAATTGTAATGATACAAAATTAAACATTTAAGAAATTATAAACAAGATTTTCATAATAAATACAAGTTAACATAAATATATATATTTTTTAAACTGCTTCAGTATTATGCCATATCAAATAATTATACTCAATATTTTTTTAAATTATAGAAAATAATTGAGAAATATTGACAGCGACCTAATATGTAATTGTATTTGTTGTCATGATATACAGTAATAATTTTACCAATATGATGTTACCTAGATTATTTTATTTACTTATATTATTTCAATGGGAAATATGATCTACAATGAATCAATTGAATTGGACTGACGCTTCAATTACACCAACACTTTACATACACCTGCATGCAGTTTTTGTATTGAAATACGAAGAACTAAGTTAGATAATCCGAAAATCGTTATATAGTTTTTCATATTTATCAACGTGTTTTGAGATTATGTGAATTGGATATGTGTTTTATAATTATAATTGACTAACTAATATTTTTAATTTTTACTCTACAAGGCACGCACGTTTTTCAAGTTTATATTTATCTTAGTTAACATCATACAAATAATCACTTGAGGAATTGATTATGTAAATGACAATAGTCAGTGAATGCCATATATCTAACAACTTAGAGACGGTTACATAAATAAATATTAGAAAACCACATTGAACAATATATGAAGATAGATATCAATGTCTCGGAAGATTGGAACCATATCTCTTCTCGTTCATTTATTCCCAAAAAATATTGGTTAGTTTTTTAACATATGAAAACAAATTTCAAACAATAAGTTGCGAAAAATTGGTAAGGCTGGCAGAAAACCCATTGTTATTATTTGTTCTATTAAATAAATTTTGTGTGATGGCAAATTTAAATTACATTTTTTGTTTGTTTTTTGGATGAGTGTTGAGACTGCGCGTAATGAGATGTTTATAAATCACTTCAGTTTAAGCTAGAGTTTACCAACTACAAGTACCTTGCCTCAATTAATAATCCCTCTGTTACTTAGGGAACAAAGTAAAGCTTGTGGCTTCCGAAGACTTTCACCGCCAAATTTACCCAAGTGGTTTTCTCTAGAGTATGTAAATATTAACAGTCTTATCATCTCTAATCTCTGAGACGCTTTCTCTTGTTACATCAGTTTAATATTACATGTACGTTTCTCATACTGTATATTTGGAAAACATCAAAGTCTTGTCTCTTTGAAAATTTATGCATAAATTTATGACTTTTTGATTATATTCTTTAATTGCTCTCTCGTTTAGGACAAAATAAAAATACCACTCTTAAATTCATGTTACATACCCTGTATTGTATGAATTTACTAACAAACAATCATCCATTAAAATAGTTTATTGAACAAGTTTTGTTGTGGTTTTGTTTGTTTCTTTTTTTTTTTTCAGAAATACTGTATTATATCTCAACATTTAGAGTTGTTAGCTGAACCAATTCTATTTATTTTTTATGGAAATATATTGTAAGTGTACATATTAATATATAAAATTTAGAAATAAATAATGTTTTGAGAATGTTTTATGTTGCTATTTGACATAATATTTTATAAAAGTTTAGTTTGTTACAGAAATTTCTCTAGAAGGTTAAACAAAGGGTTAAAACTATTACATTTTTTATTTTCGAGATATTTATATTTTAGTATGGAATGGAGTATTAGGGTGTGTTATATAAATATACATTATGAATATATTTTTAATCAAATTTTCTCATTCAAGCTCTTACCTTCTGTTAAAATTACCAAATTAAAAACAAAATCTGACAGTTATGACACTTGATAATAATATTTTTATTCAATAAAATTATAAAATAGTAACCAACATAAATTATAGACAGCATTTAGAAAATACAACTCTTGATTACGCATGCTTTTTTTCTTTAGTTTTTACATTTCTTCAAAGGAAATACACAGGTTATACATATTATTCTTGTAGATATAAATAATATATAAGTAAAGAAAAGACAACCGAGAATCTTTTAAAACATACTATATAATTTTTTAAAAAGTTCTTTCTACACAAAACAGATTTTCTATACTTTTAATTATTGGTGATGTATTTATTCTTGTATATATAAATAATAGAAGAAATAAACAAATGTTTTAAAACATTATCTATGTTATTTTCTTTTCTTTTCTTACATAAAAAACTACACGTCTATAGTTTAAACATAATTTAATTCTCGTTAACTAGGATTTCCTATACTTTCTAGTAAATCCGATATCTTCTTAGTACCAGAAGTTACGTAAACTTATTACTACATTAGTAATTGTTTTAAAGTTATATTCTTTCAGTACCTTTAATTATTAAAATTAATATCTAAACATACATGACTTACTAAATCTCTTGTTACAGAACAAGTAAAACTTATAATTTTAAACATACTTTACCCATCGGATTCAGTAATAAAAATTGTTCTATTTCTCTTATTACAAGCAAATTCCTCTTTCCAATTTATAAAGCCGCAAATTAAACTATCAACACATAATTGTATAGGGAATGTAGTTTTGAGATTCTAATTGACTACAAACTTATTACAACCAAGTAAAGGAATTTCTTGATTTACAGAAAACTGTTCTTGGTTTTTACCATGCAATTCGTAAACGAACATAATTCCACTCTGTAAGATTCACCGCCTTTGCAAAATTATTTGTATGAAATGACAGTATTGTCTGCTGTTCAATCACAATTTTTTTTTGCGCGTGTCATTTGTTAACTTGTGAATATAATAGAAGTAAATGTTCACTTATAGAGTTTGAGAGGTAATTATTATTATAACTATAGGTAGCCTATTCTCACCTCACTTAGTATAGTTGTTGTTCCAAATAAATAACTATTTCAAAAAAAAATATTAATTCAAGTGGGAAGATTACTAAAAACGGCTGAGATTTGTAATACTTATTTATCTTTAAATCCGAATTTAGGTGCAATTAAATATATTATAAAAAAAATCCACCTAATCGGTTTCAATCATTAAATATATTTTATTTTCGTACCTTATTTCTATGTTTATTTTTATAAGACTTAAAAGTAAAATTGGAATGTATCTCAATTCAATCAATGTAGATAATGGATTAATACTTAATTAAATTGTATACTTTTTTGTTATATTATATAAGTGAGATATAAATTTTGTTCCTGTTATTTTCTTCTTGGTTTATGTTTGTCGTATAAACCATATTTATTATAGTCTCTTTAGGTATGATTATATTTTTTAAATAATATTTCTAGAACTTTTATAAAGATTGATAAATCCCATAGGTTTATTTCTACCTAAGACTTTAACATTTTAATTTTACTTATCTCTCTCTCTGGTGTTTTGAGTTTGTTATTATTTTTCAATGTTGCATATTCCAGCAGTTATTATAACGTAAACAACGTACAATAAAATCAAGTTCTGACTTAGGTCAGGAAATTTAATAAAAATACATCGCTCAGTTGATTAGAATCCAATATATTACAAGATAAATAAAGTTCATAATCAAAATATTATTTGGCTACTTACAAATAAGCACTACCTTAAAAAAAAAGTCGTGTTACACATTTCAATTTTTACGTTATTTAGAGCTATTAATTATTATTATTAATTTTATTATTTGAGATCCAAATATCTTGATACAAATTTAATTCTTTCGTTCTCGTAACTTACTGAAATGTTCATAAATGTATTGTTAATACTAATAACTTTGGGTTATTGTAAGAATATGTCAACGATGAGACATTATTTATTTTATAAAAAAATAATCAGTAAAATTTTCTCTTTTACTTGGTTTTAAATGATATTTTTAAATTGAAAATAAGTACTTTGAATTTTATGAAATAATACAGATAAATAGGCATTTCATTAAATAAAATTCTTTACAATACTTATTTGTTTTCATATTTGAATACTAATTCAGAGCTGAAATGAATAATTTTAAAATTTATGAAACAAAATGACGCTAAACAATATTTAACAG
Organism: Aphrophora alni; assembly: GCA_963513935.1. Lineage (NCBI taxonomy): Eukaryota > Metazoa > Arthropoda > Insecta > Hemiptera > Aphrophoridae > Aphrophora > Aphrophora alni. Next base: position 136,487,063 of record OY740766.1, on the reverse strand, counting down.
ACGACAAGGATTTCTTAATAATTAACAATACTTATGCAGTTCTATGATTTTATTTCAAGAATATGTACAAATTTCCAAAATAGGAATCAGAAAAAAATCAAAATATATGTAAAAACAATTTGTTCAAAGTTGATTCAAAATTAATAGTCGAAGAGGAATTTTTGAAGAGTTCTTAACTTGTATAATCTTTCATTTATATAATTAATTAAAGTTTTACAATTTTTTCGCATGAGGAACATACGTCTTTTAAAACTGTTTGTAATGCCTTAGCGTTACAGTATTAGGTATTATGAATAAACCATAATAAATAATAAAACAGAATGAAATAAAAGAAAATTATTTAAAATTAAATGGAATAAAACTGAAATAAGTATATTACAAATCAAAAGATTGCATGTGAAGTCAGACTTACCTTCGTGTCTGTGGGTTGTAAATGTAACAAAACAAACAACCCAATGAATTACAATACTTAAGTTTAACTAATGTTTATTATTATAACCCATTGTCCCTAATTAAATACATTTATTATCACAGGAGCCATAGTTAATGTTAATGTTTGAAGGAACAATTTATTACATCTCTTATTATGTAGTATGATTCTCTAATTACATTTACTATGTATCAATAAAAACATTATGTTATGTGGTTAGGGTATGATTTTTTTTGTGTATACATAATATATATTTTAAGTGGTAAAAGTAAATATATACCAAAGACTGAGATGAACATAGACGTAACGAACAAAGTTTTGGGGTGACATTTTCTCCCAAAACCGATTAAAATTCACACAATTAACGTAATTAATGAGGACAGCTGAAAATAAGAAACTTTCTCCCTTTCCCACAATTTGGGGGTGTTGGAAGTTTAGGGAGCAAGAAAAAAACAGAGTGTGAAATTAATGTTTGTAATAAAAATTATAGGCATAATATAGTGTTTATTTCGTTGAATTAGGTAAAAATAAAGTGTTTGATGGTTCATTATTTAAAAAACAGCACGCTTTTGTCAAATGTCTAGAATACTCTATGATACGTGTAACATATATTATCTATAACTCAATAATATATTTATTACCTTTACACATATTTTATGCCAATTGAAATTTAATAATATTTAATTTATCTTGAATTGCAAAAGTTCGTGTATAATCCCTTTCATTAACCAAATCAACTTCAAGTACGATGGCATTAACTCAATATATATATATATATATATATATATATATATATATATATATATATATATATATATGTCAAAAACTGTTCTATCTTATTGTAAAAGGGTTGTTAGTGACATTATTATATATAAGGGAAGTATATATTTTTTTACTATATCAAAATACAGTTCTTAAGTTAAAATTAACAGTGTGATTATTTTGATAAAGCGAATGGAAATGTAGCTTAACCAAATCCTGTTTCATTTCAAGTAAAGGGAATTCATTTCAAAACCTCGTTACGAAAGGATTAGTGAAGAGTCTTCCTGACTATGCGGAATTCTGACTTACATACAAAATGTTACTTGAATTACTGCGTCGCGCATCCTTTAGATAAGAGAATTCAGTAAATATTCAAAATATAAAATAATAATTCTTGATAATCAAAATTTGTAATTCATTATTTATTAGTTATAAATTGAAAAGTGTATGGTGCAAATAAAACATAATAGTGGTTATAAGATGCAGAGCTACGTTTATTAATTATTTATTTATGGGATAGTAAAAAAAAGTATTTTTTGTTTATTTCTATTAGCATTTAAGTCCTTGAAATTAATGATTTATTTCTTATACTAAATTTACGATCATTTATATTTTCTATTATTTAATTTTATATATGCATTGGATTCAAATATTTCTTATATATGTAAATATATAACAAAACTTGATAATTACGTTTAAATAATTGTATAAATTTACTTTTTGTAGTCAATAGTGGATCTTTTTTTTATTATTTTCACTACAGCTTTTTCAGGATAAATCTCATTATCAGATGCTTGTCAAATTAATTAAATTACATAACATATACCAACTTAGCACAAAAATTAAACTATTGAAAATATTAAGACCAACATAAACATTAAAACATCAAAAATAATAAATTTGTTAAAGTTAATAAAAACTGAAAACATTAAACAATAAATATGAAATATTATAAGTTAGAGATCCATTTAAACATGCTTCACTCGACGATAAATTGTGCAGACTGCTGTCCTTGTAGTCAGTTATCTTGGCTTAGTCGATTATGTTCTTACTTGTCTGTAGTCTTAGTCTCACTTTTTAAGTTGTAAGTTTGTAGAATCGTCTAACAAACTAGTTTGCTAACAAATTTATGCGAACAAAACAACTCTTGCGGAGTGTAATTTTTATCATTGATATTACCATGCATTTTGTAAACTTCAGTTATAAAAATAAGGAGTAAATTATTTCACTATTTTCCAACTTAGGAAAACATGATTATGATACTATGTGTGATGTATTAGGTGTAAATATAATGTTCAAAGTCTGATTGTGTTTGTGATTTAAAATATTTAAACATGATTATCATGTATAACTTTGATTCATTGAATTTCATCGGAAATATTCTTTTTGTACACTTTTAATAATTAAAAATTTTAATTCTTACTGTTAAATGAAATATATTTCATTGAACCTACGTCTGTTTACCCACTGCGTCCGTCTTCCGGCGACAAAACATCATGATTAGCAAACTGCTCACTATCTGTTGTCAAGGTATTTTTTACAATTAATAAATCTTTACACCATGCTGAAAGTAATATGCGTTCTGTATTGTCTGACCTAGGCTGAAATTTATAGAATATATAACACGGACTGTCTACTGAAACACAAGAAAATAATAGGATTTAGATATAATAACATTTCGTAATAATTAGGCGTTAAAATTAATTCGAGAAATTTTATTATATTCTCGTTTAATACTAAATTAGTTCATTACCAAATTATAGTTGCATATAAAATAAGAAGAAGGAGAATTACACTCAATTATTTAACGAAAAATAATTGAATATTCCAAAGTATCTAAGACAAAGTATATTCATTAAATTAAACAAAACAAGGTGAATTCGCAAAAATAAATTAACAAATCTCTCATATATACTATACTTATTCTCCTCTTTACAATATATATTCTCGAAAAGTTTGAAATGTCATTAATTTTTGGGTAACCTGTTTATTAATATTTATGTTAGAGATGTCTCAAATTAAATACATTTCCAGCGATTGTTAATAAATAAAAATAAGAAGTCGTATGTAGGCTTACAGCTTGTAATATCTAATTATCATTATAAAGAAAACTACTTTACAAATAAAAGGTTTTTATCAATAAGAAAATACAACACTATTTTCATTGCATACATTGCTTAAAATAGTCGCGCTTTTTAAAATGGTTTTTTACTAGCGAAATATGAACAATAATTAAATATTACATTGTATTTAACTTGAATTATCATTAAAGTTATACATTATTGTGTTTACCTAAACCTCAATTGGTTTATCAACTTGTTTCATTTTATATAAAACATTCTAAGTTTTTTGAAATAAGATACGTTCATATTATTCCGTGAGGATAAATATTATGTAAAATTATATCATAAAAAGCATAACCTTTGCATTAACCTTCGTGTAAATTGCAACATGGTATTTGCCACAATGTTTTATTATTGCATCGAAATCTTCAGTTCTTGCTCACTCTACCATTTTCTTGTACGAATGTAGTTTCTGATAGCTTCTTCATCAAAGCTGTATTTTTCTTCTTTCTTTGTTGTATCTAATGAGGACCGTTTTAATGCAGGATGTTACATTCAAATTCGTTTGTGTGTGACAATTTAATAACACGTAAGCTAAAACAGAACCATTCAAAATATCTTTTAATCTCAAAATATTTTAATTGTAATTGTAATGTTTTTTGTTTTGTTCTTGTAAAGTGTTCACTTCCTGTACTGAAAACATTCATATATGCATAGTTAATATTATTTATGTGACTATAATATCGGAATTGTTTTACAAGTCGCTAATTTGAAAATAAAACTTGTATTTACAGTAGAATAATACATTACATTCATTTTCAGCATTTTTAATGTTTCTGCTTAGAATATTTTTCTCTTTCATTCGTAAAATTAGTTATCGAAATGATAATAATAGTAAGAACTATTTTAGTTTTTAGGTCCCAGTGATTCGCCAATTTCCATGATTAACTAATTTACTTCTACCTGTAAACGCTGTCGTCTTTGAACTAATATTTCTGAATTTAATTTATTCATAATATCAATAATTGTTAAATGTATAAATAATATAATTGTAACATTTATTACTGATAGTTACAGGCGGGATATTCTATTAGTGGTAATCCAATAATAAATGCACCACTGACAAAAATATTTAATTACTTAGTTTCCAATGCAAACTTGTTTAATTGCCATGAATTTCGAACAGGGATTTTTACACTAAAACAGATGATTATTAATGTATATAAAAAATATTTACACATGTGTTATTAACTTTTTCGTGTGTATATTTTTCTGTACATATGTTTCGGCACACCTTAAGTTTTTTCAAAAAGTTAATTTTAAAGTTTTAACAATTTCCATTTTAAACGTAAATAATAAGATTTACATAGGTACTTCATTCCCAGACATGAGAACAGCGTAATTTATTAATAAATTTGTAACATCAAAAATAGTAAACTTTTGTGTTTAGTTATAAAAGGATAATTTCTCAGAACTGTTAGTGAAATAGTACAATACAGTTCATCTTTGAAGTAATTTGTGATGTTAATTACATTTTGTTCTACATGGATTTTAGTTTAACTCTGGCAGTTATGCTCTGGTTATCTTCTACAATCAATGCAAAGTTAAAAGACAATATTGATTATTATCAGATTCATTACCATTGTTCTAACACCAATAATTTTACATGAAAACAGAAAGTGTTATAATAAACTAACAATATTAAAAAAAAACATATTAAAAAATAAATCAAATGTATTGTAATGTTCGAATTTTGTATAAGAAAATACCATTTTTTGTATAAACAAATAAAAAAAATTGAAAATTGCCTTGACTCTGTCGGGATTAACAATAAGTTCGTATTGAAGGAACCTTGTTGTTTAATAACATCCATTAACCGGGTAAGAGATATTTATATTTTATTATGAAGTGTAAAGTCCTTTCTCACCTTGTATCTGTTTATGTGACTTGAAATACAAATCATAGTTTTAAAATACACATGAATGCATGTTATGCTCACCTAGATGTAAAGTCTTCTCTTTAACAAAAAGGATGACACTCTTTGTGATGTTATAAACGAGACATAGGTTAATAAAGGCATATTATATTATCAGTAAATAGCCATTCCGTAATCGGTCCTAAAATATCTGGTTTACGAGTATGTCCAAATAATGTTAAATTGTGCAGAAGAATTTTTTTTTTCCACGAAAACATTTACACATTAAATTAATAATTTTTTATTTATTAATTTATATGTGTAAAAAGATTTATAATTATAAATAAAGATTTAAACATAATTAAATTTATATCGTATACTATTATAAAAGATTTAACACCTTCTTTTTTTAATAAGAATAAAAAGAAACTTATGTGTACTATATAGAGTAGATACGTAAATAATATAAAACTCCCCGATATTAAAAGTTTTGTATTTAATTATTGGTTTGTGTAAATACAATATATTCGTTTTAACATATTAATTTATTTACTTTTTAAAGTAGACTTTTTATATATTATTGTTGTGTAGATGTGTGCTTTATTTTTGCTAGGGACTCTATATTATCGAATGTTAATATCAGGTTTTTTTATAGTTATAAAAAAGTCAGTTTATTTGGTAATTTCCTTGTAAGTATGAATATGTATTTTAATTTGAACTCAAGTGTACATTTCAAAGGAGAAGAATAATTTATTTTCATTACCTCTAAAACGTTCAAACATAGTATTGAGGACAACTTTAGTTAAGTATTATTTTATGTATTGCTTAAATAAAACTATGTAATAAACTAGAAGTTGTAAAATATAGGGTGACGGTTTAACTGAAGAGATATTCGATATAGTAATTTAAATATATCGTTTTTTGTTTTAAAAGAACAAGTGCAGGATAGAAAATAGAAAACTCATCCTGATTTGTGAAAATTAAATATGTTTAAATATATTACACTTTTCCATTTATTCGTTTAATGTAAACATCTGATGTATTATTTTGAAATGAATATAAAATATAACTCGTTATTATTTAGGAGATACATTTTCCTAAAATAATGATATTTTTAAAGGTAATTAAATTATGTCAGTTTTTAATAAATTTATAAATTACAACGCTTTTATTTTAGCACCTTATGGCCATTTGAACATTAAGAACATTTTCTTTGGTTAGGTATCTTTCAAACAATAACATTCGTAGGATTTATTTATTTATTTTTATTTAGTAAGAGATAAAAATAAAGCTTTAACCATTTTCAGACAAAACACTTACAGTTTTTAGTAAGAAGGGTGAAAAGAAAAAGAGAAAATGTCATATGTTATAACTAGAATTATATAAATAATAACAAAAATATATATTGTCAATATTTTCATTAATTTATGTATTGTAATTATATTATTTCGCCTCTTTGATTGAAAAAAGGCTTTTTAATAAAATGTCAACATCTCATTTTCATTGCATATATATATATATATATATATATATATATATATATATATATATATATATATATATACAGAACCTTATCATATCATCCTAAGATATCGAAGTGATAATGGTAGTTATTAGTCTTCTATCATCAACAATATTGGTAAATTTATATTTTACCCATGTTGAAAATAGTCAACTCTACAGGTTCTTAGCCGTTTCAGGCAAACCGCATTTGTTGTGATGTTGATTAGGGTAATTATTGCATTTGTTTTTCACGAATTCTGATATTTATGACCTATGTACATTATAGGTTTAACGTAAATGTGTTGTTTTCCAAAACGATGGGAAATGTACTTTACATTTAAAATAAAGAAGATTAGAAATATCTTAGTTTGTTTCTTTTATAAGTTATTAATTATATATTTTTTCCCTTAATTATATGATTACAAGTAAGCAGTAATTAAGCTTCCTGGTTATTTTTATTAAAATGTATTTCTAAATCTGCGTTCATATTCATTACCTTTTATTATTCTCAAATATGTTTTATAAGCATATTCACATTGTCGTGTTAGTCCACTTCGGAAGGAAAGGTTTTCAGAATTGTTAACCTTTAACTACCCAAATAAATCTTTTCGTTCTATTTCTTTAAAAAAAATATGGTAAAACGGATTCATTAAGAAGATAAACTTATTGTAAAAATGTTATTAAAGTTTATAATTTAATAAGATATCAGTTAAAGGGGTGTCCATTTGGATCGCTAGGCATTATAGTAAGAAAAAATTATAATATATACGGAAGGTGGAAGATTTTTTTTTTAAATGGTGTATGTGTAAGTAAAAAAACATAGATATGCACATACGTTTAACCAAATATGCTATTTATGTGTATGAGCGTCCTCGAAGCATTCTACACTCAATCCTACATTGAAATCTTTACGTGGTGTGGGTACAGCTGACATTTTCTTTATGCACCCCAACACATCTTCTTAACAATCTTTTGAACTAAATGATTGGTCGCATAGTATCGAATAGCGTCTGATACGTTTAAAGGGATTGCCATAGAGCAACTAGTCTCCACCTTTTGGTTTGTTTCCTTAACGTTTGAAGGTTAACTAAAACAATATCTCGACAGAACTCTGGATGAATTATTTTCTTTCCAGTCTTTCCAGCAATCAACCACGTATTCTGTGTTGCCACTTCTACTAACCAAGAACGAATAGCCCAATACCACTTCTTATTTCTTATGTTTATCCTGAGTACTGACTCAGATATATTTTGATCAAAACGATCCACTCATCACATATACCTGTTGTACTCATCAACCACTGAAGGTTGTGGAATCTGGATACATATATTTTCAAATTGAGAGAATTGCTTTACACTTGATATACGATATACACTTAAGCAGTTTGACCCCAACACTCAAACTGCATTGTCTTTCCATTTAACAATTAGAACTCCATAATATTTTCAAATTGCGCTTTCGTAAGTACCCCATGTCATATTCTCCATCTCCTTATTACTAGACAGAGACAGAATTGAAGCAAGTTATTCTATTACGTTCAGCCATTTCCTCGAATGAAAGCTAGTAGATTTAGCCTTGTGAATAGATTATGGAAGAAAAAAAGTGAAATGACATTTTTTTATATCATTTGGAAAACAGTCTGAATAGAATACAAGAGTATTGACTTAAATGGTAATACATATCTCAATATTACAAACTTTAAATTAAAGTACGTTTTTCGATATCGGATTATTTTTATATGTATTGTATTTTAAGGGAGATAAATGGTTAACAGGATGATATTTCTAAATACTTTCAATCCCTTTAGGGATTTTCATAAAATATTTATGACTTTTTAATCTTAGTACTGCGTTCATACCGTTGTACCGTTGTTTTTCATTAAAGGAAAATCGATATACCTCGAAATTATTAAAACACTTAAGTTAAAGAATTAAATTCTTGTTTTGATTATAAGACACAAATCCTACACATTTAGTTTCTTTCTATATATTAGTATACATATTTGAATTATATTAAAGATCTAATCTTAAACGTATTTGGCTACAAGATAAAGTTTTATAATAATTTAAAACTGACTTCGTAGATAATATAACAAAAAATGTTACAAGTTGGTAATAAATTGGACGCGCCAGTATAAATACCAATGTTATATACGTCAGTTTTAAGTGGCAACAATCCATGACCTTTAGATGTAAGAAATAATTGTTTTATAGCTACAGTTATCAAAAACATACGTAAAATGATTTTTACTGATACAAACAATGTTTTATGGTTTATTTCATAATGTATTTATAAAAAAATAATCAGTAAAATTTTCTCTTTTACTTGGTCCCTAAATGATATTTTTTAATTGAAAATAAGTACTTTGAATTTTATGAAATAATACAGATAAATAGGCATTTCATTAAATAAAATTCTTTACAATACTTATTTAAAGAGTTTACAGCGTTTTAATGTTACTTTATATGGAACAGGAGTTCAGCTGTTACCAAAGTTTAACACGGGCTCTGTTACCGACTAGGTCAGACCGATTGCCTAATGATTAATTTGACATTAACACCAAACTGCATTTCTACTAATGCTAAACACAACATTTTAAATTAAACAATTCAAATAATATAATTAAGAAAATATGTGATATCAATTTCTAATATAAGTTTAAGTATATTTCTTTATATACTCAAATGCATTGTAAAATCTACAAATTGTTCTTAACTTTGAAGTTAAAATTACTATAAAAAAATAATAGAATCAATGGAATACTAATGGTGTAACACTGTTCAACTTTCAATAACAATTATAAACCGTTGACTGGGATTATCTAGTAATATAATTTGTTGGAAATAATTATTTAATACCAATAGTTTTAATAACCTTAAAATAGAATTTGCAACAAAATAAATAAATAAATGTTATCTCAACACTTTTTGAGCCAAATTAAAAAAAGTATTTCATGTGGTATTAACTAACGTAAGCAGAATATTTCGTCTAGAGTTTGATGAAGTATTTGTATTTGTAACAATTTCCTGATGGGTAAACATTAAAGTTATGATCAGTATTCATTATACATGTATGGAACACAGAAAGGAAAATTCTGAAAATGAGATCTATAAATCATCACAACTTTTACATAGTTTTATTATTAAAATTAACTAAAAATTCAATTTATTAAAACTGTACACAAAATTGGGGGAAGTAAGTATAGTGAATGTATTTTAAAATATGTATATCTCGTAAATATTCACCAAAAGGAAGGGCTAGTGACATTATATCATGACTTCTACAATTCGTTCACAAAATACAAAACGCCACAAATGTTGCTGCACTTCCATAACCTCGTTTTGCTCTCTAAAAATAGGCTCATTACCATATCCTCCTAGTTAGCTTGTATATGTTTTATAAACAAATATTAAAGTTTTATATGTTATTTGGAGTTTTAGTGCTTGGTAAGCGAGTGTGCAACATTTATTTATTTATTTTTTTTTTTTAATAAAGAATAATGATTAATTAGCCTATATGTATATGTTATTATTCTCAGAATACATATTATGAGATAAATCCGATACTGCATCTGTATAACTAATATATAACTGTTATTATATTTTATTTTATTTAAATATGCATTTTTATAATAATATTTATTACATTCCATGTTGAAATTTGACAAGCTAGAAAATTAGACATGTGCTAGTTATTCGGAACATATCCGGAACTTAGCAATAAAAACAAATAAAATCACTTTTGAATAATACGCAAGAAGAAAAAAAAACAAATAAAAAAAAGTGATTTTCTATTAAACGGGTAATGAAAATTATATGACTAAATCAGTTTGATCATTTTTATGAAAATGAGAATTAATGTTCAAAAGTAATTTGAGAAGAAGAACAGAACGAAACCTAACGACTATTTTAAAATTTTATTATTTTATCTGTTGTTGGCTTTCTTACATAGTGTCTTAGAAAAGTTTTATAATTTTTGTAAAAATGTATTTTTTAAACATTGAGAGAAATACATTAGTAATATTTGAATAAAATCGTTAGGGTCTACAGTTGATTTTGATAAAATGTGTATATACATATTTTTATTATTTGTAATTATATAATTATTGAATGTTAATTATTGTTTTTAAAGGTGCTTAACATGTTCATGTAATTTATTTGTATTAACATCTTTCAGCGATCCACAAAAATTGTATATTTAGAACATTGAAATATACTCGCAGTGTCAATGATAATAATTTTGGTTAAAGGATAACTCTACATTTAAGTTCAATATTATTTTAATACATCGCAATAATTGCTGGTATTAGTATTTTAATTTCTATCACCTTCCTCATATGTCGTTTTTGTGCCTCGTACTGTTTCTTATATCAATAGGCTTAACCACCAATAAATTGTCATCGTTTTTATAAATCGATAATACCGGGCTTTTTATAAACTTAGATCTTTTAAAAAGCTTTCACTCGCCTCGCTTGTTTCAAAAAATAGATTCATTTACTATTATATTTATCACCAGAATCGGTTTAAGGTTAACAATGAAAACTTTAATGATTTAATAACATAGATTTCGATTGAGAATAAATAACTTAAAAGAAAAAATAGCTTATCATTAGGAACTCTATATCTTACAAATCATGTAGTATTATTAAATTTATTAAAAGAAAGATATAATATCTAATGTTTTTGTAATAGTTTATTGAAGATATGTGACAACAATAACAAAATTTGATACATATAATAAAACCGTTATGTTTAAAATATGGATGGTTAAGATTGATGTCTTAGCCATAATAACATGATGGTTTTATAATAATTATTATTATGTATTAATAGATATTACGTTGAATTTTGTCATAGAAAAAGGTATATATATACTCAGTATCCTTTTCTCTGTTATTGAAAACATAACTCCAAAGCTCACCACTAGTGAACATTTGTGACCCCAAATAAATACTCCTGTTAAGAAATACAACTGTTAGTACTAAACTTAAATGTGTGAATTGACGTGACCTGGGCTAGGTTTCTTTGTCATTTTATAATTTGACGACAAAATATTTGATGTAATGCTAAGTGTCAAAATTATAAATCCCATTTTGTAAATGTTTTCTGTAATCTAGCGTCGTAAGTAAAAACAGATGAAGGTACTTATATAATTCTGTAACAGGATGTGGGAATACCAGCCAAAGTGTCTGAATCATTTATATGTGTACAACTTAATAATGAGGTGGAAGTAGAGCTACTATCCATTTATTTAATATACAAACTTGTATTAGCAAATGCAGTAAATAAATAATCGTATACGCTATGTTTAATTTTATGAAATTATGTATAAACTAGTTATATATTATTATTTAAATTAATAAAATAGCTAAAGTGTTGAGGAAATTTGTTGTGGTAAGAGCCATTTTTTAAATAATTGTACTTTACTATTGAACGTATCACTGTTAAAATCTCGTTAGAAATACAAATTTGGTTATATTTTTTTAAAGATTTATTACCTATACATTGTTAATTAATTTGGTTGCTTCTTAATAATATATATTTCATCTATCGAAATAAATGTATATTTGTTAGGTTGTGAACAATAATATATGTATTTAAATATTTATTATAGTCTAATGGAATGAAAATTACTTTATATATTCAACTGATAAACATTTAATATACAACTTAACAAACATCTAGTTGTATATTCATCACGTATTACTTATTTTAGCTAGAGCCACATTGGTGCAAAGTGTGATAATTATAAATGGACAATATTATGATTTATATTGAGATATTATGTTGTTTAATAGCTTAAGCTATTGCTTTTATTTATATATAAACATTATTTTAGTTGATAAAGTCAAAAAATATGATTTCTAAATATAATGGCTTAGATTATACCAATAATAATATTTATAATAATTAAACTAAGGTCTAAAATTTGGAATATCATTTAATTTTATGTATAATTAACACAACAATCAATTATATAAATTTTATATAAACAGACTTCTAGTATAATACTAAGCTTAGTCATGGCATAATAATGTTGAAGCTCTTTGTCTTTACAAATATTTTTGAGTTGATTATTTCAAAAAATTAACTTCTGACTTTGGTTATATTGTCATTTCGGTGGTTGCATATAATAAAAGCTCTATGAAATAATATATTCGAAAAATATATATTTAAAGTAGTTAGGACAAATAGATATTTATTATATCACACTGAATCCTATTTTGTATATTTCTAACTTCTCAGCAAGAAGCGTCTCGTTGAACGTGAAGTAAATAAAAGTAGAGTTTCAAATGCTGACTCAGACAATGTCCAAGGATCCTCTAGGATGCAATAACTAGAGCTAAATGCTTTAAATAATTATTTGACGGTTTGTTCAAATCATATCTACGACATCCTAACTTTATATAACCAATTATTGGCAGAATTTTAGTGAATTGTTTTAAATAACAAACTTATAAATAATGAGAAGGATTCGTTTGTTAATGAATATAAGTATAAGGAAACGAATATGCAGCATGCAAATATTTTTGAAACGAAAAATTATTATTATAAGTTGTAGCACTTTTGATTTAATATGATGTTTCCATTATTATATTTATTGGAAATATGACTGGTATCATGTGAGAATACCACATATTTAGTCACTTATTCAGCTGAACAATTAGTGGATATCACCTATTTTTTACACAGTTTTATTAAATTCTATCTAAATCCAGCATGAATGTATGTTATATCAAATAGAACACATAATATTTAATAATTACATCTTAATAGTAGATAACAGTAGTGTTACCAAATTATGAAAGCATTAGCACAAAAGAACTGTATTTTTTTCTGTAATATAAATATTTGCATTAATAACCATTTCATACAGGATAAGAATAGGATTAGAAAATTTGCTTCTCACTAAGAATGAAGAAGCTAGACAGAATGAATGAAATGAATTCACAATTTGTAGAATACAATACATATTTAAGTAGATAAACCACGACAAAAACACGTTAAATCTATTTAGTAAAATCAAAAATATTTGCATTTCTCTTGCAATATGAAGCCTACTTTTCTCTTAGCATCGTTCTGTCACGTTTATTATTGTGATAAAGTGGAGATGAGTGGCTCATACCAATTTAAAAAAAATTTATAACTAAATAAATTTCAACAAGAATATAAATATATATATATATATATATATAAAAATTTTAAATGTATTTAATTATAAATTTTAAAGAAATATTGTATATAAGAGATTATTCTAAAACTGTATATCAATAAATTTACTTCTCACTTAATATAAAACCCAACATTAAAAAAAAAAAAAAAAAAAAAAAAAAAAAAATTCTGCCCAACAAATATTAGTAATAACAATTCAGATAGATTTCACCTAAAACCATTTCAGACCCAGGTATAATGAGTACCTTAGTAGGCTATAATCAGCTTGATATTTTTATATTAATGCATGAAGAAATCATTTAAACATTTGCAATATCCTTTCTAATTAATGTTCGCCATGGCTATCATAACTTTTATATAAACAAAACATAATTGAGAACATTTATCATCTTGATAGACATTTTATCTGGTATAACATATATAATTTGATTCATTAAAAATATTGTTGAATATTTACATTTTCAACAAATAACGTAAATGGTAAACGTACATGACTGTTACATATTCCTAAATTAATTAGTTATTTATATCAATGATTCTTGGATTAATATTATAATGGGAATCAATATTTATAATGAATGAAGTTATTTTTTTATCAGAATATTTTTAAAACAATAATAAAATATCTTATATTATTTTAAATCTTAGTTGAGACGTTTCATAGTAAAATTAGCCTACCGGTACTTTAAAATCTATGGAAAATGAGTTAGCAATGGCTATGTAATCGTTTGGTTTTATTATGTATTTTAGTGTAGAAAATATCTTGTTAAAAGAGGTCTTTTCGTATTAAAACAAAGGTCAAAAATTGGTTATCATAGCAAAACTCGCCTTTTAAAACCCACTTAACAGTGCAAAACTTGTCTTCTTCAATGGTCCAATCATATGACAGGTAGTTATTGCACCATCTTCACAACAAAGTTGCTTACACCTCAAAGTGTGGTCCTTTAACAGTACACAAATAAAAAATGAGCATAAAATACAGTACAGTACAGTGAAATGAGCAGTACTGAATATAGCATAAAATAAGGCGGTCACTGTAGGATGAAAGTTAAGAAGACATTTATTAGAACAATATTTACAGAGGAATAATAGATCGCTGGATTTGACACATGCAATTGTTTTTCTTGTTCTGGGCCATTCTTTTCCGCCTACGGACATTCTTCTTGCTCACATTAAAAATCATTAAGAATGATGCCTGTTGTCAAAGGTGTATATTAATGAATTCGTAAAGCAATGTAAAGTCAATAGTTTGGGATGTGAAGTAAAGGATTGGATAGCAGGAAAGGAAAAGTAAATGAAAATGCACATTTAATAATTATTGACACTTTAAGTTTTCGCCTTGTAAGAACTTTATAATTACCCAATAAAAACAAACTTGCAAAGTAAGAGGAGAAATTTCCCAACATTCAGACCTATGAGATTTAAAATCACTAATGAGACAAAACAATTTTTTTTAAATGTCACTTTGGTCTAAAGTAGAAAGCAAACGAAAACATCTTGTGGTTAAAAGAAGTTTTGAAAAAAACAAATTTGATTAAAATAATTTTGCTCATGATGAAAAAGTTAGGAGGAGGGATGCTATGTAAGACGAGAAGATAAAGAAGAGGTAGTAGTGAATCTCGTCATTTGAAAGTTAAATAAAAAGAAAACAATACAAATAAAAATTTAACTCTTCTAAGTGGCTTACCTTTTGTAAACTTTCTTAGTAATAGCAATGTTGAGAGATAAATACAAATATTATCTTTATTTTATGTATTAATATTTCCTTGAAATGACTTAAAAGTTTTACACGTAATTATTTATTTAGGTTGGAATTTCAAAAAGATAAAAAAATAAATAATAAAATTGTCAATTAAGGAAGTTAACAAATATAATAATCAACAGTTTAATAACAAAATGAGTTTTACTTATCTAATAGCCATAACAAAATATTTCTAATCCAGTAGGTTGTGACACAACTCACCTTCTCCATTTTTACTTTTTAATTATCCTAATTGGTACGCAACTTATCCATTGGTATTAGTTATAAATATGTTTATTGCTGTCCAATAAAAGTACAAAATTATTTTTAAACCAATCCTATCAGCAATAAGCTCTTTAAAAGTTTCTTGTGTTTCCTGAAATGTTATAACAAGTGGATTAGGCGAGTTTTGCTATGGAACGAATAAGTTATAAATAACACGAACAATTGGAATGGTAGTTTTAAGGGAACTATAGTAAAATATAAATAATATGGTATGGACTATAATTGCAAAAGTTTACACTGCTACTGACTTAATTCAAATGTGTATTATGTTTTATGATATACGACATTCATATCAAGCATATTATATAATAAATATGTCATGTGTTAAGATTTTATATCTTATGAATTAATCCATAATTATGACAAACAACGGTTAGCCTCCTATCTCTTGTAATAATGAAATAATATTGTAACTACTGTAGAATGTAATATAACACATAATTTTATAACTGTGTTATATTTAAATTACAAAAATATTATAAGTCCAATTATTATAGAATATGTATTTCATGCAAAATAAACAAAAACAATATGTAATCTCACCATGTTCTATTTGAATAGCACGACTAAATCAGTTATCAAAATTTATCCTCTTATTCTAATTTATTCTTATCATCACATTCTTCTAAATTACCTCGTTCACTATTATTTGGATATTATATTTTATTATTTAACAAAATTTATCAGAGGTCAAAGTTCATATCAATATTTCCATATTTATTATTGTTGATTGACATTTTTATCATATTTGTTTTTGATAAAATATTTTCACAATGACTCAAAATTATTTGTTGCAATTATCATATATTTGCTCTTCTAAGATATGAGATGATTGAGTTTTTTATTGATATTTCCAGATTTAGGTTTTAAAAAAGATGGCGACAAATATTATTATTATTATAAATACAAGTGATTTTTACGCCCTAGATACATTAGTCTATGGCACTGTGTACTTCTTTGTGTACTTCTTTAATTCTTAACTAGCTTGTTTCTATTCCCTTTGTTAAGGTCGTGATTTTTCTACCTAGGCGACTTGTTGCTTCAAAGGACGCATCTGGCCTGAAGAATAGTTGTTTCGTACGTCGTAATACTTTGAAGTATAAATTTTGCTGTTTGTAGGTGCTGATAACATTGTCTACATTTCAAGTGTCCTTGGAGTAATCCAAGATATTAAGGTATTAAGATGTTTCCTGAAAGCGCCATAGCCACATACGAAGCTTAAGATAACGAATTTAGAGAGTTTCAAATCTGGTCTGATCAATAATCTCTATATTTTCCTGTAGAGTATTTTTTACAAAGTTCCACAATTTTTGAGTTTAACCGTGGTTTTGCCGAAGTTATTCCGAATACTGGTTTTTTTGCCAATGAAGGATCTCTTGGCTTCATTGTTTGCCAGTTTATCTCCCTTTTAGTTTCCTTCTTATCCTATATGACCTGGTACCCTGATAGAAAATATCTCATAGAAACTAGTGTGAATAAAAGCTCGTAGTTATTTACATTTATTACCTACAATACCCTGAAAATGTATAAATTCTGATAGACACTCTTGGGCATATAAACTTCTTTGCTTCAATTAAATGGTCGATGTTAAACAAATAAACTAAAAAATCTCGGCTATTATATAAATTTGACACTCTCCTAGGCATTCAAAATAGCATAGATAACCTTAGTTCACTGTTGTTAAAAGCTCAATATTGGCCAAATAGAAAATCGTAATAATGTGAAAAATCTGACAGACCCACCTCCTAACCGTTCAATATATTTTTAATGAACTTTAATTAACGACATTTAAAGCTTTATAAATAACCCTATGAAAAAAAACGACGGACACCTTTGGCGATAAAATTGAATAAGTAAGTTTTTAAAGGAGTTATTAAACAGTCTATGTTAATAAAATACCATATAAACCCATGACATTGGTTGAAATGTGACATAATAACATAGGGATATAAGATAAACTATTAATACAGTTTATAAAACTAGGTATTAATGTAATACCTAGAAAATCCGACAAGAAATTAAGCATGATTAAAAATAGCAGGAAAGATATTTGTTATTGTCATTATAAACTTGATATTAATAAAATAGCCTACACTATAAAACCCTGACACTGAGATAAGTCTGATACAATCCTATGGATTAAAAAATAACTCAAATGATTTTTAACCGTTTTCATTCAAACAAATTTTATTAATAAAATACGATTTACGCCGAGGTTGTAATTAGATTGAAACAAAACATTGATTTAATTATACAAATATTTTTCAAAGATACGAATCCCATTTTCACTTTAATACTGATTACTAAAATACTGCCTTCTTTTTGTGAATAATAGTTTTAATATTTCGTTTATTTTGGGTATTGGTTTGCGCTATTGTTATTGTAGGCTATTAGGATTTGGCATTATGGATGGGTATGAAGAAAACTAGTACAGTGGTTTTACTTTGTTTTATTTAACAACAACAAATATTACCTTTATTATTATTAACACAGGAAAATTGTTTAAATAAAACCAAATGATCACTCTATTATAATCTAACTGTAAACTAATCTATTCGATATGTTATGCTGGTTTATAAGTTACTGGATAATTATGTTAATAGTTTTTTGTTAATTCGCTGTTGTATAATCTGTTTTCAACATTGTGTTAACCTTTAGTCTTTCTAATCACGTTTGTATTCAGTAGTAGTTATTATGACAGCTCGGATTTACCTTTAGCTCCTAATTTCAATCTCAGTTTTCTTGTTTATTTGCATAAATTTTTATTACAAAAATTAAATAAATGTTTGAAAAAAAGCATTTACATCATAATTTAATAGTTCAGTATAACTCTTTAAATATATATATATATATATATATATATATATATATATATACATGTTTAATTTAGGAAACGTTAAGTTATGTTTACTATTTTTGGACGGAATATAACTGTGTTGATAATCAAGTCATACAGTTTGTCAGTGGATTAAACTAATTAGCTTTAGGAGTTGCATGTTTCATAATATTATCATGAAGTCTTGCTAAGGAATTACGTATACAGTGCATAACAAAATATGTCATATTTCTAACTACAGTAGAGAACATGGTTTCAAAAAAATCTATAATTGCAAAAATGATGCTATGGAAAACTCTACGAAGTAAACCCTTATATTGTGTCGTATATTGTCTCAATACATTAGAGAAGAATGAACTTCTTCGCGTCCGGATTGAGGGAACTTTGTGATTAAATATTTCCAATGATTTATAAATATTATTTTCATCCAGGGAACCTGCTATATTTTGGGCATTGTTAATATTTCCCTTGTGGATATTCTCTGGATTTAATTGAGCTGATGCCTCAGCTGGAGGAAGGTTTTGAGCTTGTATTTGTTTTAAAGCAAAATGATGATCACTGCTGCCAATTATTTGAAGTGCAGACAAATGTATCAGAGATGAAATACAAGAGATGTAGAGGACCTGAAAGAAAAACCAACCAACTCAATAGTTTTTATCCATATCAAAACATATAATATAAAGTAAAGTTATGGTGCAATTTTCATTTAATACTTTTTTAAAATAAAATTTGAATTTTTAAACCTAAATTAAAGTATGACTAAACACGTTTTTCTATGATTTAGGAGAAATTCAAATTGCGATTTGTAGATATCTTAGAATACATCTAATCTATTTCCTGTCAAACAATGACATAAAATTCACGGGTGACCGACTCTACTGCTACTTTTATATAGTGTTTAAGTGTTGAATATTACCAATTACGCATTTATTGGAGATATGTTTTCTATGAAAGTTGAGGGTAATATTTTTTTTTAACCTCTAACAATTCCATAAATGATTTTTAAAATTATTTATTTATCCCCGTTGAATACAACTTAGATACAAGATTGATAAACAAACAGATTATTGTAATTTTCTCTTAGAGTATACATTCACTATCATAGAATTTATACATAAAAGATGATTTTGTTTAGAAGTGATTTTGAAGAACAAAAAAAAAGAAGGTCTTCCTAAAAACAAATGTCCAAATAAGCTTTGTTATCCGAGTACTACCAATGTGTACGTAATAAATACAAATATACCATCAAATGGGATTGAGATATCGATACCTAATAACACAGAAGTTTTATGTTATTATTTTGTAGTAAGTCACAAATTTTAATATATGATTACCCAATTTTTTAAATGGTATATATTCAATATATGAGTTGAAAAATATTTGAAAACATTGAATTTAGGGCAAGATACATAATATTTCGTTCTTTACTGGGTAAATAAAGTAATTGTTTTGGCCAAGATATAAAAAAAAAAAACCTAAAATTAAAAATTCTTGTTACTTTATTAGAACACACTATTACTTTTCTGAGTCATTCATGACTCTGCTATCTAATTCATAACTATTCCCAAAGTCGAGTTAGTGCGCTGAATGATAAAGAGAGGCTCTCTTTATTTCTGATAAATAACAAAGAATTTGTTTCTTGTTCATTTTAATTTATAAGCATTTTTCAGCAGTGAGGACTTATTCAGCTTCATATGACGAAATATTTTTAACATTTAAGGGTTTTATAAAGTCAATAGTTTGAGATATTTGACATTATAGATTGTAGGTTATTGAACGAAATTTTGAAAAGACTAAAGAATAATCATAATATTTGTCGTACTCTGCAAACTAACAGCATAAAATAATCTGTGGAATTTAGTGTCGATATTTGAATCAGATCAGGTGTTGTATCTGTTTTGGACAGAAAGACAAACAGATAGAAAGACATAAACAAAGCATTAATGAATATGTTTTTACATTATTAGTTTTGAAGTTTGCCACGGTGCTTATTGGTCAACATGTACATGCAGTATAGAGAAATAATAATTTTGAACTATTCCATACAATTTCCGCTTGTCAGAAAACTAAAGTAAACCATGCAAAAAGAGATTTCACTCACATAACCTCAAAATTAAATTTTTAAAAAGTGCAAAAACTAGTCGTCACGGAAAATGTAATTTTGAAAAAAATATTATAAATATTAAAGGCGTGTGTTCGTTTAGCTATGAAAGGATAATGACAGGGTTGAAATTTCACTTTTGATTTTGAAAATCATTTCTGAATCGTCTAATATAGTTACTTGCCATTTTGTACTGAAATTTATGTTATTAACCTTCCCTTTATACTAAAATTTTAACGATATAGCCGCTGAGTTACGGCAGATATTGTGAAAACCTGAACAAAAATCCTACAGACACGAAATTTTGTTGAAAGTTAGATTATGTGGTTTACTTTATTGAAGGAAAAAATCAGACACGCCAGCCACATCAGGGCTCCCGTGCGGTGGGGTTAAAAGATAGGACTAAACAAGTTTTAATTTACTTGTGTTCATGTAACAGTAGAAGATAATTAAGTAGTCGATGAAACAATATTAAAAAAATAATAATTTGTTTGTTACAAATAACTTTGTATTCTCTCTTACTGGTGATATATGTTTAGACAACACTTTAAAATGAATTTCTCTATAGTATGTATTCCCTATAAAGGAAATCAAGAAACCCCTAAACTTAATAAATTATTTCATATAACTTTGATATTTTTAAAAAAAAATACGATTTTACACTTACGGAGTTCATGATGTTGTTTCTATAGTCGTTTTGATGGCATTTTTTACCAGAAGTCGTGTAATTATATTATTATCAGATCTGCTGTTCTCACAACATTCATTCTCTTTGTGTTAATTAAAACTGAATTCTATTTTAAAAGAAAAAGATTAATTGTTATCAATACAATTTACTGGATGACAACGTATGTCGATAAATATTATTTATTGATTTGTTTTGTAAAGCAGCCATGTCTATTTTAATAGTTTGATATAATCATCATATTAATTAAATACTTAAACATTTCATTTAGATATATACAGTATAGTAGAAATTTTGTGGTGGTTAAAAGAATATTGCATTTTCAAAAATATCATTTTTGTATTCCTGTGAGTTAAGAAATTACTATGTATATAAACAATGGTATATTTATGGTTTTTATAGGTAATTCACTAAGAACCAAATAGGTTGACAAATATTGAAATTGTGGTATACTTGCGACATGGAGACATCAACTTGCATTGTTTTCAATTATGAGAACTAAAATTAAAAGGGTTCTTAATTAATAAAACCAAATAAATTCAAATAATTTGTCTTGAAAGGAGTTTACGATTGCTGAAATAAAACACCTTATGATGAAAACCAAACCGTTAATAAACGACTCTAAGACATAGACGCGGAAGATGGTTTAAGAAAGGGTAAAGTATTTAGTAATTTAAAATTAATAATTTATATTCAAGAGTGTACAATGTTTATACTTTTCTAATATATAATTGCCGTAATCTAAATTTTTATTTAGTTTTAGTGAATTGATATTATTTATAAAACTGTATTCTTTGGTACCTAAAGTTCATTTAGATTTTATTGTTAGGAAAACAATATTAGGACTCTTTCTGAGAACCAATCCAGAAACGTTTACGAGAAAGTAAAGTTCTTACAGGGACGGAATATTAATTTGTTGGAAAAAACCTAAAGAACTTATTTTGCATAAAAACAATTACGGTGAATGTACGTTTGAGGTTCTTGTTCCTGTTAAATTTCGTGGTGATTCTGTGAATTATATTTTGAGCCGTGAAACTTGTTTACCGTAAGGTGTGTTGCCGAAAGGCGGTCTTCCCGAAATTTAAATATTTACTACTCAATGTACCTGAAGGATGTAACTTTAACTTATTACAAGCATTCATAAAAAAAAATACAGGATGTTGACTTGACGGACAATTAGGAATACTTATTACACAGTTTTTGCGCCAGTGGAGGAGAATGAAATGTTGCTTATTCTATTGATTAACAATTTTAAAGTGTATTATTACAGCATTCTTACAACATGTAGTAATGGTATATAATTCTACTTTGGAAAAGTTTGAAACGAATGTACTAGCTGTTGGAAGATAGAATTACGTAATACAGAAACGGTTCGCCATACATTCATCCATAATCGTGTGTGACAATCATAATGACAAAATCGAAAGTAAATTGAACAAAGTATGATAGACAATTTAAGAGTTACTATATATTACATAGTAATAATGATATTTCGCACAAAATTCTAACTTTCTATAGATCACCTTATACGAAGAGAGATTTTGTTTTGAAATAGGCCGATGTATTCGGGGTTCATTATATAGAAATCAATGGTTCACGTGACTATATTTTAATTACAAGTTTCTTATCTAATACTATGAATTCATGATACTATAATCGGTATTTAATCATCTGTGGTTCATTTACTTAAATGATTACAATTAATTTAATTACTTAACCCAGAGCGAAAGCAATGATGCAACAACAAAGTTAGTTCAATTAATCTCTCAGTAGTATGTAATCCCTACGAAGTCAATATGTAAAATGATTACCCATGAAGCTAGCTCACCTTTGTTGTACATGGGCTGTGATCTTTCGTGGTACTTGGTTCTCGGGACTGTTCTCCTTAAATTCCCAACGACGTCGATGGCACTCTTAGAACGTTCGAGAATCTCGCATTCTTTCGGCAACTTCACTGCTAACCTCCGTTCTGCTGATTGATTGATTTCGATTTTCTCCACGAATTGGCTTCTATATCTTTAAGTAATCCAAGACGCGTTTGTTGTTGCAAGCTAAGCAGTTTCCTAACTCTTTACATGTTTTTTACTCTAACGTCGCTATGATTTTTTGGTCATTGGTAACTGTTGTCGGGACTTAGAATAAAAACGGAATTTAAACATCTAACCTAATCCTAATATTTAAATCCTAACAATTTCGAAATATAGGATGTTTTCTATTTAGTAAGAACACAATTATTGACATATTTTGGTGATATGAATTGTTTATCTTTTTGTTCGCGTTTGTATATTTATTGATTTACTTTTATTTTTGTATAAATATTTATTAATTAGGAAATTGTCATGAGTTGTATATGTGCCATAGCAGCATTTTTTGTCGGGACAATGTTGAATGTATGTTGTTACGACTACTGGTTGTTATTATTGGGCTAAGAAGAAAATGTAACATTTTTACAAAAAATAAAAAATATTGGCAAAATGAAGAATAAACGATGTTTATCCAATTATGGTACAAATATTGACGTTAAAATATTGAAAATATGCTGCACTTAATATAGGTAACGATGGCTCTGTCAATTTTGGGCC
Source organism: Aphrophora alni (assembly GCA_963513935.1). Classification (NCBI taxonomy): domain Eukaryota; kingdom Metazoa; phylum Arthropoda; class Insecta; order Hemiptera; family Aphrophoridae; genus Aphrophora; species Aphrophora alni. The sequence continues at coordinate 136,462,988 of OY740766.1, read as the reverse complement.
AATAGGGAGATCTAATTTTTTTTTCAAAAGCCTGACATTATTGTAAAATAATGATAATGTGATACGTGTACAACTATGGCAAAACAACTTGTTACATAACCAATATCAACATATACAATGTTGGCTTCTATAATACATGAAATGATAAATTATTACACAGTTATAATATAGTGTAATTTCATTAAAAATTAATTAATTGTACAATATGGTTTGTTTATATAAGTATGATTTTATTACCTTATATCAAATTTGCATAAAACCTTTGTTGGTCAGATGAATAAGTTCTTCAATATAATGTTAATTTATGCTATAGTATGATATAAATTTAAAACGATTAAGTTTTTAGATATTTTAAATCTTCACAATTTCTAAAAATTATATGGCTAATTTCAAAACTTTAGGGTACAGAAAATATTTAAAACAAATATGTAACATTTAGAAGAACCTCTGTTAAGACATAATACACTCCATTTATTATATTATTTATTACATATTAATTTATCCCAATAGTTTTGTAACCAAATTTGTTTTTCATAAATTCCAAAATACCTTACACTGTGAGTCTGATTGGAGAAAAAATCCAACAAATCAATACTTAAAATTTTTTTTGGGTTGTGAAATTTTACGTGAACAACTAGTCATAATAAACTTTGTAAAACTGTTGGCTTAATATTGAACTATAATCAAGACGTTAATATAAAATATATAATCTATATTGCCCTCTCAACGAATGTCCACTTTATTACTGAGACGTTATTCAACTGGGAGAGCATGTTGACCGTAACTGTTTATTAGTTACAAGAGCGTTCGCGAAATAGTATTGAAATATGTACTAATTTTCTTAAGATTTCAAAAAATGTAATTATACATTATTAAAACAATTATTACTAATTAGGAAATTAAATCAAAATGAAAACGATCTGCCCTTTCTTTCTGTTTCGATCTGCCCTTTTTCTAAAAGAAAAAATAGTTTTTAAAATAAATCATACGTAACCAAAGACGGCGGAATATGACTGCCTCTGCAAACAATGAAAATCAGAAGTATTTAGACTTTAAATATAATAATTTTGAATCTGCATATTTTTACTAATAGAACTAATTACTAATAGAACCAAACTGTTTATTTTCACCAAGGCCTAGTATTTGAAATGTATATAAATTTATATTTTCGTTGGAAGCTTTCAAACTTGTTATTCGCCATTTAAAATTTTAATAATGTAAAAAGTCTATAATTTGGAGAGCACACAAATCATGATACAATTTGACTAAAATAGTGTAAACTCGAATCGGATCAAACTATCGTTAGCTGAACTACAGACCGATATGGAGTTGTAGGGCAGTCGAAGAAGAACGAATTGCACGCAGTAGCGGCCGATGGTTAAGGGCAATGGGAGGGCTCTGTTTTATTTTATACACGTAAGGGAAGGCATGTTATCATTCACTTAACATTCACAATCACAAAGAGTTAAACTTAAAAACATAAACAAACAACTCGTGTGAGTGGCAAGACACTATTTAGAACAGTTGCGCCAACTTATTTTGCCCATTGAAAACAAGGTTTTTAGTAATGCGGAACATTTAATTTATGGTGGCTTCACTGACTGATGTCTGCACGCGCAGCTTCGGACTCTGCCCTAGAAGCCCATTACACGCTGTGTAAATGACGTCACGGCACCCTCAGCTCTGTCTGCTGCTTGCCCCATATGACTAAATGCAATGAAACTGGGACGCTCTGGCCACCGTCCGAACTCCAGAATACATTCGTCAAATATTTTATATTGTAAAACTTTCGCTACAAATGATGTTGAAATCCATAGCGGCAATTCATAATTCATTTATCTCCACAGAATTAAATACATATAGGTATTTACATTATTAAAATAATATTATCATTGGGGGGGGGCGGCGTCCGAGAGTCCTTATGAGTAAGCCGCCACTGATTGCACGTCTACTACACGCATTGCAAAACGCACAATTGTTTCATAGGAATGCACGACGCAAGTAACATAGGAATGGGAGTTATTCGTTTTACCTTCAATTTCCTTGTATTATGTATAATAATCAGGATCTGTAGTGTCTTAGATTTAAAACTACTGAACTCTGTATAAAATGGTTTTATCTTTACTCTTTTAATATTAATTCAATTTTTGACACAACTTGAATATTCAAAGTACTTCTAATGATTTACTCTGTTTACTATTATTATTAATGGTGAAATTTGAAATATAATTATAAACATTTTATTTCAACCTAATCTCTATCAAAATCAGCTGCGTATAAATATTTACACATTTGTAATTTTGTATATTTAAAACATCAATATTCGTAATATCAAAAATAGTATTTTATGGTTAGATTTATATCTTTAATTTTAAAAATTATATTTTTTTAAAACATATTCATAGTCTATTATGTAATTTGCTGCGACGTAATAAAAACTTATATTCACTCGTGCTCTCTTATTTAAAAATACTTCATTACATTACACACACCTTAAAGTTTTGCATTTCTATATTTGTTTCATTTTGCATATTTTATAATTAATTAGTCATACGTTTCTTCATCTACGTGTTACATATTTATAAAAATGTAAAATATAGTTAATTTTATAAGGTTGTTCTTATTTCTAAACAAGTTGAAACACAGTGTTCATTGCTTTCTGTTTCTATTTGAGTGGGGTACGAGATTTTCTTTCGGGAAAATGGTGAGAACAAAATAAATATATGTAATGAGACAAATATGGTGAACTTTTAATATTATTAAATTATTTCAATGAAATAAGTTTAACAGTAACATAAATTTTATTGTTGTTTGTTAAATTTATTGTTAAGGTAATAATAATAGTCTAAATGATAAAAAGTAAATAGTGTAGCATATCAATACAATATGTATGAAGAAATATTTAAATATATTATTTATGTAAAGACTGCAATGAATTTTTTAATAATATTAACTAACGAATTGGAAAAGACAATATATTAAAACATTATTATTAGATTAATTCATCTATTATTTTATATGTTTATACTTTTATAAAACCTAAAGTAAGGAGCTTGTTGTTTGAAAAAACTACTTTTAATTTTTTTTATTAAATCACCATTATAAATAATAATATTAATGAGTATTAAATGTATGATTTAAACAAATACTTTGTTTTATAACATTAGTGTGAAAACAAATGTACAATAATTAGGAATTGATTATTTATTGAAATTAAAAAATATATAAATGATCAAGTGTTATTATCTGTTTATTACTTAAAAATATATAGAAAAAACATTGGGAATAAAATTTTTTAGATATAAGAAGTGTACATTGTTTAACACGCGATGATCAGTTTCCAAAATTTACAGTACACGAATTCTTTGTACATTATTATTTGTATCAGTTCATATTAACTTAAAATAAAATTGATGAACTACTTGAGTTATTAATATCACTCCAAGTTGGCGAATAGAATAGCAATTATTAAGATTACGTCTTTTATACATACATATATATATATATATATATATATATATATATATATATAATAATAATAATTATTATTATACGTTTAAAATAAGTTCATGCTAAGTTGTATACATATTTGATATTTTAAAATCTATACACTATCGCTGCCTGGTTTATTATACAACTACATTATACATGGAGCAAGATTATAATTTCAAACTGAAAGCAACCATTAAATAAAAAAAAATCCGTTATAATAGAAATGAAAAAAAAATCAAATATATCCTTGGTTTTTAGCCCTTTGAATGTTATAATAAAATAGTGTATACTATATATTGGCTTAAAGAATAAAAAATTATATAATGTAAAAAAAAAACTCTTTTATAATGGTCAATGTAAATTTACAGCTTATATTGAAATAAGTTTCAATGCAGTATATAAATATTGGTCTACTTGTTTAAATGGTAAAATACAACCAATGTATACAAACATCAATACTAAATATATATTTAGAAAATGTTTGAATGGGGACCTTCGACATCTACTTATTAGGATCCAATTTTTGATTCTGTACTGTTGTTTTCTTTTTTGAAATAATATTAACGTTTATATATAACTAACGAGTATAAAGTGAAGACAATGGGGATTAAATTTAACTCGTATTATAAAAATACAACAGTAGTAATTCTTTGTTAATTGTCCAAGTATTTGTCACTTGCTAAACTATTTACTCACACTCCGATCACAGGAAGTAAATCATTCATTATTAGATTTTTTTGAAAATGATTAAAAAGTAAAATTTTACTACCTCTACGAAGGAAATCAAGAATTAGTTATCTGAAGTAATGTAATAACGCTAAGTAAAGGGATTTGTTATTTAATATATAAAGGAATATAACTAATTATTTGGAATGCTATTGAAGTCGTAATCTTTAGTTATCAGTCCATAAGACTATTGAATTCTAATTTATAAAATAACTTATATTGCAGAATATAAGTAACAATTCAAGTATAATTGTCATAATAGATTTATTATATTGTATGGTTTAATATGAGTAAGTTTTATAAAGTGCAAATAATACAAACACAGTACTTTCGTATTTATATAGAATTTGACGAAATTATAGTTCCAGAAGCAGTTAGTGTTTTATTCTCAAAAGGTAGATTGCAATAAAAAAAAAGCAATTACAACAATAAGCAAGAAAGTACTTGTGTTAGAGAAGTAACGTGTGATAAGACACGAAAAGCCGGTTGAAGTAGCGCCAAGTCAATTATAATTTTATAAAGTTTTGAGTAAACGGCACTATAAACAGTCGTTTTAAAACCATCTTCAATTTACAGTTCTTAATAATAAACTATTATAGAGTATACAATAACATTAACACCAGTATAAAAACATTTTAACTATCTGAATTTATTTTTATATTATATTTAATTTTTTTTTCAGATACATCATATAAGATGTAGACTATGGTTATGGCAAAAAATAATCCCCCATCTGTTAACGATAGAATTTTATGTTTTATGTACTAACGACGTTGTAAAACAATTTCATCGTTGTCGCTGAAAATTATTATAGGGGCAGTGGCAAACGAAATTGGGTATAATTCAAAAGAATTGCTTTACACACGTTTAGAAAATGTAAAATATGAACGTATCTAAACAAAAATATCCAAGTGTTTCCTGTATGAAAACACAGTTTATATTTTAAAATAAAAGTAAATCGATTTGTACGTCTTAATAAATGTTTTATAATATTATTCTTTATACAACCATTCAAAAGTCTATTTAATGAAGAAACATTGAGCTTTGGATACACCAAAAATTATATCACTATTGTAGGAACTAAATAACGCTAATTCGAAGGATTAAATAATTGGAATAAGTCGAGCGAAGAGAGCTTTATACGTCCACAACAACATCATAGGATTCATTTTAGCTGTGAATTATTGCAATATTGTTATTGTTATTGTTATAAGTTATTGTAGGAACTTGTTATTTACTGTATTTATAAATAAGAAATAAAGTGTTAGGTGTCAATCTATGTATTAGAAAAACAAATACTATGTTTAAATTATACAAAGAAAATTAGCTTATTATTTATAATCTTAAACATCATATGTGGAATATAAAGTATTAAATTTAGTGGATATTGGAAGAATTGCAAATGTATATGTGAAACTATCATATGACCGTTTTTAGGAAGAGTGTGTTATACGTTATTTGAAACATATTCACTGACATGGTGTGGTACTGAATTTTTATCCACCCATTACATAGGCCAAACCGGACGTTATTTAAAAAAAAAATTAAAAGGAAATCTCCCCAAACAATAAAAACTAAACCAGCTAAACGACTTTAAACGATGCACAACATCTAACTAACGAAAATCATAATTACACAGATATTAAAACGAATTTAGAAATATTACACAATACTATAATGAAATTGTATTGGACTTATTAAAATAATTACAAATTTGTTAAAAATATACACATAATCCAGACAATATGTGATATGAAAAATTGAATTTCACGCTCACCCCTATCTTGGACACAATCGCCAAACTAAAGACGAACATGTGAATCCAGTGGATAGTCTTTCAATCCTCAATCATGAAATGCAAATAAGCTACTATCGTTACCATCAACTAGACTATCCGTCTATACATAGAAATAACCATAATGTGGCATAATAAGTTCAAAATTTTAATGACGAAGTGTGTTACTAAGATGAGCACAAAGCGATAGGTGTTTTTGTCTTACCGGTATGTTAATACTTAGCCTGACAAAGCCACCTGTAATAATACATAAGTAATAAAACATAATAATTACTAAAACAAAAATAAACTTAATATTTTGACTCAGATGTGAATTATTAACGCTAATACAAATTTTACCCTTATTATATTATTTTGTTTTTGGTATATTTTTGATAAATATTGAGAATGTCAACTCCTGTATAATACTTGCCACGTAAAAAAATTAATATAATTGTAATTTATATTTATATAAACATTTAATTTAACATACTGATTGGTATTGCCAGTATATCTTTATCTTTTATAATAGTTTAATTGTTAAGAAAATAGTAATTAATACAAATACACGTTCTAAACAGTATCATTGACATTATAATCAAATCGCTGTTTTTTAAAGTTAATGATATGTGTTATTGGATATGAATTAACAATAAATTAATATCATATGAAAGATCTATTTTTTTTAATTTAAATTTCAACTTTTATTTATTTTTTAGATGTATATAATTATATCTCGGTATTGAAGCATTTGCAAGCATCATGTATATATCAAAATATCTCTATGTTAATCTAATTTATTAAAAATTAAACTTATTTATAAGTGTTACTGATTAATTGTTTGATAGAATCGTTCTTTATTAAATTCCCCGAAATGAACATATGACCATAGTATGAACGTATAAGAGCAAAGTTTGTAAAGTTAAAATTTATTCACTTCAAATGTGTAAAAGAGGTAGATAGGTATGTTACCTACGAATATTTACATCACTAAACTCACGTTATGTATTTTCAGTTATGAAAGATAAACGCTCGGGGAATTCAAACCATTTATTCCTTCGGTCATTAAGCGGGTGCATTAATTAGGAGATATGAACGCTGTAAAACAATATGTTACTTGAATTTATTAACTTTGGTTCATTTAGGTAGTGCAAACAGTCTCCCTTATATTTTATAAATTATCTTTTTTTGTCAGACTGAAATGAATAATATTCCATTTAGATATTTATACTTTAAAGGATTAAAACAAATTATTATAATACAGCCGATTTATTGAAAGAGTAAAAAAACAACAATAATTATTATGTTCCATATTAAAATTACACTTACAAAAGGTAAATGTACATATTTATAATTTTTTTAAAATATGTTTCACTAATATATTTATAAATCTACTTTATTTAGTTATTCAACAATTTTGTACAATACTGCTCGCAAAAATGAATAAATCTTGCAACATATTGAACCGATTGATAATGTTACCAGTTTTATTTTTAATATACACGTACTTATTTGCGTAATTAATTACAGAAAAACACATGTTTTTTTGTGTTAGTTTTAAGACTTTATCAAATTACATCAACAGATTTAAATTTGCTATTTTCTATAGCATAGTATTGCTATAGCAGAGGAACTTTTGCGGAGATTTCAGGGATGTTTTAAGATACAATTATATTTGGAATGATAAATGGACGTTGTCATTGATAAAATACCTCTTTTTATTGACAGTTTAAAATAAGCGTAAAATTTATCAAAATTAAATTTTTCCGTATTACTCGTTATACGAAATTGATATAATTTTGGAACAATTATGTCAACAACATACTATATAAGACCAGCTATTGTATTTGTAACAAAGATACTTAAATACCACTTTTTGTACTCGAAAAATATACACTTCTAATGGGAGTTTGGGTCTTAATGGCATAATGAATCCTAAAAATCAAATTACAAAGTAACTTCTTTAAGATTTTATTGATCCCCTTATGTAACTGCAAACAAGAGTGTGGCCAACGAAATAAAGATTGGGAGAAGAAACGTCAAGGGATGTCCCAGCAGGAAAGAAAAAGGTAAATAACATCCTATTGAATTGACTTGTTGTAACTCTTTTGTGCGAATAAAATATATGGAAATAACTGTACAATCACCTGACACTGTTATTCAAAAAGTAATAAAGGTGGTTTCGAGTTTATTAATCAATTGTCGTTTTCATGTGTAAAATGTATTTAAAAGAAGTCTACATCATTTTTAAAATGATTTAGTTACAAGTAGATACCCTTAAATTATAATTTTTAATAATAAAAAAAAAAAAACCGATTTCAAAGAACCGTAAGATTATCAAGACAATGATAAGCCTTTAACGTACATGACGATCCTTCATGAGCCGGAATTATCACAAAATTTAAGCGTGTTGCTAGGAAATATTAAACACCTACCACTTTTAATATCAAAACACTGTTGGGTAAAATCTAGTCAAAACCAAACAAAACATGGGACTCACAACTATAAGAAGTATATTTACAGTTTTTATTGTTAATTTGACTAGGATAAAAACCCTCTAAATATAGATAATATAACTAAATTAGATAATTATTATATATATATATATATATATATATATATATATATATATATATATATATATATAAAATAAAAAATAAACATTCAAAGTAGAAAGAGTTGCACAAAGTAGATAGTGTTTTGAATATGACACATTAATTCATTTATTTTATTTATTTATGTAAAAAAACTTAAAACGGTACTTGATTTTACAGTATTTTTCGTGTTTAAAAGATGTTTTTAATGGTATGAGATTGTTTGTTTTAATGATGACTGACAGATAAGTGAAACAGCAGTGAACAGGAACACTTATAATAATATTGCTCAGGCAAATAAAAAAACTTTATAAATGTTGTGGCGAGAAATATGTTAGGATATTACCACAATCAAAATGATATGTAGAGTAAATGAAAATAAAGCTACTGTAATAATAAAAATGTCTAGATTTTGTTAAGTTTTTTTCAACACAAACCATACATAACACCAAGTATTATATATTTATTGACAGATTTTAAACTGCGGGACGATGTATGTATGTAACCGTAATACCACACATTTTATTTCATAACATTGGTGAGTTAGATAATAATAGTATTCTAAAAACCAATTTATACCTCAGGAATAAGAAACAATGTCACCCATTTCCTCTACTGTATCGTGGGACAAAGTTATTATAAATAAGAGGATATACATAAATGGGGTAGAATATAATATGATATATATAGATAATACCTGGGTTATTGCGTGAAATATGAAAGATAAACTGAAAATAGTCAAGTGATAAGGCCACCAAACAATAGGCTATGTTATTACTACGTAAAAATTTTAAATACATATTTCAACTCAACAGCGAGAAACGATATGCCACATTCTGCTATAAACATTTCTCAAGACGAGAAGCTCTTCATTTGATGCCCGATATCTTTACTAACTTGGAAGTTACGAGACGGACAAACCCTACCACAAAGCTCTACGGATGATGACTCTAACACAGAAACCTTTACCTATAAAAAACATGTTATATATTTTTCAACTAAGGCAATGTTAGGAGATTGCAAATTATAAAATTATTGTATTTTATTTGGAAAGCAACAATGTATGATAAATAAATAAATGCCATTAATATGGTTTAATTGTACAATCACCTGAAATTCTGTTATTCAAAAAGTAATAAACGTCGTTTCGAGTTTATTAATCAATCGCCGTTTTCATGTTTAAAATGTATTTAAAAGAAGTCTAAATCATATTAGGGATGACTTAGTTACAAGTAGATACCCTTAAATTATAATTTTTATTTTTAAAAACCGATTTCAAAAAAGTAAGATTATAAAGACATTAAAATTACTGATATTACTGAATTATTGGTTATATGGTAACAAGTTGTTATATGTAAGTATATGTTAATACGTCAACTATTATCATTGTTTATTTTTCCATGAAGATACTTAAAAAATTGTAACATGATGTGGTTAGTACTAATATAAATGTAATCTACAAATATATTCATTAATTAGAACAATTAATGATTATTTCATAGATTGTATAAATATTTATTAAAAACGTAAAATAGGAAACAATTAAATAGTTCTTTTTTTTTTATTGCATATAAATTTCCCAAATTGTAGTTCCGAAATATATACATTTAAATTTTTTCTGAAGACGGTTTTGTTTGCTAAAACAACCGTATTAGTTACTTTAAATAACTGTAACGTAACGTGGACGGGTAAATTTAGTTTCTTATTTCTTCGTAACTTATGTAGTAGCCACCTTATTTGCTTTTGTGTATATAATTCTAGTGGTTCTAGTGGTAATGCATAGGTTCAATAAATTCTATTGATAAATGCTTGCCCATAGTAGGTAATTGATGATTTTAAAACTAAAATTATTCTAAATACTGGAATAAATGATAATTTTAATAGTAATAAGCGAAAAATATTAAATAATGTTTGTCAAGAGATGCTGTAATCAATATATAATACACTCCTTTTTCGTTAAAAAGTATGCTCTAAAAATTATTCCGATTCTCTTATTTTTATAATACCTAAAATAAAAGACAATTGTATTCCTTAAAACACACTTTTAAATAAAACATTTAATAATAATAAATACAAAGTATTTCAATATTTTTGGTTTCAGTTATAATTTAAAGTGATTAATGTACACTTATTGATTGGTGAAGAGAAGAAATGTAAATATAAAGGGCGCTTCAGTAATGCAGAGTAATTAAAAAAGTAAAATAATAATAACAAACTAAATCTGCATTTTAATTTAGATTAAATTTTTTGATATTGAAGATACAATTTTACACTATTAATTAACAGTTACAAAAATCATCATTGGTTAGCCTTCAATTTTATTGAATTCCATAAAAGAGTACCTGAAAAAACGAAACATTAATTAAAATAAACAATTTGTTGGAAGTTGAAGTAACATCATTAAAGCAGACTCAAGTGTTCTATTGACAGAAAATGAATGTATAAGTTATTCATATAGTGCTGCAGAATTGGTGCCAGAACCCATATTAGTCTTTTTTCAATATGGTTAAACCAATGTAGTAGCTTGTGTGAAATAATAATTTTTAAATTATTTACAATGATTTTGAAACAATTTATTGCGCGACCAGAAACACAATTAGGTAAACTAAAATACTAGTCAAATAAAAGGAACACTTTTGCTAGAAAATTCGTGAATAGGATATATTGACTCTAATTAAAATTTTTTTAAATCATATCACAAAATCGTCTAAGTTATTATGATTAAATTACAATGAAATGTAATTACTTTTATAAAATGTTAGTTAAATGAAATTTATATTATTAATAACTTAGGATTATTATTATTAGATATTTTTGTAAAAAAAAATAAAATAATAATAATAAAGCAAAAAGATATTTGATGATATTTTATCTTAATTAAGCCCGTTAATTAATAGACATTTCGGTCCTAATATAGTAATTGGTTTTTTAAGTACTTCGTACATTAGAAGAGATAATGTTGTTTTTTTTTAATGTGGTCTTAATGAATATTTATTCAATTAATAACTACTTACCTAATTGTAGATTTAAAAACATTAAGTTAATATTTTCTACAACATATCGTTCCTTAGAATGACATGGCTACATTTAACAAAATAAATTAGTTTTAGTTTTTTAAATGATATCTCTCTGTGGATATAAAACCAATAATATGACTTATTACGCATTCTGTTAACGGAATTTTGAAGTAACACAATACTGCAATTAATTAATTGTGAAATAATTTTTACATGATTTGGAGTCACAAAGTTTTAAATAAAGTGAAAAAGTCAGTTGAAATTTTTACACACTTCTGTCAGTTTTAGAATTTGTTACTTGTATGTATATAGTTGTTGGTGTGACTGAGTTCTATCTGTAGAGATTTAATATCGTCACTAAATAAAAATGAGTAAGTGCGAGCTACAAGGGTCTATCAGAAGAAATGGAATGTTGTCAATTAATAAAAAAATGATAAATTCTTGCTACAATTTCTATCTGAAGTAATGCAATCTTATTACTTAATAAAAATGAGTAAATAATATTATGAATGACAAGTTTCCAACTACAATTATCATTTTAAAATTAATTATTTTTAATGAAAAAAAAAAAGAAAAAAATTAAGGTCAACAAAGTTATTTTAACTAACTTAAACCAACTAAACTTAAGCTAAACTTGAGCTTAACTAACTGTAAAACCATAAATGATTTATTGAAAAATAACAAAGTTGTAGCGTTTCAAATCATTCAGCTGTTTTTTTCTCAAAAGTATGTTCTGGTTGGATTGAACTTATTAAATCTAAAGTATCCATACATAAGGAAAATTATAAAATGAAAACAATGAAGTACGAAAATTATTAATTGTTAATACTCTTCAGGGTAGTAATTATCAAAACAGGAAAATTATGTTTATTCAACAAAGAGCTCTACTTACAGTGTTATAATTAAAACGGATTATGATGAAATCCAACCTGATTTTATTTGAAAGGAGTAAATGTAATTTAATAGTTTTTACATTGTAATTCTTCTCTCGCTCTTTGTTATTTACAAACTTGTGTACATATAACTTATGGTTATATTCTGAATTGCATGTTTTTATATCAAAATTATATAAACTACCGTGGTTCAAATAATAAAGTTGATTTACTCTTATCTTGAAAAGAATTTGTAGTATTCCTGTCGCTAGATAATGTTACATCTTTTAAACTAACATTTATTTTGTTTTAATATCATATGAGTTATTACAATTAGTTTATTTGTATGGTTTTTAATAACTTTAGATATTATTAAAAACGCTGATAATGAATAGTTGGATATAAATTATATATTTACAAGATTTTTAAATTGTAATATGTATATTTTCGTTGCTATAGAGGTTTAAATTTTCTCATGAGAAACTACAAAATACAGTAATCTAACGTAGTATTTGTTTCTAAATTGATATTGTAGTTATCTTGTTGTTGGACATTTTCTTTTAGATGAATAATTGTCGGTACGCTAATGGTATGGTTTCTTCTTTGTTTCAATGTGATATTGTTATATTCTTAATTATATCGGGCTGTAGATGGCACTTTATCAATGGAATAATATCAAACAAAACGTCTTAATTTACTGTATATTACATATTAATGTGTATGAAATATAATTCAAACTATAAATCTCTAGACGATTTTAGTAAAAATGCTTGGAATTGGTGATGAAAATTGGAATTTATCAATAAAAAACCTTTAGTAGTTTTTTTAATAAAGCGCTTTAAAACAGCTTTAGATATAGAAATAAAGACAAAAATAAAATAACAAAAAGTGTAACAATATTTAAAAAAAAAATAGATATTTAATAATTTATTCATTCCTTTGTATAGGATATATTTTATTTACAATGTAATATATATGAAATACCTAACTATCTTAACCTATATTGATGTATACTGCATATTAACCATAAGAACAGATATTTAAAATATATATTTAGATGTAGGAAATATTTCATCACTACATATAAAAAAACTAATTAAGCATTATTCAACTAAGTGAAATGAAAGGATTATCAAAGAAAAAAAAATATTACAGACTGTATTTTAATGACTGCTATTATTTTGTGCAAGACGATATATTACATACATTGGCTGTGCAAATATTATATTACGTTGTAACTACGTTTTTTTGTTCTTTATAACATAACACCGGTTAAGCTGATTGATTTACAAATCTTTGCAAAAATTTATAATTATCTTTATAATAACAAAATAATAATATGTACAATGACATATAAATCACGCTTTTGAGTTATTTTCCTTAAAGTTTTATTTAAATTTATTAACAGTAGTGGTTCACACGAAAACGAGTTTTAACCTAGTATATGTTATGAGTTCTGGTGTATGTTTATTGTGATGGTAAAAACTATTAATAAGTTAGTGTTTGAAAATACGTAACCACAACAAACTTATTTAAAGTAAAAATCGTGTATATATAGGGTATGTATATTAACATGTACTAATTAAGACACAACGGAGGTTTTATATCGACATGTAATTTCATTAAACTAAGTTTACGTAACACGTTTTACTTTAAAATAAAGTGGCACAATACGAATTTGTGAAGCTTGTTTAGGAAATGACACTCTGAATAGTGATGAGTGCCCTTTTCGGGGGAGAGATTTAAATAAACCGGCATACATTTGTCTATATTACTAGAAAGTTCACTTAAAATATCTTGCCTACAGAGGTCGCTGCATGCATTTGAACAAGTCAATCCATGATCTGTGTATATGGACAAAATCAAACAAGCAGTGTACGATTACTTCAGTTTAAATGTGACTTATATTAATGGTTAAATTACTTCATTTAATTAATTAATAATCATGACTGTAATTAAAAGGCGTGATAATACATTAAAATACGATAATAAAATACTCTGATTTAAATAGGTATCCAAGAATCTTGACTCTTGAGAGAACTCATTTCCGTCGACCGATATAGTCAATAATATATTAAGAGATTGATTTTGTCGACAAGGGATGCACAGAAAAGTGGTATTTAAATAAATATAATAATCCGAAAGTAATATATGAAAAGTTATCAAAAAATTTTAACTATCTGTATAAAAAAATGATACTGGGATTGTATTTTTACAAGTCACATATCACCATCAACAATTTTTCATATTCTTGATAAATATCTTTTATGAACCTTATATTTTAAAAGAAACAAAAAGGAATAAGTGTGTGTTCAAGGAACAAAAATTAAGCATTTTTAAATACAAGCTACATGGTAGTTTTTTTTTCAAATGATGATGTATACTACATTTCGTTTAAGGTTTGGAATTCCAGATAAATTACAAACACTTATCACGTATTGAAAACTACAACTGTTAGTAAAAAAACATTAAATTTAAAAAAAGGAAAAGATGATAGTGGTATATTTTTAGCCATGAGTGGTTTAAGTATGTACATGAAGAGAGTTTAGGAGTTGAAACACTAAACTCTTCTAAAATATATAATTTTATTTTATCATTTTGTATTTTTAGTAGTAGTTATTTCCTATAAATTTATTTTATTTTGAAAACTGTGAGGTTTAATTGAATCACCCGTTACATGAATAAAGAACATGAGATTCTGAAAGGTGAAATAGAAAATCCAAAAGGTAAACCTTATATTTTATAGAATTAAAGACTCTGTAATATTATATTGATTTAATCGTTTTGAAAATGTTACCTAATGAGTAATTTTATTGTCATTCAGCTTTGCCACGCACGATGTCAAGCATTTTCTGATATTAAATTTTCTTTTTTGGCTTCTTGTTTTGTTGACAATAGATTTCCTAAGTATTATTGATCCGTCTTTATTGTGTTCCAAGCTTACATTTTTTGTTGTTGTGGATTAGTTCAAAGTAAAAAATATTGTCACTAAATTGTTTATCAACGTCAACAATAAACTGTCTGGTTTTCTCATCTCGTTGAGTAACGTTACAACTGTGGGAAACGCTTTAATACAAGAGCTCTTTATGTAATCAGTTAGGCACTTTTTCTATCTGAAATCTCACTTTATGGCATTAAACCAATTAAGAGGATATGTTTATTTTAAACCCTGTGTCCCAAAAGGTATTGGGAAGGGGTGGAGATGTTTTTTGTAGCTCGAGTGTTGTACCAATTTAAAGGGCTTTTAAACATAAAAAAAAAGTTTACTTACTTTGTCCAATTTCAAAATGGCGGATATAAAAGAACAACATTTTGGCTTACGCAATTTAATTTACTACCAATAAACTATGTTATTTTCAATCAACTAACTGCTATCAAACATTGCTGATAAGATACTGTACGACCTTATAGTCACAATCCACTACTCCTATATCTTGTCAGTCTTTACTAACTTTATTTATTTATTTTATTTTATTACTTTTATCTCGAAATTTAGAGATCCACCAGATTCTAGTATTAAGAGTCAACTTGCTCTGAGTTGAGAAGTTTTGCATGAGAAGTTATGCAATCATTGGTCAATAAATACAGATTCTATTTTAAACTAACTATCTATAATCTTTCAAAATAAGTCTACTGATAGATTCAAGAAATTCACTATGCATATCTGTATTATAAGTATCGTTCACTCAGTCACGCGTACCTTTATTTACTTTTCTTATTTAACTATGCGCCGCGAAGTGTAAGGGTTTGTTTCTGCTAACAACACGTGATCTGTTTTAAGGTTTATTGAGTGCGTGAGGGTAGGACGTGGTTCTTTTTGAATGGGGCCTGGAAACAGAATCAGCTTGACCGGTAACTACGAAATTCTACAGACTCAGTCAGCCAGTATTGATGCGCGTTTACATGCTAAACAGTTATTATTAAACTATTAAAATAAACTATAAATACACAATTTTATTATTTATAATAATTATTGCTATGGGTTCATTCTAATAACCTAATGTTCCTTACGTAACTATCTGTTCCAAAATCCCCGACTAACCAATTATCGTGTACGGGTTATGACAGTTTGTAGCAAAACGTAAGACCCCTGGGTCAAATCCTACCCCAATCTGGCCTTGTGTGGAATTATTTGGGTGGAGTACAACAGGGCAAATAACTTTCTAATCTAAATACTTTTGGATGAAGGTGTGCGTTAGTCCGATCTCGTAGCCTTTTACAATATAACTGAGGTCTTTGTTGAACCACTTCGGCCCATGCCAACTAGCGGGGTGGGGGGGGGGGATACGCTAAATAAACTAAGATTATAGGTAAATCTGTAACCTTATATTCGGCAACCCGCATTGCTACGGAACCCCAATTACTACTGCACCCAGGATTGAAGGGGCAAACGTAGTGTAGAAAACACCACAACTAATAACAGAGTTTCTCCCAATTTAATGTTAGAATGATTATTTTGTTTTCAAACATTCCCTTTAGGACCACGCACAATATATTGTTAGTACAGTTTCCTAATGTCTATTTTATTAGTATAAATTAATTAAATATGCAATAATAATTATAGTAACTTAATAAATCAAAATACTAGTTGTTTTTATCTCACTTTATTATTATGATTTACTATTAATACAAAGTATTTACTACATAATAAAATGTTATTATTATTTAATTTAGTGAAGGAGATTGCAGTATTTGATCTTATCTAAAAAAAAAAACCTTCAGAATCAAAATAAAAAATAAAACTTTATTTTATTAAGATGAGTAGAAATATTCTCTAAACGTAAGAGGCAGTTCATGTAGATATTTACTTATGACATGTAATAACGTATGGAAACAATCTTGACGGTATCACCAGATGTTACAAATATCTTGTATTTTAGACTTATATTACAAAATCATATATTCTTTCCAACAAGTAATCATTTACACACATTATTCAATGTGATATTACCTATTAAGAATAAACACAGTTTGTACTTGATAAAATTCAATTTTAAGGAAAATATACCTTAATACAAACTCAACCCACCTTACCTCGATCTTATTGTTATACTATGAGAAATAATTATTACTGTTTTGACATATGCTGAACACAATAATGAATAAAGTGACTGTATGATCTATTCACATAATATTGTAGATGTAAATTTCAGTTAAAATTACAGACTTGTATAGCATGTTATTTTCCACGGGTATTATTGAATGTGGGTTTAAAGTGTAACTAAATATCTTCCTTTTGACACTGAATAACCAACATAACAGGAATGGAAACTAAAGCAAACATACAATCAACTCCGCTTATTTTACTCCTAGTATTGCAAATTTATTTACTTGTTCATAATATACTTTCTGCAAAATAACCAAAATCTATGAACGGAGATTTAAAAAAATCTATTTCAAAAAAAATTACAGATGATTTCGTTCTATTTACGTATTATAATAGTAGATATTTGCCAATCATCAATTATTGGTTACTAATAATTTATGTAGTTTACATTTTAAAAGTGAGAATAACAGATTTCTCTCCTAGATTAGATATTTTTATCTCTAAAGTTTTTGAAGTAAAATAACCCTTTGTTAAATGGGATTGAAGAATGTGAATCGTTTATGTGCATAAAAATATATGAATGATAATGTATTACATTTTTGGGCTTATTAACAAACTTTTTTTAAGTTCAAAATAAAATTTTGACGATATTAAAATTTACAAGGTTGTGGGCTACATTTTAAAATTATATAATTCTAATAACCTAAATGACTATTATAATAATTTGTTAAATAACGTTTTGTATAATTTAGATGGTTTAAGACAATTGAAATATTTGTAATAATTATACTAACCATAATTTAAACTTATCATAAAATATCTTTAGATGTATTTTAAGTGTTTACAATTGTTAATATACATATTATTTATCTAAATTCAATAGGCACCATTCAACAGTGACCTATATTAAATCAGTAGTATTTAAACAATATTATATTATATTTGTCAATAATTAATTATTGGTTACAAATCATTTATGTAGTATATATTTTAAAAGTGATAATAACAGAATTCTCTAATAGAGGATTATTATATATTATATTATAAATATATAAAATTGTTGCCTATATTGTGTCTAGAAATATTTATTCATGAAATTTTTATTCTTAAATTGTGTATTTTGTAGTGTCAGTGCGGACATTTGAGAATATAATATGAAGTTCATTAATTACAAATTATTGTGATTTTAATAATTATTTGTAATAATGTAAAGAAATTTTTATGATGTGTAGTAACTATATTACACGTTTTTGATAACTCATAAAACAAAACAAAAACCA
The DNA here is from genome assembly GCA_963513935.1 of Aphrophora alni. Lineage (NCBI taxonomy): Eukaryota > Metazoa > Arthropoda > Insecta > Hemiptera > Aphrophoridae > Aphrophora > Aphrophora alni. Next base: position 136,444,186 of record OY740766.1, on the reverse strand, counting down.
ACTCTAATTATTTAGATGTAATATTATCATATTTAATCTAATACCCTACGATATCAATTCTATCTACAAATCTCATTTGTGTTACATTTTAAAATATATGTCATTGTATACAAATTGAAATCTTACCATTTGGAGTTTCGTAATGTAATTTCCTTTAGTAAACTTCCTTTAGGATTGTAATTTATCTTACTTCAATTATAACTGCTTTTTAAATAAATATTAGTATGTCTGTTTAAAATCATAGTTACTTGTTCACTAATGTTGTAGTACATTTTAAATCTCTTTTTATGTAAACCGAATGTTACATATTACCCAAATGATATAAGTAAAAAATTATTGTGTGTTGTGTTTGTCTAAGTCATTAAGTCATAAAATATTTGTTAGTTTCAATCCCTTACTATTTTATCAACCGCCGTAAAAAAAATAGAAGCTTGCTTAATTTGCAAACACAATTTATAAAAAAAAAGAAGATTGTTTTGGTATTACTTATTGAAAATTTCGACTACAAAGTATGAACGGTTTAAGAAAATATATATGTATTTTAAAGTTCAATTTAAATTACGTAAATTGAAAACACAATTAATTGAGGTAAACTATTGAAAGTCTTTCAAATTAATATAATCTGTCTAAAAGCACATTCATAAACTACCAATTTAAGTCCGAATGGATAGTCTTTAGCAAAATTTTTTTATATGTATACTAATTGTAATATATTTAATACAGCTTAAATGTTTAATACTTTGTTTTTTTATTAATTTAGCTTCGTATTATGAAATAATACCAAACATTCTACTTAGCGATTATTTTATTAGTACATCACACATGATTTGTGTATAGTAGAAAGGCGGCAATCAAAGAATGAGTAGGTGTCGGAAAAGTCAAGATTGATTATCAATTTCATAAAACAAAATTTAGCTTCTTGTTGACATATTATATAAAAAAAGATTTATAATAATATTATATTACTCACCTCCATTAATATTGTGCAAAATTATTCACTAAATCACAAAAAATGGTCTTGGAAGAAATTAGTATATTAAAGTGTCAAGTGCATTTATCAATTAATTATATCTCGAATATTGTTCTTGGCAGTTTTGTTGGCGTCAAGTCGTATTTATTTGTATGCAATGCATAAGAGCGTAGTATAACAGAAACTATTAATCAAACCATTGACTATAAAGCGCAATATCAGAACTGGTAATAATACATAACAATCTGCATCCATTCAAACTATTAATATACAACAGAACTATAAAATAAATTTGGTTTATTGCATTTTTCTTTCATCCTTAAATAAATGTGATTTAATTGTTTAACTAATCTCGTAATGAAAATTTACATACAGATTTTACATTTTTAGAAAAAATAAATTACTAATTTAAAAAAATCTAACTTGTTATCAACAAACACAAGGGAAGAGTCAAAAAAGTGTTTTTGAACATATGTCCCAAAACACTTTGTACTCATCGACATCCTCAGTCTGTTAAAAAATGTTTAAAATATTTCTAATGAACGATTAAGGGTAGAGCTAAAAATTTGTATACACTCTTTTATCTTACTAAACACATTATTTATGTAAACACTTTAAAATATTTATCGTTTTCTGTTTCAAAATGACCAGTATAAATATTCTATTTAAAATAACAATAAAAACATTGAAACCAATACATATTTTAATAGCATATCATTCTGAACACAATGCAATGCTCATATATTCTGTAGAACAACTTATAAAGTAGTAATAGCTGTTCTTTTATAAATACCGTAACAAATTATGGTTTTTTTTTAAATAACATATTCGATGATAAAAGTGAATATTATTCTTTTTTTAATTAAAGCGAAAGTTTTTTTTTGCATCAAGTAGCAAACCTACGTCAGTATTGAAAAACTACACTTCGTAATTACAATAACTGCTCGAAGTTAGGCTGCCCTTAATTGAGTGTGGATGGAGAAGACAAAATTTTCCTTTCGTTTCCAAAGAGGAAGAGGGGAATAAAGATGAGTTAAACGATAAAGAAGAATATGGGCTTCGTGGGTGAAGATTTTGTGGTGTTATTTAACATGAGGCCCGCTTATTTCATATGTTTAAATATTGAATTATTTTATATTAAATGATTTTATGTAGTTGTTGGTTTTAATTATATTAGTATTTTTAATCAGTGATCTTCTAAAACATTATAATCTTCGCTACCAATTATGCTGGACGTAAGCACAATAACGACCCAACAAATCCAGATACGGATTTTAATTACAAGGTGTTTTTGCATACAATTAAAATTACTTATTTTATTTTATAAAGTAACAATGCAAATACAATGAGTAATTCAACCATTAACAAAACTGTAAATATGACGAAAACTTGTATATACTTATACTGCATGTATTTCTACCAAACCTAGTTATTTGGTTTAAGAAATTATTATGATCTATAAAGTTTAAAGATAGTTTTATAATCCTTTTTTTACAATGCAAGCTAGAGCCGAGTTGCAAGACAAGAACAAAATTAATGTAAGTTTTTATTATATGCAGATCTTCGGGACTTCCTAGGACAAAGAACACCAGCGAGATATTCTATTATATTACCACAATTTCCAAAATAATTCGTCTCCTAATGGTCTAAAAAAGTAATAATTTAGAATACAGTGAAAATCCTGATTAAACAAGAAAATTAACAAAGTGGAATCTTGTTGTTCCCGGAAACTCCTCATTAAACTTCTATCACAATCTCTGAGCTCAATTAAGAAAATCCTCCCGAGGGAAAACGCGTGGCATTAATGTTGTATACAGATATTAGGGTTACACAAATTCGAAAAAAGAAAATATAAATTCTACTTTTGTTTTATCTATCTATTATAAAAGCTTATTAATATAAATATATTCGCCGGCATATTATGTCAATTTATTATGTGTCATTCGAATTATATATTACGATCGATATCAAATAAAATGTTTGTTATTTTTTAATAATACGTTAAATACTGTAGAATCAACTGATTTAATTTCTGTTCTTAAATAATTCCACCAATATTTGGAAGGTATACAATTATCCGTTAATAATGTATTAATTTATAGTTATAGTTTATACATATAATGACATATTGTAATTAAAATAAAAAATCTTTTACATTCTAAATAAAAAAATGCTTGATTCAGTGGATGTATTTATTTATTATTTTTTTTTAAATCTCAATTTAGAGGGTATATTGAGTTATGACGTCAACATTTTGTATGCTTGTTTGCAACAATGATGTTAACGTGTGTATTATCATTTAATATGTTACACAACTTTCAAACTATAATAGTTGGAAACGTTTGATGCTGAATATGTTTAATCACAAAAACAAACAAAACAAGCACCTTATTTAAGTTTAAAATTTCGACATTTTTTTCTCTTTACTAAAAATATAATAGACGTATCAAATTGTTTGTTCTGAATCATAGAAAGTTCTCCAAGACGTATTATGCAATATTTGGAATCAAGTAATCACACAAATAAATAACCATATTTCAAAAAAAATCATAAATAATTTAATTAGTAAAGATTATTGATGTTTAACATTTTTGAATAGAAAAACATTTCATAATATTTATCATAACTAGTAGATTAGTTATAGTAATATATGCAATAAAAACATAATTTTATATTTATTCCGTTAAAATATGCAATGACATTATTAGTATCCAGTTACCGTAACAAAATGTATTCACTATTATATAACAAATATTTTGCAAATGAATTATGACAAACTGAAATTGTTGATTAGATCTTCATTACTTTTTCAAACATATTACATTATTAAAATACTCCAAATAACACCATAATTTATACTGATCTCTTCTTAAATGCATCTGTAGCTAAAAAACAAATTCTATGTAAGACTACTGTGATATATTGTAAGCAAGTATTACTGCTTTTCCATTTTCATTTCTGATTTGAAACATTCAACTATATTAAAATACAATAATAAAAAGGTGATACCAATTAAAAGAGTTAAAAACCATCATAGAGCATTCAATGATTTTGTTTTGATTTATTATTAATTCTGTGATATATCGATTAAAATGTGTTCAATTGTGATGAAACTTTATGCGATGATGTATCTCCTATCTAATCGTCAACAATTTGAAAATCATTAAAACAATTTGCTTCGTTTGATAAATATGTAAAATATCAGGTGTCATGCTGTTTCAATTATAGTAAGAGTACTTCAAATACTTTTAATAAATTCGTTGTTTACCGATTTCTTGGTTATTCTCAAGAATACAATAAAAATGATAGCAGGATCACCAACAGTAAATGTAAAACAATACCATGATATTATCACAAATAATAATAATTAACATAGTTTATTGATGCAACAAATTGTACGTTACTATAAGATACCACATGCTTGTTAAATTACTAAATCAAAATAGTGTACATATAATAATTATTATTAACAACCTTTTATTTCCAAAAAGAAATTAAACAAAAATAGTTATTCTGACTAAAATGAAACGGTTCCAAGGACTTATTTTCTGCAATTTTATGGTAATACAGGTCACCAAAACATATTCTAAACTAATTATATTTTATTTTATAATTACCTACAATATTTATTAATCCGTCTTGTGACTTCGTTTTCTTCAAATTAAACGCGTCCCAACATCAGTTTTCTTCTTTACTCCGTTGGAAGTCGTTACATATTAAACACAAACATTACACACGAACATGTAACACGTACATACATAAACGTATTATTCTTGTTTAATAGGGCTAACTTTAAACTCCTAATTATTGTCAAATGTCACTATATCATTCATTCATCATTAAAGAAAATGAATTTAATTTTGAAACACTTTGTTTTTGTAGTTTCAGAATAAACTGCTTATATTTAATTATTTGTTTTTTTATTATTAAGGCTTTTGATTTAAAGTGTTAGGTTTTTAAATTGATTTAATCTTTATAGCTAATTAATTTTGTGTCATATGATATTCTAGAGTAACCGGATATGCTTGAATAACTGTAGTTAGTTTTGACTTACCGCCAGCAATCCTTGGATAATTCTATTTGGTTTATATTGTCATATATTTATTCACTACACGTTTTTCGGACATTATCGCCCATCGTCCAATTCCAACCTGAACCAAATAATAAACAGGAACATAACCAATAAACAAGATAAATATACAAATACTGGTATATATGGATTAAACTGCAACTCATGCAACAAATTTTACATAGGACAGACAGGACGCCCGTTTAAATCACGATACAAAGAACATATTCAAGCTCTAAAACACCCTGAAAAATCTAAGTTTGCGGAACATTTGATAGATAATGATCATAAATATGACAACATGGAAATTAACATGCAAGTACTAAAATATTGTAAAAAGGGCAACTATATGAACCGCTTGGAAGAATACCTAATTTATCGTAGCGAACTGCAGAACCCTGATGGATTGTTGAATGACAAAAAAAGGTTTGAAGTAACCCCCACCTTCGAGCTGATAAACAGATTAACTACCTTACACACATGACCAATGCATAGTATACTATGTAGTGCCGGCACGGTGACGTTAAAATAAAATAAAATATTGTGTTTCTCGTGCGTGAATGTTATGTGTTACTTGTATTTTTTTGTGTTGAATATTTTAACTAAGTGTTATCACCCAACGATGGACGATAATGTCCGAAACACGTGTAGTGAATAAATATATGACAATATAAACCAAATAGAATTATCCAAGGATTGCTGGCGGTAAGTCAAAAATAACTACAGTAAATTTGTGTCTTTATAAATTGCAATTATTTATCACATATGTATCTGAATATAACGACAAGAACCCTTTCACGAATAGTTTAAACGGCATCGTTCTGATAGATAAATAAAAGGTGTTCCTTTATATATAAAGGTATTTAACACTTTTTGAATCAGAACACTATCTGTTGTTACTATATATAAATCCGATATATAACAAATATATAAGTGTAAAGATCAAATTGTCCATATTACTTACAATAATATGACTTCAAATGACCGATATTACCGATTGTAATTTTGACTTGAGAACCGACGATTTATCATAAGATTTGAATGTGGGTGTTTCATTTATCATTTATATAATATATTGCCTCTGATGGAATATAAGTTCGCTATAAATCTGCCACACGTTTCCTCAAAATGCATATCTGAGTCGTATATTTCACAGGATTGCTTTGTGGCTTACCTCACAGCAATAGAATTATATATATATATATATATATATATATATATATATATATATATATATAATTTTAACTTCAATTAGTAATATTATTTTAATAGAAAGTAATTAGGAATACAAATTAAAAATTAATTAATTAGTTGATGTCAAAAGTAGTTCATTATTCTTAATAGTAGCTACAGCTGTTTCGCCTCACCATAAGGCATCATCAGGCTTAGCACACGTAAACAAAACTAAAAATAAATAAAAAATAGTAAATAAAAATAATAAAAAATAAATTTAAAATCTGTAAATAAATTAATAGATTATAAAATTGCAGTGGCGGATCTTTACAGGGGTTGGGAGCATACAAGGGAGCAGGAAGTATACTGTTCTTGATTTGTTTTCAAGAGAACAAGATATTTGGTTTAATTATTCAAAGTGTGGTAAAATAGAACAACGAACGGTAAAGGACATTAAGACTAAGAAACAAGCTTCAAAAGTAAGTGGGGAATTTAAAAAAAAAAAAATCTTTTCAAATAAATAACTTTACCACTGGTTTCAATTTTTTTCTATAAAAACAACTGACCGATACACATTAAAATATTTATAACAGATTCTAATTAAAGGCATATGTGCTATAAAGCTAGGCTATATGATGAGATTATGTGACTAAAATATTTGAAAATATATATTTTCCAAGTGTTGGTTGAGATGTTGTGAAAATTGAAACTTTGGATCCAAGACTTTAGGAGTAAAATTATTAATGGCGAGGTAAGTTGAAGAAGAATAAAATTATTCCTTTTGTTTACTTTATAATATTTTATTTTTGTTTATGACATGCCAATGTTTTTAGTGATTCAAAGCGGAATAAAAAAAATAATTTCATTTCTAAACAAGAAAGGTTTTAGCAAAAATAAACAATTACACTTCTATACTATAATAAAATCGACGGCAATAACAATTTTGTTTACACCGTTACTTTATATTATAAATTCATAAAAATATATAACTTATTATTTGTGGACCTATGCTGCCAACTACTTAGTACAGATCCTTCAAATGTCTTAAAGTAATCAACAAAGTGATTTCGTATTCTAATTAAATTCTTCGTAGCCTGAGTAGCAGAATTTGGCAAAGTTTGCCAGAAAGTTTGTACTCGTTTATGGTTTCCTTTGGCGTCCCTGATGTTGAAACATCACTTTATGGCATAGGTTGTCATTTAGTATTACTGTGCTTTTATTATTTTATAGTTAGTTACTGTCAATAGTTACAATAGTAGTACACTCATATCTAATTTAGACGGTTGAAAAAGTGTAATGCAGAATTATTAGGCTCCCATTGGTTGTTGGATTACATTCTCTTTTACCTCTCATCTCTAACAACATAAAACATCTGCATGGTAATCGAATATTTTATGAACCCTCTGATGTCATATCTATGGAAATCGATATTTTTATGACATTATTGTATTGGACACACAGATTGTACCTACAAATTGCGTTTAACTACCAACAGTCTCAATACATTAGCCGTCAAATAATCTTTTCCGGTTTTCAAAGCACACAATATTAATGCTATTTTAGTATTTATTTTTAATTAAACATTGTATAAAAAAAGTCTGAGTAACATAAAAATTTTACAATAAATATTAAAATTGAACATTACAACTAAATCAACCGTATTTATTAATCTTGGTTAAACCTAACACTTAAGATACCGGTATGCTTACACATATGTCAACATCAAACACCTTACAATATACATCATAGTATTTTTATGCTATCTACGTTGTGAACGGACATCGCCTTTGCACTGAGTAAGACATTATTATTCAATTTGGAGTTAGTAGTAAATTAAATACTATGAATGTAACACAAAATATTGTCTACACGTGATGTAATAAAGTTTAATCATGGTATCATTTATACACTACAATTGAAAAACCTTTAATGTGAATTCTGGAAATGTTAATGTGTAAATTTAAACCTATGCTGATTCTAACCTTGAACAGTCGAACTATTCAAACTACAAAACAAAAATCACGTTGACATTGAAACAATAATTGCAATTATTATCTCAGAGAAGAAAATTTGATAGGAAGATTGCAATTTTAAAGAAGTTAAATGTATCTAATTATTTAGTCTTTCATCGTGTACAGTTTTTTTTACATGTTATACTGTTGGTTTATTTTCACTCTTTTTAAACTGATTGCTTTTTTCATCTACAGAGGTTGCATTCTGTAATAAGATATTTTATTAGATATTTTATAAAGTATTATTTTACTAGTCGAAATATATAAAGTATTGTAAATTTCAGTTGTACGTAACCTAGTTCATAAGAAATATATAATTGAGTATAAAAAAAAGAAGAAAAGGATCGTCATCATGGAAAAAGAGACCAAAGTTAATTCATACATGTAACATATTGCATTTCGTATCGCACTCATCTTGTAATAAATGGTCCCAGCTAATGACCGCAGGGATGGAGGCATTTAATCCCCAGAGCGTTTATGTTTCACATTTGAATATATATAATCCGAGTTTATTAGTGTAAATTATTGTTAATGATACACATTTCTACATCTTTGATGCATGTTCGTCAAAAGAAAATGTATTTTTACCCACTCCACTCAATTTTTGTTAAACGTTTACTTTAATGTTAAAAGTTAGTCTCTTAGTGCTTTAGCAAAATGATGGTTTATAATATTATTTCAATAAAAAATATATCTAAATTGTAAAAAAAAATTTGGTTATATTTGATATTTTTAGATAAATAATACAAAATTCCATAATTATGAAAGTGTATTTCTGATTTATTGATAATTTGTACATCACTAAATAAAATCCTGCTAATAGGAATTAAACTATTAGAAACTTATATTTTATTTTAATCTGAATATGTAAGTTTAGAAAATTTATTTTTATATGAACATGTCGTAAATAATTACATGACATAGGTGAGAAGACTACGTCTACAGTACTAAATAATTCGGCAATAAATGTGCATACACCAACACACTCTCCACTAAATAAATACAATTGTAAATGTAAATCAACAAGTATTAAATAATTTTAGTGTAAATAAATACACGAAATAGTGTAAATATTTTAGTACACTTATAAATGTAAATGCCAGAATCAACAATATTATATAAAGAAAATCTGAATTCGTAATTGCCATTTTAACCGAATAATGACAATAATTTACAATATATCTCTAATTATTTTAAATGCATTCCATCATTTAAAACTCCAAAAGTGTTTTAACAATTTTACTTTAAGTACCCGCCAAAACTATGATCGATGTATCACACGTTATCCCAGTAAGAGAAAAATAAAAATAATAGTACAAATACATAAATCACAGTATATTATCTTATTTATTATAATAATTTCTTACCAGGTCTACGTAATTTAAATTTAATTATTCGTACATTGTTCATGTTGTGGCCACGTCATCAGTCAAAATTCGAGGTTGGTAATAAATGTAGTAAACATAATATAAATAATTATATTAATAGATTTAAAGAGTTCAAATAAATGTTCTTTTCATATTTACATTTACGAGAAAATAATAATTGAGGCTATATACTGAGTCGTAGTAATTAATCACATACTGGTTAATTTATCATTCAAATGTTTGAATAGAGAGCCGGAATATAAACGTGTTATTATAAAAAGAAACAATACTAATTGAATAGTTTTAGAAACGTATAATTTCTTTGAAAAACAATTGTATTCATTGAACGTAGCCAGCTATGACCAGTTTAATTTTGACATTTTGTGTCTGTTTCTTTATTATATTTGCTACATAATACTGCCGTACGTGTATTCCTAGTCCAACTAAATTTAGGAATATTGTTTATGCAATTTGGAAAAAAATTATTTACGTACAGGTTTAAAAATATATCCGTTTTCAAAATGACTAACACTTCAAACGTATATTTTAATTCACCAAAACATATAGAGGATTAAACGAAAAGAAGTAATGTTTGTATACAAATATTAAACATACAACTTTGAACTATATTCACGTTTGATTTTTATAATACAAATTATTTTTAAATTTACTGTTAACAGTTTTGAGATTATACAAATTATTTTATTACAAAATACTAGGAAGGTATTTTTAATTTGATGCGAAGTAATGAGAGCGGTCAACAATGACCTTTCTGTTGAGTAATTCAAAATGTTATTCAAATGATTGACTTACTATATTTCCATTTGTTATGAAAATGATTTTTAATAATATGAAATATGAAACATCTCATTTATCTAACAAACATGTAACTTTGTGATAGATAAATTATAAATACGTATTTTATTAACTCAAATCCTTAGAAATAATATAGGATTTATTATGTAGACTTTATTAAGAATTAACTATTACATTGCAAAATATAACCCTGGAGACAATAGGCATTGCATTAATATGTAACTTTGAGAATTAATGCAAATTTATCCTAAGTTGAAATTTTGTAATTAACTTTACCTAATTAAAAGTTTCAGTTCAATATCCAAATGTCATCAACGTTGAGTTATTTGCTAGTACCGAAACGGGGAGACAGAATTTCAATTAAGCTAATTCGTAATTGAATTCATTTTACAACACTGTTGACTTTCATAGAAACAATTATTTTCAAAAAACTGCATTTTTTATACATATTGGATCAATAACTAAATGTTTTCTATGTATATAGTGAAAAGAAAGAAGCCTTGAAATGAATTTATGTCATTTTATATTTAGATGTCGAATATAATTATCTCGTCAATAGGGTTGTAAAATAATTAAGTGTAAAGGTTTAAAATTGCGTCCTTAATCTTCATTTTAAATAAACATCACTTTCAAAATTATTTAGATTATTATAATGTTCTTTTATTGTATTTTAAACTTTGTAATTATTTATTTTTAAATCATGTACTAACTACATTTATACATACATTATTTAAATACAATTTTTAATCATGTAAATCAAGTGTAAACTAACTGGATTTTATTTTGTTGTCATTTTATCCTTCCCGTGGGAGTTTACAGTACCAGACATTAAAAGAAACTGTCTACACAAATGTATATTGACAATAAACATTGTTTACGTAAATTCAATTCACAGACTTTAAATTACGGAATTTATTAGCAATGCTCTGTTAACAAAATATCACATTCACTCTGAAGAATGTTTTTTGGAATCCAAGTAAAAACATTTGTTCTTTTTACTACTTCATTAGAACTTTATTTTCAATATTGAAGTGTTTAATAAAACGTTTTTCTTTTTTTTTTTTTTAACTCAATTTGTTTAACACGTTAATAATATATTTTTAAAAGTTGAATTTCAAAAATAAACATTTTATTTCCTTATACAAACCGCTAAACTATTAAATAATATTTGAAAATTAATACAAATTAATTTTTAATTTGATTATAAATTTACAGATAGCAAAATGTCTATTTTAATTTTAATTAGTAGCAAATAAAAACAATGTTGTGATTTTTTTCTGGAAGAAAATGCCGGATGTAAACCCGTAGTACCGTAGCAGTTTCTAATAATATAATGTACCTAGGTTGTTTAATCTTTTTTATAAATTGCTTTAAACCTTTATATTATGTCTATAAATTGTAAAAATATTTTTCACGGTGTTCCATAAATTATATTCAACGTATCTTGTTAGTTGTCACGTGATTAATTCTTTGTATTTATAGTAAAGACTTGCCACCGATAGGAGAACATTTCACGTTTTATAATTTTCATTTTATTTTAAGAGTAACACTTACTTAAACACAAATAAGGATTGAATAATAACCTTTTGTATTCATTAATTTAGAACACTTATATCACTGCAACCGACAGAGAAAAGTTTTGTAAAAAATAATTTATATTACGTTTATAATAAATAAAAATATAAAACAGTTTATAAATAATGTGCATAATATTTACTTGTCCAAACTTACGTTATTGTATTAAATATCTCATATTTAATTTTCAAATTTTCCAAATCTTCACCAGTTCTCTAAAGCTTTATTATATAAATATTGAGCTTGACTTATGAGATAATATTAAGTAGTATAAAATTCGAACCCAAGAACTCACGTTTACTTAATCAAACGCGTTTTGACGACAATGTCGACATACACAGTAATACATAAGATACAATGATTAAACTACAACTGAGCTTTAATGATTACATAACTAAGGACAACAGTAATAATCGTCGTCCTAGTTTGTGTTTACTGAATAACTCCGTTTGAAACTGTTAGTAATTACTTATTACTCTGTGTATTTAAACTACATCCCAGCTTACGTAACAAGTACTGATTAAATATTCTAGTGTGCTTTAACTAAATATTCTGTTTGTCTTAGACCACACATCCAGTGACTAGCCACAATTTTTATTACTGTTAGAAGGTGTAATTTAGAAAAGGTAATAAATATATATATATATATATATATATATATATACCTTTTACGACTTATGTATAGGTTTTTGTGCATGCATGTGTGTTTTCCAAAATAAATTTGTTCGTATTACACCATCACTCTGTTTAGCACAATTTTACTTAAAAATTCCTTGTTCTTATGAAATAATAAAAATAGTTTTTGTGTAAATTCATTGTTTTTGGATAAATTTGATTAGATATGAACTGTCCATTTCCTCTATTTTTTCACAATATGAGAAAACATTAATTTCTAAAATATATCCATAGTTCTGTTTTTTGCTTTTGTTTGTGTATTACACGCTAAGTTTTAAACGAATAATATTTAAAATCACACATTAAAACAACATATTATATGGTTTTGGTTATCCACATATTGATATTATAAATAATTTTAAAATTTAAATAATATATATTATTTAAATTATAAATATAAATATATATAACGTTACGTTAAATAATTACGTAATTACGTTACGTTACATGTAAACATTACGTTCATAATTTAACATGTAGCCAATTATTGTAAAATATTCAAGACTTGTTTTGTTACATATATTTATTATTTAACGTAACGTTACATGTTAAATAAACGTAAAAGAGGTTTATACGTTTCTCTTTAATGCAACTGAACGGTTGGAATAGATCCGACCGATGACAGGCACACTTTCCAAACCAATTTTTGTGATTTTTCTTTTTCATTAAATAATTCATCCTAAAGCATTATAACACTGTATGAATAAGTCTTGTTACGTCACTGCTTATGCGACATATACTTTAAAACCTTTCTGATTCCAATGACAACCATTTCAGTTTACAAAATCTCTACAAGGTTAGATATGTGGAATACGTATATATTATATATTCTAGAACAATTTAAGAAATAATAAAGGTGAGCACTATTAGTTTGTAAATTTCATTAATTGTATCGTAATGGTTTATACGAAATAATTAGTTGTTTGATTAATAACAAATTATATATCTATATATATATATATATATATATATATATATATATATATTTAAATTTCAAACCTATATTTTTATCAAACACCATATATGTATACATAAATTTATAAAAAATGCAACTGTTATGGTTAATTAATTAAATAAAATTTATTATCTAATAAATTTGTATCCACATACTATGCCTTTAGATGATTGCATATTTTAAATTTGTGTAATTTTTGGGAACAATAGGATTAAACGTATTTATAGTCATGGCTTTGCACCTAGTTACTCACTTTATCGAGAACTTGGAAAATGCAACCCAATTATCAGGAACCCTTATCAGTACGTGGCTCCTGATGTGTGGGACTCCTGTTCATCCTTAATACCCACTAAACTCCCAAGTGCTTTCACTAGAGCCTTCTTTACCCAACAGAACTCAATGTCGGTTTTTACTATCGTGGAAAGTAAGCCTATATTTCATTACCTCTTTAAGTGTTTCCTTTCCTAATTTAATTTATTCCTCTAGGTCTTCAAATTAACACTTATGCGTGCTCAGTCTTTAATATTGAAGTAATAAAGTATTCAATGACATTCCATTTTTCATATTAGATCATAATTTGTTTTACCATACGTAATCAGTCAATTTTATTCCGGATTCCATGTACATATTCTCCCTTTCCTAGTTCCACTTTTTGCCCTCGTTACGTCTGATTTATCGTCGCAGTAATACCATGCAGCATCTCCTCTGATTTTGAAGCTCTTCAAATATCAATTTAATCACCAGCGTCTGGTTAGAGCTTGAGCGAGGTATAGATACACATTCAACAAGATAGTATATAGGATATAAGTTGACATAGACTTAATTATACTCGATATAATTACATATCAATTATTGTGACTTGGGTACAGATGTCAAGGAATATTTAAATAAATATATCATTGGTAATTTATCATTTGAAAAAAAAAAAGTTTAAAAAGATAACTTTAAGTGGCAAAACGTAATTAAATTGGTAATTATATCACAAATCGTACATCGATATAGAACTACCTATACATTTTTGATGCCTGCAACTTTAGTTCATCTTGGGGAAATAGATTAGGAATTCAGTAAAACTTTCAAAGTTTTGCAAGGAAAAGAAGATTAGATTCCGTTCATGGCAGAACTGCGGTCCTTTAGTTTATTCTGCTCATAAAATATCCCGCAGTAATAATGTTTTGATTTAGTAGCTGGTTGTGGCAGTAAAGGGTCTGACGTTATATGCGGTTACATGGTTTATCTGTTGGAAAAAATAAAGGTAATCTTTTATTAAGATATGAATTTCAATAACGTGTCATATTCTTATTACAAACACTCGTAAATATTAATTTATTGACAAAGCTAATAATCGGTCCTCTGAATTGATTTCTGTTAAATTTTACAACGTTTGATTTGTTTAGATTAATGTTTCATTCACATTATTACTCCCTACGTTATTAAGATTATTACAGTCTATTTTGTTTTGTAATTTGTATTTCCCTCTCTCTCAATCTCTACTTGCTGTATTTTAGTGACCTAATGTAAACATTTATATTTTGTTGGCCCATTTCTAAGTACTGTAAGATATGTTAATGATGAAATAACTCACTCGATCAAAAGGCTACTCATCACAGAAAGAGAACATCATAAACAAACACCACACATTTTCCATGTTCAAACCATGAGAAAAATAAGTAAAATTAATAGGATGCAAGTTAAAGACTATTTTTCAGTTATTTAACATTGCATGTTTTTCTCTGCATACGTTTATTATGTAATTATTAAGTAGTCATTTAAGACAATTACACATATCGCAGTGCTTTGTATACAATTTATATCATCTGTGTTTTGTCATTATAGTCTAATAGTAGTCAAGTAGAAACGAGATGCTAGTATCATTACTGCTAAATATTTCACAATAAGACGGGTATACAATAAACATGTATTTCAATTCTTTAACATTTTCTACTAATAATTAGATATGATTGCTAAAATTTCCTAATCCATTAAGTAAAAGACTCTTTCATTGAGAAGAACGTTTAAAATTATGATAACTTCATGAATATTTAGAAAAACGTTAGGATAATTGGATTCATATTTTGAAATATAAATAATCAAATAATCCAGTTTTAATTACTTTTATTATTTTTAAAAAAGAATGAAGCCGTCTAATGAAACTATAATTGAAAATTAACCGATAATAATGTTTAGTTAGACTAATGAAAGGTACTAACATTAGTACATTGATATTTGTATTACGTAACAATTAAATATATAATTATATATATATATATATATATATATATATATATATATATATATATATATATATATATATATATATATATATATATATATAATTACTTACAATTTCATTTACCTATTTGCAATTTCATCTTACTGGCATTTTGTTTTTATTAGCTTTGATTTTTATAACTGCTGATTTGTATTATTTGAAGATGGGAAAGGGGTATTATACCAATTATTTTATTTATTGGTTAATACAGAAATTATGGAATAAATTGTATGATGAAATATTTACCAGTAGCTTATTTATTTTTTTTTTTCAAAATATTATACATAAAAATCTTTATAAGTCCAAAAATAAGAATTATAATTCTTTAAGTTTTGATTTTGCTCCTTGTTACTTCTTATATTTCGCTTAGTATTTTAAAGATCACCCTCTGAATCAGCCGACCGAAATTAGTACTAAATTCCGTTTTTGTATTTTCGTAAACAGTGAAGGATTGACGTTTATTGTCTTAAACATTAGTATATCATCTCTACATGTTTTATCGCATGATTTCATCTATGCAATAATCCACAATTTTTAAATAATACAGAAATATACATTACAAAGACATGGAGTTAGCCAAAGCTATCTACAAAGCGTAAAAGAAATATGATTAAAAAAGATGTTCCGAGAATGTAGAAAATGTGTTTTTTTTTTCTCGCAAACGTGAAATGTATAGGTATGTTTATTATTATATATAGTGACTCTCTAGATAAAACGAGGTTTTACGATGTTTCGTTTGTGTGCTTTAGTGTTAAAATGTTTTAATTTTTAAAATGCAATTTTAAAAAAACTTATAGAATATTTAACACATTTTAGAAAATTTCCATTCATGTGGTCCAAATTATAATAAATGTAAAAGAACGAGTTCCCTAAAAATTAAACAATTCTTTATTGTTTAATTAATTAAACAATTTACTCATTTTCTTTATGTAATACATAACTATAATAATTTATAGAATTTTGTATTTATCATTTGTACAAAATTATTTTGGTTGATAAGTTTGTACTCACCTGAGTCATTATTTATTTTACAGATATTTTTCAAAATCAAAACATTTTGAATTTCTTACTAAAAGTAACGAGATTAAGTAACATCCTTAAATGATTATTAAAGATATTATGTCAATAAGCAATAAGTTGTAAACAACATTAGCTGTTGATAAATAATATACAATATGTAAAATAATTTTAGATAGTTTATTAAAATATATAAAATGAACGTTTTTAGTATCATCTTAAGATTGCTAAATGTAGAAAAAGAGAACTATGGAAACATACTATTTAATTGACTTGGTGAAAATTTGTCTGATATAAAGCTATGAAAGCACTCAGTTTTGTCTCTGAAATGAAATTCCGGTCCAATAATGTTAGACTAATAATATGTCAATAAAGGCTACAGTAAGTTTTATCTAAGTTTATTTTTCTACATTAACTTTATTTAAAAAAAAAGTATTTAGTCGTCAATATTATGGTATAGAAGTATGTACGGAGTTTTAAATTCATTTATAAATTACCAATTTGATTTTAATGCAAGACATGAAATCACTAAATTAATTTATAAAATACAATAACTTTATTAATAAATAAATTAATACATTTAAATTTTCATTTATATATTATATATATATATATATATATATATATATATATATATATATATATATATATATATATATATATATAAATTTGCTCTACTTAGGATGAGTTATATTTGATTAAATATTCGTTTCAATATATATATATATATATATATATATATATATATATATATATATAACTTATGAAGATGACCTAATATTTTTTTTATAATTGAATTAATATATCGGGGGTTTAACAAGTTCACGAAATAAGAAAAATACTTTTAATTATAATAAGGATTAAATAGTTAAATTTGTGGAGACCAATTTGTTGCTGTTTTCTGTAGTAATATAAACTGCATACTGTACAAATTATCAGAATTGAGAAAAGTAAAACGCACATTAATTATTCAAAATTCATAGCTGTTCATATTTATTTTACTTGAGTTATATACTTATAATTTGTATTTTGACTTAGTTATGGTTTATTGGTAATTAAAAAAACTATATGTATAACTATTATATAATGAATT
This sequence comes from Aphrophora alni, assembly GCA_963513935.1. Classification (NCBI taxonomy): domain Eukaryota; kingdom Metazoa; phylum Arthropoda; class Insecta; order Hemiptera; family Aphrophoridae; genus Aphrophora; species Aphrophora alni. Next base: position 136,426,192 of record OY740766.1, on the reverse strand, counting down.
GAGTAATATAAAATATATCGAACAGGATTTTTCTTAAAATTAATTTTTATAATAACACTGTTTTGAGTTTTATTTTACATATCTGATAAACTTATAAAATATTTATAAATATAAAAATTTTATACCAAATGTTAAAGACTAATAAACAATTTAACTTTCTGTAACTCAAGTTTTAAATATAAAATTTTTGATATCATGGATTAAGTTATAAATTGTGGTCATGGTACAAGTTGCAAGTTAGCTTCTTTCTATAAATAGAAGGGAATTATTTTAAAATAACTTCTTTATATTGGGCTATGTGCGTAAACATTTATCTATGTGGTATTGTATTAAAAAAAATTATACCGACCTCTATAAATATGGCATTTTTACAATATTGTTATAATTAAAAGTTTAAACACTTAATAAGATCATTAAAATAAGTGGTAATTGCAATTTGAAGTGTTTTAATTAAATTGGTCTCATCATTAATTAAAAAAAAAAAAAACAATAATATTACAGTATTTCACCCAAACGTTTACAGCTGATGGAGAAGGCAGCTACATCTGATTCAGTTTAGGTACTGTTTATTTTAGTACTGTAGTATATATTTCTTTAGTAATTATAAATCATTATGTTCTACTTGATCCAAAACAAGTCAATTGTTTTGCATCACCTGACTGATATGAGCCATAGCTTATACATGAGTTTGATGATATTAAGGAGAATGATATTAAAATAAAATCTAAAAACTACCATTCAATACTATGAGAACTTTATTTTTTAAACTTCTGAGATTGATAAACTAAATAATATATTTGTTACTCATTCGGTTCCATAGACACTCCTGAAATAATGGTTTGTCTAGGTTTTATTACTTTTATTTATTTTTGCTACCCTGGTTTACTTTAGGGATTTTTTTTATTGCCTATAAAACATTTACGATTCCTTTTAATGGACTAACATAAATATACTATAAATGTACGGTTTTAAAAAGGTTCACGTGAAGAAGGTAATAATAGCAAAATAAAATATATACAAAATTTAACTAGTTGAATGTCTGTTGTTTATGTAAATAGCGGGTATATTAAGTATTTTGACACTTCTAATATTTATTGTATTACAAAAATGAAATGCCTTTTCTTGCTTTTTTTTTCAGTTTTGCATTATACATTTTTTCTGCCTTTTTTTTTTGCAATAAACAAGAAGAATTGTTTTTGTTGGCCCTTTTTGTTGGAAATATAGCAGAAGTAACGTACTCCTCGTTATTTCAAAATAACTTTAAAACCTGAATATGATAGAGATCATTATACAGACGTGTAGTTAACAATTGTGATATGCAATAAGATTCAAATAACGTTAAGAGTAAAAATTGAAATCAAGCAAATCTTTGCACACAGATTTTTATGTATTTCATTTGAAATATATATATTTTTTAAAGAAAATGTTTACCTGATTTATATGAATATTCTTATTTCATAAAGGTCCGAAGGGTTGTGTTGATAACAATAATAAATATCATTAGTGTCTCTAATCTACCAACTTATATTACAATTAAAAACATACCCCGATTATTTTTAGTATATTAATACAAGTCATTGTTGAATTATTAATGCAAAATGATTAAAGTTTATTTTAAATAAATATCAACTAATTGTATGATGTAAAGTGTTCATTGTACCATGTCTAATAATTTTCATTAGAGAGTGTAACGCTCTCTTTGATATAAATCAGCCGACCTTATATAATGCACTCAATAGTTGCAAGCTCACTTTATCACAAACTGAGTTGCACGTTTTGATCTATTTAAATGAAAATGTAAAAAATAAAGATCAATTTTCTCCTAGTTATATTTATATTTTATATGTTTTTTATATACAAAGTAATTAATATTTAATTATCAACAACACGAAGCAACTTCTCCCTTTTGTTCAATTTATTGCCTCAATTTATCAGTTTACTTGAAACGGACATTTTAATAACATTTTTCGTTGTATTTTCATATTGGGTTTCCAGGCTTATCATGTTGACCGAAATAATTAAAACGGTTAAGGTTTAATTGCGGTTTATTAATTTTCTAAACGATTCATTGAAAATCATGCAAATGATAATGTAAAACATTGGAGCTATTATTTCGTTTATTACAGACTTATTCCTGGCACAATAAATGACATCGATATATGTATAAATATAAATTATATTTACACCAAACGAATTGTGTCTTTTTTTATATAGGATGTGCCAGCATCTTATTTCGTTTTATTGTTTTCATGTTCCATTCAAGTAGAATTTATTTTCGTTAATGTATATTTTAAAGCATATTCTGTTTCATATTTTCGCATGAATAGTTTTCAATAATTATGCTACAAAAAAGTTTATAATGTACCCAATATTAGCAGAATCATTCTGAATTCAATTTTGCTATCTTTTATTTACCTTGAAATACAAGACATATTTATTACTAGTTGGTATTTTCTTTCAAGAGATTTGTACAGATATATATATATATATATATATATATATATATATATATATATATATATATATATATATATATATATATATATATCACAAAATTACACAAGCTTTACGCTAAAATATGAAGGTTTTCCATGTCATTTGTAAAGACATATGACGATTTATGATATTTTCATTTATGTTGAGACCGATGGTTCTTGGTGGAATTCCATGTTTAAAGATAATAAAATAAATAATTGTGTTTTATTATCTTTAAACGATTTATGATATTATAAATTTCTATTATGGTACATATTTGGTTAGTTTTGTATTAAAGTAATACAAGTTAAAGACATATTTTCTAATTTAACAAAAATATATTCTTCAAGCTATTCTTATTCCATTTATTTTTAATGAATTTTCATTTCCGAGTTATAGATTTTCAATCTTAACAGTAACGTTACAAAAAAAAAACCATGTTATATGTGTAAGAAGTACTTTCCATAATCCATGTTGCTGAGATTCGAGTTTAGTAAAACTATAAATATATTTTATTATTTCATGTTATCTGTCTCCATGTCATTGACAAGTAACTAAATCGAGATTATTTGTGTCTATGTGTACGTATTACCTACATACTTACTTTGGGCGGGATTCGGAACTCTATTGCATCATCAGAAAGTCACTCTACAGACCTCGTCTCCACTACAAGTAATTAAAACACAACGCAAATATACATTAGACATAGTCTCAAGTTGAAATACAATGATTACCGTATTGGTTACATCATATTCATCTAAAGTATACAACATTATTTATATAGCTTCCAACGTTCACCATAACTATTGTGTATTAAAATTATTAGTAAATACTCTCTCTACATACTTGTGGAAAGCACATTTATCTAAAGTATATAACATTATTTATGTCGCTTCCAACATTCGCCATAACTATTGTGTATTAAAATATTTAGTAAATACGTTCTCTACATACTTGTGGAAAGCATATTCATCTAAAGTATACAACATTATTTATATCGCTTCCAACATTCGCAGTAACTTTTTTGTCTTAAAATTATTAGTCAACGTTTTAGAAGTTAGATCAGCTTCCTATAATAGTAATACAGCTACATTTTTATTTAAGGCCCTAAGCAATAATATTTCTCTTATAGTTTTATCATTTAAAACGGAAATAGATGCAAATTATAGAATTGCCTTGTATTAGTTTTATATAAATACAGAATATTCCAAATATTCGTATAAACTATAGAAAGAAAATCCATAAATAATCAACAGCTATCTAATAATCATGAAACAATTAATAAATAAAATAGATTTTATTCCGCAAAACAAAAATAAATTGCGTAATAGTTTAAGCAATTTTTTTTAAATAGTAGGCCTATAGCTTTATCCTTGTAAAAAGTAATGGAATGTTCAACCTAATATACATTATATTTATGTGTATTTTAATAATTAAAATTATTTTCAAAAACATAAATAATAATCAATTTTTATTTCAATAGAATTTTTGGTATTAGAGAATTGGCAATATTTTTATGTTTTCGGTTTTTGACTCTAACTCAGTTATCTTTTGAGCGACAGTAAAATTTAAAAAATATATATATCAAAAAGGAATCTTTTTGTGTCTTTTTAATTTATTATAAAGTTAAGGTTTTTCGATATATCTTACGTTACAAATTTAAAACTGCCGCTATTTAAAAAAAATACATACCTAATACAAAAATAAAAAAAAAAATTAATTTGATATCTAATTTATATCAAAAAAATATTATATTTTTTTGAACAAATCATAAAATTTTGGACAGAGAGACAACTAAACATCTTTCAAACAAATGACTGCTGGTTCTTTGTTTAATTCAACACAGAAATAATCTCCAAAAGTATCCGACAAGAATTCAGAAACAGCCTGTATATAAGACGTAGACACGAACATTTCTTTTATTATTTTATTTTGCTAAGGTACTGTGAATAATATGACATTACAACGAATAAACTTTCAAATAATTCTTGATCTTAAGGGACTTAATATGAGACAATGAGTATTAAGAAGGAAACATGGCTTATAATTAGCTACGTTGTAAAATGTTTGTTTGTTTTGTTTTTTTTTTTAATTAATTATTGTGACTTAGGATCTATGTAAGAATTCGTAAATTACAATGATATTGCCATTGAATTCTAGCAACTGGCTAAACGTGTTGTATATTGAAAAATAAATTAGGGATTTATGTTCACATTAAAAAAACAAAACAAATTACAACACTCTATGTATAGTCTCTATAAGATACTCTTGTGTAGAAATTATTTCCGGTACTTTCGCATTAATAACATGCATAGTATATTAGTTAATACATATGTTCAGAGATCAGTTTCAATCCTTACAATTTATGCCAATGGAAAATAAGAATAATCTAAATTAAAAATAAATCATTTGAACTGGTATATTCAACACTATCGTATCCAAAACGGTTGAATTGTTTTACGTTTTAAACTATTTTACATTACGACTGCATTTTTCTACCATTATGGCAGTCTAAGGGCAGTTGTTTCGAGAATAGAAAGGAAACGATTATATGTGAAAAATTACCATTACTTTTTCCGCATACATGAATACGTTTTGCATTTGTACACTTGAGTAATGTGTTGGGTCGTAGCTATTTGTAAAACACTCTTCATGCATGGGAACAGGTGATATATTGCAAGTTCTAAAACAAACAAACACCAAACAGTATTTTCCAAAGAGTATTACTCAAAAATAATATTCGCTTTAAATTCAGTTTTATGTTATTTAAAAAAAATTAGATGTTTTCATATTATTTTAATTTTGTTTTATTTACTATTTTATTTCTCAAATGAATAGTTTTCTCTGAGTTTAATTATGAAAGTCTTCCCATTCAAAGTAATTAATGTCTCAGTCTATGAATAAATAAGAACAATTTGCATTAGTAGGCACTTTATGAAATTGTTATTTGCTTATTAGGAAAACTACCTTAAGTTACATTTTTTAGGAAACACGATTTTAAACACGTCTGCATAAATGCGTTAAGCGATTTTCTTCAATATTGGTACGATTAAATTTTTAAAATTATTTTTAAGTGGTATTTTATTATCATCTTTCGGAATATAAAACTTGTAGGTCACTTTCATACGATCTAAAGAAAATATTTATGTTCTCTTCATATTCGTCTGAACAAATTTCAATACCATATTTTTCGTTTTTTTCTTATTACCAATAAATTAACACTAATTATCTATCTAATAATCAGTTTAGAAACGGGAAAATGTCATTAGAGCATTTCAATAAAAAGTCTAGTTTAAAAAAAAAAAAGTAAGTTAATTAAAATGACATTGAAACCTACTTCTTTCAATAAATCTCTAATTAAATCTAATACGAGTTAACAATTTAGATGGATTTATGCGAAGGAGTAGCTAGTTCAAATACATTTATTATGTAAGCATTTTGTTTTATAAGAAATTTGGTAAATATGTGTAAAGGAGGATGTAACGGGTTGGGTTCATACCTGTCATAATTTACCTTCCTATTAGGTAATCAGGAGAAAGTTCAGTAATATAAACATTTTTCTGGATGTTTACTACATCAGTTTTGTATGATAGAACAAAAATCGGTGGTCAGGGAAAAAAGCTTTTTAGATTTAAGTGATTTAAGTATGATGGCTACCATATCTTAAATAACAGATTTAATATTATTTAATTAAACTAAAATTTAGTATTGGTCGGATGCTTTATATTTCACAACAGTGATATTGTAATATTTTGGATAGTATATGTGTAATAACTTTCATCTTCAAAACATTCGTCCACGATTTATTTTCACATTATATATACTATGCGAGGAGCATTTTTTTTTTATTTCGATATTGTGAAGGATGATTTTAATTTTACTAGACATTTTCGGTTGTCGAATGTGAAATAAGGTATTATTATTTTTATTTCAAATGAAATTTTTCAATTTTTAAACTACCCTGAATCCAAATGTATTGATTTTTATGGTCACTAAATCATCCATGTCGCCAAACTACTATATATTTGAATAACTTGGAAGATAATAATATATACACTCTCTGTCAATAGAATTCTTGAGGTCGTCCTAATGATGTCGTTACCTCTTACTACAATTTGTTTATTTTTTATAACTATCTATCTCATACATACTTTTGGTGATAACTGAAAAAAATGGTCAAACTATAATCATTTGAACATATTTACAAATTGCAATTAGAGTTGTAATGTAATTATTATAAACAGTACGATTTAATCTATTCATTGATTATGACTATTAACGAAATTTTGAATTAAGTTATTAGTTTGTAAATGGGTGGAAAATAGTTTCTTTTGCAAGGAAGTGTTTTAAATATGGGAGGACAATATTTTTATTTAAGATCACAAGAAATTTTGGTCTTAGAGGGTTTTTGTACATTTTAAATTTGTTGAAATGCAATATAAAACAAAAAAAACTAATTACGCGATTTATACTAAGAAAATGATGTACATGGAAGAACTCCATTTTAAATGATATACAAACACAATATTTAGTAAAACATCAACAATTTATTGAATCTTGCCAAACACGTTTTCATAAGTTATGTATATTAATTTTGTGTACTTATCGTCTTTTTTACGTCCATTATGGTAATGAATTGCGGTTAATTGTAAATGTTTGAGTGCCTACTCTAACAAGTTCTAAAATTAAAGCAAATAATACAATGTTATCAAATTTCGGTGCACACAATAACATTTTATAATATTTTTTTCTTTTTTTATTTCCTAGAAACATTCGTCCGATAAAAAAAAAAAAAAAATTGTTTATATGCTCCTCTAAAACAACTTTGTAAACTAAGTTATCTAAAATTTTTTAATCTACAAATTTTTTATTTCTAAAATATCACTGGAGCCAAAAAACTTATCGTACATATTTTACTTCTATATCCATTTCGTGATTTACTAAATCGTAAATTTTCTTCTTCTTTTACAAAATATATGCATTTGTTTGTTCATTATCGTCTCTCTATTATAGGCCTAACGACTAAATAGATTTTTTTTAAATACTTCTTGTTATATACTAAAATATTCAATATGGAACATTGTATATACACAAAATAATATATATCTTAGCTAAAATGATATGTTAGCACATGTGACTTAAATAAATATACCCTTTTTTATTCTATGAAATAATACTCTAATATTTACAAATGATAAACAAATTATTTCTTTATTATCCAACATTTATTTGAAGAATTTTTTTATTTGAAAGAAACGTGTACACTTCATTTAAATATGTTTAAAGATTATATAACACATTTTTCTATAAATTTATAATACTAAAATTCTTGAGTTTAAACATCTCATGGTTTAAAGTATATAAACGTAATATATTGCCATTTTTCATATATATCTTTCAACAAATAATATATATATATATATATATATATATATATATATATATATATATATATATATTTCAGTGGATATTTCTTTAGTTAATAGTTATATTTTGTAATATAATGATGGTAAACATTCTCACTTGGTACCTTTGAAGGAAGTATACGTTATGTCATAATTTTTAAATAGGAGCTACGTGTAAATGTATTAAATATAACATTTAAACCACCAACCTGGTAGTAGAAACGAAGGGATTGCTAAAAGATATGGTTAGATTATGTTAGGATAGGTTAGGTTAGGTATTCAGTATAACATTTAAACTAACTAACGTGTATGAGAAACGAAAGGATTGATAAAAGTTATGATTAGTTTAGGTTAGGTATTAAAAAAATATAACATTTAAACCACCAACCTTTAATGAGAAAATGAAAGGATTGTTAAAAGTTATCGTTAGGCTAGGTAGGGTACGTTAGGTTAGATTAGGTATTCAATACAATATATAAACTTTAAAACTTGTATGAAAAACGAGAAGTTGTTATGAGTAAAAATTCTCGAAAAGAAGGTACGTCATAGTCTATTTTACGTTAATTCATGGAATAAAAAATATTTTCTATTCCACTTACCACAATATTGCTAGTTGTACTGCCATAATAAATTATACTGTATTAAAGGAATGCATTTATTGTTAAAGTAAAACCACATTGTAGTTAGAGTTTCAGTAAGAATAGTTAATTTACATTTAAAACGCGATCAACTGGATTTAATAATCCCAACTTCCAGGAAAGATTAAGTTATTTTAGAACTATCAATCTCAATATTTGTCGTAATAAAGTCAAAAACCTCAAAATTTTACAAATAAAATAAACTTTCCATATAAACTTTATAAATATATTATATGGGTTTTAATAATTTTATTTGCCAACTTTTCTTAGGAGATACTCTAATGGTATTTCGTGTTCAAAACTACGGTTGTCAAATATTACATATGATTTTTGTGTTAGTTTTATGGAGTAGGCAGCTATTGAAGAAAACATATTCAAAATTTTTCGGAAAGTTTTATTTACACATAAAATAATATACCATACTCTGGAATGTTGTTTGTATTGTTGTCTTAACAGGTACAAGAAAATATATTATTTGTTCAACTTTACTCTTTTTAGGTGGTTCTAATTCTATACAATTTTAATCGATTGAAATAGTACAATTTATTTTTACACATTTAAAGAATTATATTTAGAATTAAATCAAACGGGGTTCAACGACAAATTCGTCATCCTCAATGATACTAAAACTACAATAACATAATAATAATTTGTTGTAGTTCATGTATCACTGAGGATGGTGACTTTGTCCTTGAAAAGCGTTGATCCTTTCTTTAAATGTATATAAAAACGTGTATTTTTTCAGCAAATTATATTTATTTATATGTAACTTTATTTTGTGACTTATAGGTGCCTAAATGGAAATCATTACTTATAGTTTTAATATGAACTCCTTTTACCTTACACTGAATATGCTTCCTTATATTGTTCCTGGAATATTGTTTTATAAAATAAAATCTTAAAACAAGTTGAACAAAAAACCAACTATAAATGGAAGGCATTCAGCTCTAGTTATTGCAGTCTAGAGGGTACTTGGCTATTGTCTGAGTCAGCACTTGAATCTCTACTTTTATTTACTTCTCTTTCAACAAGTCCTTTCTTGCTGACAAGTTAAAATTATACAAAATAGAATAGACTCAATCTAACAAGTTTCCTTTTCTCTAATATATAATAAAGTATCTTTGTTTGTCTCTAATTAAGAGGTTATAAAATAACCTATTTTCTAAATCTACAATATTTAAAATCCGCGTTTTAATCAGGTTATGATTAATCTGTACAATTATGAAAAAATTATTTAAAAAATTAATTTAAAAATTATTAACTCTCAAAAGGAGACCACCATGAAAATAATTTTCAATGTATAATAATGTTAGTAGTTGTAAACATTATAAACTTACCTTTAAGAAAAAGAAGAAAAAAGTACTATTGAGTTTATTACAAAGAACATTATACACTAATTTTGTAATATATGATAAGAATAGATTTAGGAAATTAATTCATAGGTACGTTAAACCATGTTATTCAATCTAATATAATGTTTTGGGAATGATATTTAGGGATGGAGCAGACACGTAGTAGGTACAATAATAGAAATGAGTTTATTAGAAGCTCTCCATAAGTGAATAAAATTTCAAACCTAATTAAATAGTACAACTCCAAAAGTACAAATTAAGAATTGAAGCCATAAAAATAGACTTATCTAAGAAGATATGGAAATAAAAAAAACCCTTATAATAAAATTAAATAATAAATGAAACTTAACAATTGTAGAAATTTCTTTTAAGATAGAAAATTGATTCAAAAATTGGTTTTCATTTAAAGCAAGTAAAGGAAATAATGTTTTGAAAAAAAATGTAATTTCATTGTGTTCATAAAAAAAAAAAACAAAAAAAAACAATCGCTATTATTAATTATAAACAACTTTAGAACATTATGTCATATCATAATCTTATTGACAGTAAAACCTATCTCATTTTGAAAAAAAAAAAAGTTTTATATGTGAGTATAAGGAATATACTTGGACGAAATACCAATATGAGAATATTAGAGCTGAGTTTTTCTAACTTTGAAGAAAAGGAATTTCATTCCTACACAATATGAAGAAACTTCAATAAATGACGGAGACAATGTGGTAGCATAATATTTTCAATTCCAAGTTATCATTTTAGGATTGTAATTGAATTAAAGGTATTTATTAATCTGATTATTTTATATTAATTATTCACAATACTTACTATTCCTGAACAATCAATAATTATTCTCTACTACTATCTCGTAGACTTTCATATAATATCTGTACTATCTTTACATTATATATTATAATCTATATTCTAGTAGCGAACTAATTTTAGTTAGTTTAGCAATTATATGAAAGAGTCAACACCACTTATTTTATGTAAAATAATAGCGGAAAAATAAAACTCTCAAATGTTTAAATTATGAAAATATGAAAGTTGAGTTTTTCAGAAATTAATTTTAACTTCAAGATATTGAATATGTACACAATAACTGGTAACGCGAGAATGATGAACACATTTTAAAATGATCATATCCCTCGAATAATAAACAGAAGGAATTGCCAGAGGCGTTCCATCACGAATCCTTTCCCCTCGTTTACAAAAGACCGAATGACGCAGTTCCTGCACTTCAACACATGCAATTGTTTCCTTCTCTAAACAAGAATTCTTTATCCACCCCTCTGAGTCAGGTTGTTTCCATTTGAGAAACAAATGTTATGTTTTAGTCTTGAGTACACGACTGTAATTGAATATATATATATATATATATATATATATATATTTGTATATATGTACTTATTAATTGTATGTATACATTAGAACGTCCAGATTGAATGTGTTTTACTCAATTAATAAATGTTAGGTTATTGCAATGTTGTAGTTATTACATTGAAATTGTATTTTGAATATACATAGATATTTTTAACATGTATTATATCAAATATATACGTTATATAACAATATCTACTAGTAAGGAAATAGACCGACGGTTTCATGTAAATAGTGTCTACTTTATCGTGTAAAATTGAAAATATTGAAATATTATAATGTAATGTACAATGGTTTTCTACAGATTAATAATATAATGAATTTAAACATTTGATTTTAATATGTTTTCAGCTCGAAATATGAAATATCCATATTGTTACACTTTTCACATAAGGGTCTGTCATAAGATCTACAGTGCCAAACGAACATTTATTATTCATTTTTCTGCATTGATGCGTCTTGGTGACCATTTTATTAAACGGATTTTATTTATCTACAACATTAAATTTTTGTCTTATGAAAAAATATCCTAAATACATTTCCTGATAATAAAATACAATGATTTGAACATTTTGCTAGAATTAATTGTTTGAATATTTAATTGGAAATAATAATGATAAAGATTAAAATTAACTTTTCATGATATAAAACAAGGGGAAGTACGAAAACATCGAAAATTTATCAACAGTTTAATTTCTCATCAATAATCACTTCTAAGAGTTTTGTAGAGTCTATACATCCAATAGTATGTTCTGAAAAAGGCGAAACAATTTTATCACTTACATATTTTGGAGTAAAATGAATTAATGTTCTTATTTAATGTAAAACTGGTAATTTAAAGCCAATCTTCAGTTAGTGTTATTGCCAATGACGCGGATTTCTCCAAACCCTATTTTTTTTAGAAAATATTAAAGAGGTGTTATCAGGAAATAGTCAAAAACCCTATGTAGACATAAGACAGTAGAGGTCTCAATATCGAACCATTGAGCCCTTGGGAATTGATTTCCCAAGACGAAGAGTTAGACACACGGGAGTCTGTATATATTACTCGTTGTCTTCTACCAGCAAATTATGATTGAAACCAGCAATTTGTTATTCCACGTATACGATAATAACTCAACTTACTTGTAAGAATTGCATCGTCGATACAGTCAAAATCCTTAGATAGGGCACACAAGAATTGAATTGGGGTATTTCAATATGTAATATCCATTCATAATAATCAAGTATGAAATATAAAATTATTTAGCAATCTGCATCGTCATGTTTTATTATTATTTTTATTTTAGATAACATCGTTTTGTAAACGAAATATATAAATGGCATTTATAAAAACAGAAACTTATTATTATTTTTAGTGGATAATACACAATCTTAAATATATATGTAAATTGGTTTATAATGAAACAAATTATGTAAAATAACTGACTTATGCTAGATGCGCCAAACAAACTTTTATATTCAAATTTTGTAACTATAAGAATATCTTATATAAACTTAAGAAGTAAGCATATCATAGCTTAAAAGAAAAAAAAAGTAAAAAATTAATAAATAAAAAATACCTGCTTACTTAAAATTTAGATACAGTTATGTTATTATGACCACTACTAAATAAATGAACTTAAATACTTAACCTTCCAACCATGTCTACCTGTTTCAGATGACTTATCATTGTAAAAGTATATTTCCTGTGATTATACTCTAATATCAAAAAAAATAACGCAAAGACACGTTTACCTCCCTTTCTCTTACAGTTTTTACCACAGTATGTCATTATTAGACTCTTAATAAACTAGCTATATTCAAGGAAACAATCCTCAAATATTTTTTTTTGGCAGCGATAGAACCCTTTTATATTGTTCCTAGTCAAACATGTAGCGACAAATGAATAGCTTGAAAGCGAAAATGATGTTTAAATTGAATCCTACTGCCTATAGTATGACGGAAGTTGAAATTCCAAAAAGAGACTTCAAATGATTTAATTGACAAAATGTAAAATGGGACTACTAATGTTGACTTGGCTTTACCCTATTTGTCTCAACTTTTTAAAAGAACTAAGACAGATTGCATTATGTAAAGCCATTTCAACAGATAGTGTGCTCTAACAACCGATTATGTAGCGCAAAGGATGACTCTCCTACCTAAATATTGAAAGTCAGACCAATATTGAATGGTGTTAAATCAACCAAATGTAACACCGTAGGTGACCTATGAAATCAATTTTCAACCGAAATATTGTTACACTATCCTTAGAGTTGGTAAATCATGACATTTTAAAGAGAAATGTTAAAACCGAATATACAACTGTATAATCATCCGTAGAATTTATAATGTAACTTATATTATAAGCTCAAAATTGGCACACCTAACGATTTTAAGAACGAAATACTGTTAAAACGAAAAATTACATAATGTCTATAAGTGCGACTTTCAGAATGGCGGATATAGGTGTTTAATAAATGTATAAAAACGTTGCTTTTTCTGCGAGATAAGAGTATAAATTGCAGAACGGTTTGATTGCATTAAAATAATATAAGTCAGGGTATGTAGCTTATTATTTTTAGGTATTTATTTTAACTAAAATGAAAAAGAACAGACAACTAATTTTTATTGATTGTCATTTTGTTTCAGAAAATACTTTGCCATTTTAACAGTGCATTGAAGAACTGTGTCAAGTGTTGAAGTAATACTGTGTAGGCTACAATTTTATTTCGTAACTTTTATTTTGTACAAAAAAACTCTAAGGACTATATATTAAAAGATTGATTTTTAATTTTTGATTTTTACTCATACTTTTTTTTTCATACCGGCTAGTTTACAAAAAATAATATTAAAAAAAAAAAAAAAATATATATATATATATATATATATATATATATATATATATATATATATATATATATATATATATATATATATATATATACGACTTACACTGGGAATTGAACCCAGGACTTTAAGCGAGTAAAGCTTTTTCTTTTACCTCTGTTGATCTAACAAATACAATAAATACTACATAATTTTAAAGATTGTTTTTAAGCGTCTTTTGCTAACGTCATTATGCTAGTTAAATTGAGTGATTATTGAGATAGGTAACACTAGGACCGATATATCACAGAAGTAATCCGTAATGTAATACATTTGTTGAATATTATTATAATGACAAAACAGAGCTTATTTACAATCGGGTTAGTATGAAATATGTTTAGTGATTCTTTCTACTTCATATTGAACTTCATTGATTATAAATAATCTAGACTCTTTCCCTGTGCCATAGTTTTTTAGGCATTGTTTTCGGGGTTTCATTAATTTTTCCTCTATTACCCACCAATACATATTAAAGCCCTGTGTAATATCTGAAGTTACCCTAACTTCTTTAATAACCTACTCGCATGTTTGTTAGAGTAAAAGCTCTATCGACCGAACACTGCTCCCAGGGAAAATACAAATCGCTAAACTTCTACACTTTATAATTGATCTTCTCCTTTATGAAATTTAATAGTACATTTTGAACCACTAATGATTTATTATAAATTACCTTTTTGCTCATAAGTAATTATAATACAAATTAATAGTTATATTAATTTAAACATAAATATTTTAATATTTAATTTAAGTTAAATTTATTAAAAATAAATATATTGTCATCAATAAATGTTATATACTTTTTACATTATTAATGAAACACATAAAATAAACAACAAAAAAAATCTATCAAATGAGATATAGGCCTACATATTAGGGATTATGTCATAACATTTAAACTTTAACCAGAGCCTAAATAAATATTAAACAATAAAAATAAAATCAGTCCAATTTTGCTGTAACACAAAATTATTGAAATTTATTTTGTTTAGTTCTTAGTTTATAAAGTTTTATAACATACGTTTTGGAAATGAAAAATTTAAAAAAATAACGAGAATATTTCTACATATTGTAAGATCTGCAGTAATTTACATAAACATCATGATAAAGATTAGGCTATTTTCCTCAATATTTATTTTTGAATTATTTTATAATTAATACAACCAGAAAATAATTCTTTGACTATTACCAATAACTAAATGGTGGAACGGTAATGGAATGTACAACAATTGATTGCCAATTGAGATACATATTGTATTTAATAATATGTATTGTAGTAATTTCAGGTATTCCGATTCTGTAGAGAAATACATTACTTTCAGTTAAGTAATAGTAAGAGTACAAATTTTAATGCATACCTTTCTAGTTTGTATTCAGGCAACCCACATGAGATAGATGATTGGTTTCAAAGGTATAAAACAAGTCTTGCTTTACTTACGGAAACGTCTCAGTTTTGTGAAGGCTAATGTCATTAAATGGTATATCGATGTCCAAAATTAGTAAATTTCACTGTAAAAAAAACAGAAAGGGGAGTATATGTAAATAAGTGTTTGACTTTTGAAATTCAAATTGTCCCTTATCTTCTATTGAAAATGTTGATTTGTTAATTGGTAACTTTTGTCTGTTACATAGCAAATTAGATTTGTCTGGTTATTTTATTATGGCAAATCTAACCCAAAATATTTTCTCACTTTGGCTAACAATTTCTGTAGTAACCTAAATTTGCTAAAAAATGTCACTTATACCATTAGGGTTTATGGGGTCACAAACAATATTTGCACACACATTTTTTTAATTCAATGTGTCTTTTAATTCAATGATTTCTTGAAAATATTTTAAACAAATTTTGTAATAAAATAAATACATATATATGTATTTATGTGTATATATGAATTATGTTTATATATGTAATATATATATATATATATATATATATATATATATATATATATATATAGTTCATCTCAAATACTATAAATTACAGATTTGATATCTGTAAATAATAATTTCAACAACTTCACGTAAGAAAAATTATTCACGGATCAACTGTTTTAATAACTTAACCCTAAATTGTAGATTTTTCAGAAAGGAATTTGTTCTGTAAAACCTAATAATATATGGTATAGACGCCAATATATGAGCAGCCATTCCTACTTTCAAAAGATTGTATTGTATATAAAAAATAATAATCCAGTGAAATATTATATTTTTATAATACTAAGGAAAACAAACCTGTAAATATTCCTATTGTTGCTTTGTGTAATAAATAATTTCGTTACTTTTTTAAACATATGTTTCTGTAGAATCAGATATTATAATTGTTTAACTTGAATATTTCAACATAGTGTATGTGTTGCAGTATTGATATTTACATCGTGATAATGATTAGTTACTTTTATAAATCTCTTTATTTTATATTTTAGTGTATCCCGAAAATGATTTTTTTATTCTTACTAATATCTTAATGTTTGGTACGATAATAAAATGATTACAAATTGTCTATATATATTGTCTTTTATTATTATTTATTTATATAATTGTGCAGGTAATGAGATTCTGTAGAGAAGTACAATATTTCTAGATTTGGATCAGTATACTAAAAAAATTAATAAAAAATTTGTCCTATTTTGATTTAGGCCACCGACACGAGGTAAATACTTCGCTTCAAAAGGTAAATATCTTGTATGACATGAAACAATTTAGACGCTTGTAAATGAAGATTATTTTTATTTTCAATAATCCCAATTTACGTTAAAAATTACAGAGAGGAAATCATATATATTTATGTGTTTGATTATATTGATATAATTTTGCTTATCATAATTATTAACTCAGATAGTACAACAAACAAGTTTTTCAATAACAAGATAATCAAACCGTAATTATGCTCAATATTTGTCTACAGTAATATTCTGAAAATAACTACATAGTTTTTTAGAAATGTAAACGCCAATACTAAAAATATGATAATATAATAACAACTAATATTTTTAGAAACGTTATAAAATTAGTAGAAGTTTATTACTATTTAAAGAAACTTGGAAATACAATTATTGAAGCTAACTTAATACCGTAACAACGTTGCAACGAGCGAAACCATGGTCGGCAAGTCTCATGTTTGTGCACTTAATTGAAAGTAAAAAAAAAAAAAAGAAGAAAATACTAAAATTTCTAAATTTTAATCACTTCAGAAACAAGTTCAAATGTCATATTTAAGATATATACATTTGGGTTGATTCTATACATAAACTGTTTCTATAAATTCGTGTTGTTTCACCCAATTCATCGAAAAAACTAAATCGAGTTGTATAAAAAAAAGAAATTGTTTTATTCGTGTGTATGCGACCTATATTAAATCACATAATACATTGAATTCCTTGTTCCTTAATATCTCATATCAATTGAACCAAGCTGATTACTGGTAGGAACAAAGGCATTTAATTAACAAAGAGATTATGTGGCATATCTGAAAATACCTGACCTAAAAATGTAAATCATTTCTGATTACTTACCTTTCTAGCTCATTGGTGTATTTAATGTGAATTTAATTCAGTTTTTACAACTCAGCTTTTCTTATGTCAAAGGTTATAATTTTTCCAAGATCAAACAATAGTAGAAGGATTGAAACAATAATCTAAAACCCTTATAATGTTTTATTATTAATATATATATATATATATATATATATATATATATATATATATATATATATATATATATATTACAACTGAGGTGTGGCTCATCTAGTAATTTTTCATTAACATTATGTGTTCACTGTGTGCTGTGGTGCAGTCCGACGGCTGGTCCTAATGTGTTTATGGCCTAGAGAGGTCCATTGGATAGGTCCTTTTCAGCCTTCTTGTGATGTTGTCACGGCTTTACAGCAATTTGAAATCTCTGTATATTTGCGATGCTTAACAGAGAGCTGCTTTATGACTTCCTCCACAGATTAAATGCCTAGGTCCTTTTGTATGTTGTCGTTCCTCACATACCAGGGGGCGTTGACAATCAATCTCAATACTTCATTTTGGAAAACTTGTATTATTGTACTGTTGCTTTTTTGTACATCCCCAGATTGGTGCACCATATGTCCATATTAGCCTCAGAACTTCTTGTACAACAGTATTTTGTTGCTAATTGAAAGTTAAAATTTCTTCCAATAAGACAATACATTTTATTGAATTTATTTATTGAGGTATAGCTTCTCTTTTTTTCCTTTTTCACGTGCTCCTTCCATCTTAGCTTTGCATCTAGTGTCCTTCCGAGATATTTTGAACTGTTTGCATATGTTATTTGACTTTCAATTTACGTTATTGGCGCGGGTAATACCTTTTGTTCGTAAAACTATAATATGCACAGATTTTCCTTCATTAAGCTTAACACTCCATTTTTTTGTCCATTGACTTACTGCGTTGGTAGCACTCTGTAATTTCTCTGTGACTTCTAGAATGTGGTCACCCACTGTTAAAATAGCTTTGTCGTCAGCAAAAGTACCCTTATAAATGAGATAGATTTAATTAAAATGTCATAATAGAAAAAAAAAATGTTGTGTAGTTTTGTCGGAAAAAAAGAACTCATTCCTAAATTTGTTATAGATTAGGTAAGATATTTTTTAAGGTAGTACATGTCAATTAGTTAAATCACCTAACTTAATAAAGAAAATATTAACTTATGGAATAAACTAAATTCATTGTTTACAATTTTTATCACACCATTACTAGATACAAATGTCCGTCTGTATTTAGTAAATCATGGAAGAGTTATTTCTAATTAAATTATACGTTTTTTTTTTTTTCATTATAGATATATAAATTGTCTATATTTAATGTATATATTGGCTTTTAGTAACATTGCAGTTGAGTGTTAATCATAAATGAAGGATAATCCCAATATGGAATTTGCTAATTGTTTTACTTTTATGACCGTGGGATTACACTGGCACGCTAAGAATAATTAAATTACATTTATTAGTTTCATTAATTAAGTTAGGTACAAATCGAATCTATTATTATCCTCTTATCTGTAATAACATTAGTAACATAAAGTATTTTAAAGTACAATAATAAATAAAATTTAATACTTACTTATACCTCTAATGGTTATTATTTATATAATTACTTTAAAAAATCGATATTTTTTATTCTTGTTATTATTTATTAAAATCATAGTTGAAAGTGTTCTATATGATTTTCAGAACCTTTTTTTCAAATTAGGAATTATGATATCTCTGGTAATAAATAAAGGAAAAAGCTGCAAAATCATTTTATAATAACGGTATAAGCACGTTTTAATCAAGGTATTTTATGCAGAAAAGTTAAAATAAAAGTTGGTGATACTAGTAATCTGAATTCATCGTAAAACGATTGTAACACCATAGACTTGGATAAGGTAGAAACATAGGACTTAACAGTGCTGAAATAAAACAGAGCATTAGAAGAAATCAGTAAGTACGACAGATTCAATCATCGAAAAAGTGTAAATAAAGGAGGAAATATAATGAAAAATAACAAAAGTCACAGAAAGTGTGTTATTAAGGTGTCATCATGAGACGGCGTGGAGAAGTCAGTCGTCTCATGGTAAATTTAAAACATTTAAATTGCCGCGCTAAACTTCTTAAAGTTGAAATGCGATAGTGCGGTAACGTCACGCGAGGCTGAAACAAAACTTTGCCTGCCTGAGCTTGACAAAACAGCCTATAGCAATTCCAATTTTATTTAAAAACTAAAATATGAAGATAAATAATTATACAGTAGAATCAGACGACTAATAATATCAACAAATAAATGTAAAAAAACTTAAAACAAAAAAGTTATGAAAGAAATTAGAGGGTCTCAAAAACCTAAAATTTGCGAAAAGGCGAAAATTAAAAATCAAAAGTAATAGAGTCATAAACCATAGGGGACATAATAATAATCAGCAATAAAAAAGAAATAATAATAACAAGGGGGGAAAGATTTTAAAGGTGAAAGGGGAATAAAATAAATAAAACTAATTATAGCAAATGAAAAGACAGTCGTAGGGAACAATAATATGTGGTCAGAATAAGATTTAAAGTTAAAATGGGGTTAAATAATAACAACAAAAGATAAAAGGTTAAAGCCCAAAAGCGGTTACATTAAAGTTAAAAGGGGATAAATAAGAAAAAGATTATGTATAATAAAGGTATATAAATGTAAAATAACCAAGCAGAGTTGAAAATGAATAAGGGGGGATTTTATATACGAAAAATACGACCATCAAAAAGTCACGACTTTAAGCATAAATAACTCACGAACCAAGCGAGCTACGACGAAAAACTAAAAAGTTATTTCCTTTATAGGACCAGGAGAATAACTTCAGTGCAAATGAATTTTGAAAAAAAAGACTTAAGTAAAAAGTTAGGTTGTGAAAAAATAGACATTCGAAAAAAGTGCGGTAACTCGAGAAATACGCGGTCGAAAACGTCGAATCAAGTTTGTCAAGACCCTCAAGAACAGGAAGAAGTGGAATCCGAAGAGAAACTGAAGATCGGAAAAACTGTTCAAAAGTTACAACAAAAAGAACGAAAAAGTGTTCAAATCGGAGTTTTCAAGATTGAACAAGAATTGTCGCCTCAGGTAGCGTGCCGTCAGAGATCACAAGTTCAACTCGCATACCAACGGTTAACACACAGAAATTGAAATAATTGAAAGAGGGTTTTTAATGGAAAATAGTTTATGAAAGTAATACAATAGATGAAAACTAAGCCTAGGATAGCTTCTAGCAGAAAAGTTACGGAGTAATTCAGCCGAAAACTTAGAAATCTACAGAAGAGACATTTATTCGCGAAAGGGAGAAAAATAGGTTACCTTTTGCGGGAAACATTCCCACAAAAAGGAAAAGCTAAAATTGTTGGTCGAAAGACTAATACTCTATTAACAGTCACCGACGAGGAAGGACGTTATTATTGCCACTCTACTAAATTTTTCTATATATAACTTAGAAAATCTAGTTGCCGAGGAAAAATCTTATCAGTCGCCGAGGAGAAAGGACCTCACTTTCGTCACTCTACAATTTTTTTTCTAAATTCAACTTACAAAAACTCTAATATCAGTCGCCGAGCAGGAAGGACGTTATTTTAGTCGCTCTAATATTTTTTTCTAAATTCAACTTCGAGAAATTTTCAAGACAAGCATTTCATGTAATAAAAAATAACTTATAACAAAATTAACTATTTTTGAAAATCAAGAAATAAGAAGATCAATCTACAGGGAAGACTAGTCTGCAAGGAATCGTAATTACTACCAGCAGTCCACACCTATAACATAACCAGGAATTGGAGAGGAAATAATTTGAAGACATCGTTGTGTGCAAAGAACTTCACAACTTCAAGACCTTCATGTTATGTGTGAAGGTACACTAAATCTATAGAATAATTCGTAAAAAGTAAACTAAGTTAAATTGACAATTCATTAGGGAAATTTTAAATATATTAACTTCTTTAGATTGAAATAAACTCTGCTTTTGTTTAGAGTACTTTTTTATTGGGGTTGTACCGCTGAAAGTAAACGTAACAAACAAAGTCTGGAGGCCCCTCTTTTCCCCTCTACCCAAGACACACTCCTAACTTGAGTATGCTGTACTTGGTACACCGTCGCTTCGAGCGCTCAATAGTATTTGTAAGGACTGCGTGGAGGTCGTGGCTTCGTTCTGGCGTGGTTAGTTGTCTCTCTACGTGGACGAATCTCTTGGCTCCTTTTGAAATCGGAAAAGTTGACGGTAAGTCGAATCTATCCACCATCCACGCTCTATTCATCAACCTCTCAGCTGCCCTCTTACAAACATATGAGATTGCAGTAGGAATGTCATAGAATTCTAGTGTCTTCTTTTGATCAGTATTTTCATTACCACACTTCCACAATGGCTGGGATCCACTAAAAGATTTATTTTACTCTTAGGTTCTTCCAAAGTGCTTAATAAAGGTATACTTTGTTGTAAATTGTAATTTTGTACGGTCCTTTCTTTTTCTATGTGTACAAATAAAATTATAGTTTTTTAGATTAAACCGGATTCGTCAATTTCTAACAATCGTGTTTCCCTATTGAAAATTTTGCATGAACGATTGATAATGTCTAAAATAAGAGACGTAACGACCGGTGCCTAAAAGAAAAAAAACAAAGAATTGTGAGCTGTAAAATTAAGTTAATTCGTGTATTTAACTAATTGGAATCAAAGAAAAAGAAGGTTATGTCTCAGCCTATTACCCTCAGAAATTCAACCTCTGTAAACAATATAATGAATACACATAATTTCATTAAGAAATAAATACCATTTCGGAATGTTTGAGAAAACCATATACAAAATCCCAAATGAATCTCGTTAGATGTTATGGAAACCCTATACCGAAACACATTCAATATTATCATCTATATATTAGAAAACCCGCTAAACTAACAGACTATATACCAGGTGTTTAAAAATATTAATATTCCAAGATTTTTTTTGAGAAAATCCATACAAAAAGCAACCCTAGATTTGTAACCTTACTATAGTTCTTAACATTGTGATACATTTAACTGTCACATTTCGCTGGGGAACGTCCTGCAGTGAAAGATGTGAAAATCTTCAATGTAAACATAGGTAGATTAGTAACTCATTGTATATGTATGAGAGAGTTTGTGCTATTTTTGACCGATTACTAGATTTCGTATTTATGTAAGAGAAAGTTCGATCAATAATTTTGGCCGATGATTATTTTAGTATTTATGTATGAGAAAGTTTTTGCAATATGTTTGGCAGAATAGTAGCTTTAGTATATATATATATATATATATATATATATATATATATATATATATATATATATATATATATATATATATATATATATGTGAGAGAAAGTTTATGCAATATTTTTGACAGATTATTAGTTTTAGTATATATGTATGAGAAAGTTTGTTCAATATTTTTACAGATTATTAGTTTTAGTATTTATGTATGAGAAAAATTGTGTAAAACTTTTGACCGATTATTAGCTTAAGTATTTATGTATGTGAAAGTTTGTGACGCTAAAATCCCATTTTCCCCATGCTAAATGTATTCGGTGAGTTTAAAAAATTTTACATTTCATAAAGTATTGACCATTAATTATATAGTTTTATTGCTATTTTTATTTTGTTGCAGATTCATTATGGCAGCACATTATAAAACATCGACGACATCAAAAGAAACAAAGTTCAAGTGTTTTTTGAGTGTTGTATTAAAAAGACCAAAATTTATGTGAAAAAGTTAATTTTAATAAAGACGTAATTTTATTTTTCATTGTTATTTTAAAACAACATTTTTTATATGCATTTAAAAATTGGTTACATCAATCAATATTTAAAAAAAAAACAATTGGCTTGCGTTTTATTTTTAGTAGATACCAATACTTTCTCCACTGTAAAATGTACATTTATTTAGGAAGTTGTATTGTAGAATACAGAACTTTCCTACAATTAACAGGAAGTAACAGGAGAATATAATCTTAAAGGAGGTAGATGTTAACTGTGATTCAGTTTTAAATTCAAATAGACCTCCTACCAAATCATATTTACTTGATAACAGGATTTTGTGGTTTAATAGCTATATCAGGAGAATATAATGTTAAAGGAGGTAGATGTCAACAGCGATTCAGCTTTCAATTTAGATAGACCTAATATCAAATCATATTCACCTGATAACAGAAATTTGTGGTTAAAAACAATATGAGCAAAAAAATGTTAAAGGAGGTAGATGTCAACTGCGATATTGTTTTCAATTCAGATAGCCCACCTATCATATGATTATCACCTCATAACAGGATTTTGTACTTTTCCGCAGTACACAGACCACGTGGCTTAAGGCCCGCCTCTTGCCCTTCCCAATACCTCTCTATCTAACCCCTCACCATACCCCCATCCGCCATTTTTCGACGTCATTTGGTGTCGCCATTTTGTATGCTGCCCCTCCTCCCTTTTGTAATTTTATCATGGTAAATTTAAACAGAAAGTATCAGGAGTAAATAATCTTAAAGGAGGAAGATGTCAACTGTGATTCAGTTTTCAATTCAGATAGACCTCCTATCAAATCATATTCACCTGATAACTAGGTTTTCTCGTTTTACCGCAGTATACGGAGTATATAATCTTAAAGGAGGTAGATGTCAAATGCGATTACGTTTTTAATTCACATAGACCTCCTATCAAATCTTATTCACCTGATAACAGAATTGTGTCGTTTTACCGCTGTATCCGGAGAATATAATGTTAAAGGGGGCCGATGTCAGTTAGTAGAGACGGGGGCATTTTAAAACAAAAGTGGTGGGAAGTAACGATGTGACTTAAGCCCCGCCCCTATCCACGCCCTGCCCCGGACCTTGCCCCGCCTCTTTCCCGCCACTTGACCTCTCCGTTGCCCCGCCCCTAGCTCCGCTCCTCATACCCTTCTCCATACAACCTTACCATACCCCTATCCGTCATTTTTTGACGTAATTTGGAAACAAAACAAAAATTACATTGAAAGCAACACTCAGGTTTTGTATTTAGTTTTTAAAATCTAACCAAACGCATACTAATTCAAAATGTTTGTTAAATAATTTGATTATTCCTTAATATCTTTGTCAATTTTATAAAAATATTTTGTGTAGGACATTGCCCAATATTCATTAGAATTTTACAACGTTGTACGTGAAATAAAATAATAAAATGTAATAAAAGCAGTTGAATATAATTTGGGAGCTGGAATATAAAAACGAAATTGTCAAAGGCACCCCATGTTGGTATCTTAACAGGTATATTCCCGTTGTTCGTATAACTTTTTTAAATTGTGAAAATGTTGAAACTTGAATGTAATTCAACGGTCGCATTTTAAATTAGTTGTAGTACTTTTAATTGTATTGAAAAATAGGGATATACTTTTTTTTTGTAATGTTATTTATCGGTGACAAGGTAGAATTACTCACCCCACCAACACTCCCCAATATGCTCTTAGAGTGTTCTAATTATCATTCAGATGTTCCTAATATAATACTTCCAGAGTTAAAATTATGCCTAAGTAATTTATTGAAATTACTTGTCATCACATGCTTGGTTGTAAAACACTAAAACCTAACACAAGAGTGTGAATTTAGTTCTTTTTGAAAATATATTTTTTAAATTAAATTTTATCTCTAATTATGTCATAAAATGTGGTTTTTTCAAACCACTATTCTAACTCACTTGGGTCCCACTCCATCAACCATGCACGTGGCACAGAGCTGTATCGTCTGGAAATAAATTAGTTCTCTCTTAAAATTACCGTAATACAGGTTATTTACACTATTGGGAAAAGGTAATGATCCCACGACCGAACTTCAATGATCCCCAAACGTATTAAATCTAGACGTTCACAAAGTACATAACATTCACGCACGGTAGTTCTTTACGTAATATAAACTCTTAAACAAATTTTTTACACCTCCCCAATTTAATTTCATTTTTTTTTTGTTAATGTAGTAGAATAATCTATTTTATCAAAAGCTATTAAATTATCAATACTATATATCCTTACCCGTTTCCATTTCCTTTAAAGAATGTAGAATCAAATTTTAGGATAGTCATTTCCGTACTGAGGTTAGGATTTTATAAGAACTGATGTTTAGTAATTTTCTCAAATATTGTAAAATTCATATTAATGATTCTACAATCATTAATTGTTTTTTTTAATCTTTTACTGTGGATTGGAACCAATAGTGCTTGTCACAATTTATCACGTACAATTTTTTGTGTAAGACTTAAATGGAAGGTAAAAGAAAATACTTCTTATATGTTTTGTTCAATAATTGTTAACATATTAGAATAATATAATATATTCAGTAACCTTGTCCCGGTTTTTAACTTATTAATTATGTTTAAATTTGCATTAAATTATACTGATTTAAGAAAAAGTGTGGTTGGTTTAGTATTAGCTTTACATATAATGGAATACTAGATAATTAAGAAGTTGGGCCGTATGTAAAAGAATGTCCAGCTCTACAGCGATCATTGTATCATATGCAAATTCTTATATGATGCCTTATAATCGATACATGAATAGTATAATATTAAGTTTATTTATCACTCTAACCGAATAGCATCATGCTCAATAATTATATCTGAATCATAATTAGTTTATTATTTAAACATTCCATATCATAACTTATTAGAACTGATTGGTATTCATCAACAACTTTAAAGTTTTAATGAATATCAATATTAATAACTTCTACAGTTATTTGATGTTTAATAAACAGTTGATTAGCGATATATGTATTTAATTCTTTAGTAAATAAATTATTGGATTTGTTATTAAATACCACATTAATTAATGTTGCTTAACCCTTGCTGATACAAAAGAAACCAATATTATAATTATTTATGATTACCAAAATAAACAACTATTTCGCCAGCTATTTAAACTTACTAAATTTTTTAATTTAATGGACGGGAGTCTCTTACATGAATTTATCCTAACCTTAAGTTGGTCAACGAACACCTGTGCAATAGAACGACGTTATACAAATGAAAACAAAACTTTTCTTCTTAGATACTCTATTCTATAAATAGTGTAGAAGAAGATTTGGGATTCGTGTAATTTACCTTTTATGGTTTCGTTATAAAAACTTCTCTACTACATCTCATGCTATTGGTATAAAACCATAAGCCAAGTTGAGCATGAACAATTGACATAGTACAAGGCGCAATGATTCCGGAGCCTTTGGATTAGGACAGGAAAGATTACATCTATTTCTGGGGACTAAATGGATCAACTACAGCTTTAAATTCTGTGGCAGTTTTTCAGTCAGTACGAGAGGCACTATCTGGAAAGTGTGTATTGAGCAACCATTCTAGCGTGTCAGATCCAGTTAAATAAATTGCATCCTTCGAAATAATCTTGTGTATCCTAGAGAGTGTTTAGCAGAGTCAATCTTTCGGCCAAAGTTTCTCCAAGAAGATCTTTTATATTTTCATAATAGGGTGTGGTATTCCGTTATTGATTTATGATAATTGTGCAATTGGCGAGTTTTCTACGGTTTATTGAATAATCGCCTTGTAATTTTCTTAACCTATCCAAAACAATATTTTACCCTTTTGCTCCCTTTCTTCTGGATACGGAATGAATAGGACAGTTATTTATATATGAGTCATTAACGACCCCTTTTATATCAGCCGCCATAGATAAATCTACATAAATCTACACCATTTATGTCTCTGGCTCTCTTACTGAAGAAATCTAATCTATAGTAAAATTCTTCATGATAAGAAGAATTCCAGTTGGTTCATTTGGGTTTTCTAAACTTTAATTTCAGATTACAATTTTGCGTTACACATAATATGATAATTTGCTGAAATTTCACCCGAGACATTCCTGTCAGTTTCAAAAGATCTAATATACTCTGTGGAAATTGTAATGTCTTCGACTTCCCTAATTATATTGTATTTAAAGGTAGGTTCATCACCAACTTAACTAAGAATACACTCTTACTGTTAAGATATTTAAGGAGGGACTCACTTATAGTATTCGTGATGCTTTAGCCCTATGATATGTGATGAGAGTTGGAGTCTAATCCCGCGAGGAAATTTCCTTCTCTTTCTGACAGAAGTTTGTAACCGTCTGTACTTCTTCAGAGGGTGGAGTTTTCTCCGTTTCATAAAGTAGTTAGATCGTGGAGATCAGATATTTCTTTTTACCTTTCTTGGATCCGCAGTTGATCTTCACCGTGATGATATCTCTGGAATATAAAGCAAGAGGAGACAGACATCGCAGTTTATACTTAACCACAATAGAAGTTCGCATTATATGAACCATTATATATGACCTTACTTCATGCATCTCCAAGCCATCTTGGCATTCTTCCATTTATCCAGGGTTTCTGAATTAAGGCTACGTTCTATGTCCACAGTTAGAAATCGGTGGCACAAGACGGCAGTAGCAGCCTTACTGTAGTAATTAACCTCAGGGGCATTGCCCTACTTTCATTTCTTTTTGGAGTATGGTAAAATGCTTTTTAACAAAACTCAGGTAAGCTTTATTGTTTGCTGATTTTAAAGCTGCCAAAGACGTATAGCCAAAAAAATTAGGTATGATTTGGTGATTTTCGGTCTTATTAGAACCAATTACCTTCCAGTTCTTTGTTTTGTGGGAATTATTCTGCTTTCTAAGCACATCAAGGATTTTGAATTTCAAGTTATGATTTTAACCTTTGACTTAAGATATCTTGGCAGCTTTAAAAATTACTTCCGTAAACGGCAGGATCTATTTCGGTCAACTAACCGTAGTTTAGAAGCATTCCAAGGTGTTATATTTGGTATTTTTTTTCTGAAACTACCTCTTGGTTTATAAATTAGAACAGACGCCGATTCTGGGTCCATGATCTATATATGTACAGCTGATAAGAAATTCTCTATGTACAAAGTTTTTAACACCATGGCTTTGGGAAATCGTGATCTTCCCTAGGTGTTCTTTGATCAATTTCGGTCTTAATATTGTATTTGAACAATAGCTACCATATGACAATGCCGTTTCATTTTTGTTAAATTTAGAAATCGTATTTATTTCTAAGAATTTTTTTTTCCGTTCACTTACTGTTTAAGTACTACAATCCGAGTGACTTATTTTTGAGCGTCTACCTCTTAATGTTGAGAGTTCTTTGCTTTGCCTTTTGGCTCTTCCCCACAGTTTAGGATTCCATTCAAATTCTTGTTTTGTGAGTCTTTCCAAAGGTATATTGTTCTTTTCTGTTGTGGTGTATTTTGCTTTCACTTTCTTTCGCCTTATTATTTCAATTTTGTCAGTCGAGATTGTATCTAGAGAGGAATCGTCTGTTTCCTGCATAATGTCATTTTCTGATGAGATTTCTATTTTGGTAATCCCTCCACCTCATCGCATGATCTCTAAGCTACTGAAATTGTTTCTCCCTAATTTTTCAATGAAAATTTCTGATCATGCTATGGTTGCAGTTTGTATGTTCAGTGTATAAACCATAATTACTGAAAGGAGTTTTAACATTTTACAATGTCGCTATTTATATGATGGGTTGTCTGGTTCTCCATAGGCTCCATTTGGCGCACAATTACCCTTTTACAATTCTTCCATCGGATTGTTCTAAGGAAAATTGACACCTTATATTTAGGAATGTTTATTAAACGTCTGGTCTAGATTAGGTGGGTTAAAGTAGGGTAACCTCGAGCAGGATGCCGTGTTTTCGCTCGCACAGCATCACTCAGAGATTAGTTTCCTCAGATGTAAATGACAATATCTTCCGCTGCTACCCAATGGAATTTTTATCCTAAATCCCTGAACTCCATTAAAGACATATAACGCTCACTGTTGCAGTTTCCATATAATAATGACAACTTTTAAAATAATTTTAAATCATAAATCTAGGACGTTATTTTAAATTTGAATAAATAATATTTCTAGTAGTTCCTATTTTATCCATATGGGTCTTATTGGGTTGCTTATTATTTATAATTATTTTTATGTACTTTAGATGCTAATACTGATGAAATATTATACATCATTTTTTGAAATGACAAGTCGTTTTATACTTTGACGTAAATGGTTTTAAACTCCACAATATTAAAAGAAACAATTCGGTCATTGCCCTCAGTTTAAATATTACAAATGACGTAGTTATCAGTTTAAAAATAGATTAATACTAGACGGATTCTAATGTTATCTGGTCTATATTAGGATTCGTAGTTATTATACTATTGATTTATTCCAACCCTCCCTGCGGCGTTTTAATTACATTCAATTAATATTCATAAGCTTTATTTAGATGATTCAGCTATAAAAGATTTAAAAGTCTACATTTATAAAGTTGAGAGAAAAAATTGAAGTGTTTATTTCATCCTGAGTGCCTTTTTCTCTGAATACGGAATTAATTATGAATACTTTTTCTCTGAAGATATTTTTCATTGAACTGGGTTTAAGATATCTTAATAAGAAAAAAATATTCTAACGAGGTTAGTTTAGGTTTTATTAAATTATGTTTAAATTCTAGGAGAACATATTGAGAATAAAAGCCTTGAATGTTTTATTGTTATGAGGTTGGCGGCAAACATGACTTTGGAAATGAAACACTAACTCTTGTAGGTCGAATTTTAGTTGTTCACAGTTTTTCAATCAGGGTCAATATTTGGTACTTGACAAATATTATAGAATCAATAGAATTCTAGAAATCAGTACTTCCATTTCCAAGCATTGGATTAGTAAACAAAATGACATGTCGAGATATATCCCAGAACAATTCAATAGTATTACACATTTAAATTTATACCAGTCTATTTATGATTATAAGATATACATTCACTTATGATGATTCCTCCCATTATTAAAAAAGTCTCTCCCACAAATTGACCTGTACAGTTAACCTAAATTGTATTTATATGTTTCAAAGGAAACATATGATACGTACTTAATAGAATAGTTTTTATTTTGTTTGAGATTATACTAAAATGTTGGAACTAATTATTTCGATTTGTTTAATTTATTGTTTAAAATTATTACTTTTGAAATGATATAAGTTACCTTTTTTATTTACACCACCAGCTTGTCGAATAATCAAAAATATGTTAAACTATCGTCAGTTTTCCTTATTATTTTAAAAATATGACCTTTATATATATATATTTACTAACTGGAGTGGAGGAGCTGCGTGTCGTCAAATGTGTACTTAATATAATTTAATATAATTATATCCTGTTAATATTTCATGTAATCTAAGTAATATATCGAAATTGCTTTTATTATCGTCAGTATATAATTTAAAACGTAATTCTGTTAAATTTGTTAAATATCATTTCATATCTTAAAAGGGAACCCTTAAGTAATGAGTACCTTTAAAAATAAGAGGAGATATAATTGGAGAAAGACCTATTATTTGTCGAAAAGCAATTTGATTAACAGTGTTCTTAATATTTCTTAAACAATTAAATTATTCTATATTACTGATTTCACCAATTTGAGAAGTAATTTAAAATAATTTGAGTGTAAATCGTGAGTTATTTAGGCCTTTCAAAATTCCAGATATTAACTGTTAAATAAAAGTTAACAGGAGATGCATTTTTTATGGGCGATCTCATTACAACATTATTTTAAAATTTAAGTTGACGGAAATTGTACCTGAGTAAGCATTGATTACGTGGATATCATTTGCTCATGGGATTGAGAAAAAGATACATATTTTTTTCTAAAGAAATAAACGATAACAAAATATATGTAATGCATTTTCTTATTTCTTATAGGAGTATGTGTAACTTGATCATATCACTACGTTAGGCAATTAAATAATATATATATATATATATTGTATCGCTTATTATGATAAAAGGCGTGAAACAATAATACCAAGTGAGAGTGGTTTCAGTTTGATTAGAAATATTATTATTCCGTAACGTTGATGAAGTAAATTCCATAGCAGTTATTAAAATAATATAATATTACTCTATTTAAACTAATAATGGAATTATACAAAAATGAGCTTAATTGGAAAAATAGAACTACTGACATTCAATAAAAGAAACTAAATTTTATATAGTGTCTTCTCTGCAAATATTGACTCTACATATTCTAACAAACTCTATATCATGCAACAAATATTTGCTTTCCTCTGAAAACAGTGCCGATGGGTACTCCTATACAGAGCTCCATGGCTATACTATCATATTATGTTTTAGCGATCAAACATAACTCATTCTAATTGATTGAGTAAAGTTTATAAGTACAGTAAAACAACATTTGTCTATAAAAGTAAGATATTATACTCTCCAGAGATGTAGGTTATTTCGTCAAAACATTATAGTACCGTTATATCCAAAGTGCTCCTACATGTAATAGTAAAAAGAGAAATGTTGAAAGCTGATATTTGACATAGAAGGAAGGATAATGTTTTATGTTTAATTGATTGTGAATAGTTTTTAATTTAAAAAAATGTGTTTAATCAGTATCATCTATGAATTAACTTATATAATAACTTATTTGTTTAAAATATTTTATTATTTTTAATGAATTAATAAAAAAAAAATAAAATCTTTATATTTTATAAAATATAAGAATTGTGAATGTAATTGCAATATTACTCATAAAATAAATTAAATGGACACGCACTTAAAAATAATCTGAGGAATACTTATAATATTAAACATTATAGTATAACCACTTTCACAATGTTGAACTCACTATCCATATCGTTTAATTATAAAACTATAGGGTTCAGATCAAACTGCAGGTAGTATTTTAATAAAATAAATTATCTAGATTGCCAACATTTAACAAATTCGAAGTGGGATTTTAAGAAAGATAACAACTTATAATTTTAACTAGATCCTAGACATAGTTTAAAATTTAAACAAAAGTGTAAAAGTGTATAGATATTTTACTATAAAATTTTTACTTTTGGCCTTATAGATTAAGGAAGGTATTTAAGATGTACATACGTAAATATTACCGTCTACGACATAGACATAATTCTTAAATCCAAGGTATTACGAAACTGACATTTCCTTGAAAACGCGATAATATATATTTGTAATATCACATTAATTTATGTGTAATCCTTAGCTATATAAGATTAAACAGCGTTTGTAAAAATACATATGACTGTAATATGATTGGAATGGTATTATTTTGTGTAGATTGTTAAAACATTATTGCTTGATTCAATTTCCAGAATCTAGTGAAATATCAAACAACACTTGTTCAACAGTTCATGGCACCTTGATATTGCAGGATTTGTTGTCAGTTATATTTTTTTCCTCCTCTTTTGGTCATCTATTCTAAGCATCTAATAATATTCTAAATAAATTGTATTTACATAATACCTTAAATAGAACAAATAAATACTGAAATATTTTAAATAAATTCATAGCTTATAGCTATTGTTTGAATTTAGAATTAGCTTTAAATGTATAAACAGTCGTTACTTTATAGTGTCTGTACGTTTTTATACCATAAAAAAACCCAATTATTTATTATTAACATTTTATTTATTATATTGTTTTACAGATGATAATCAGCAACGGTAACTGTAAATTAATAAATAGGGAATTGTTATGTGTAACAAATAATATGACTCGTTTAAATTGTACATAAATAGGAATAAAGATATTTAAACTAAGTCATTAAAATGATCTTGGTCGCCAAAGTAGAAGTTTAGATATTTTTATTATTTTTAAACAAACGATTTAATATTGGTATAAGTATACAGATTTTTGTATCGTTTATTCCAATATTTTCCATATTAGATACAAATATTCATGTCATATGTTCTCGTCTCAGTAATAGTACCAATTTAAAAAAAAAATTAAAACTAGAATAGATAAATAATTATTGAGTCTATTATCAAGGAAACAATTCAGTACAAATGCGAAAATGCATCTCCTTCCTATAACAATGTAGTTTACAAATCATTGCAACAAAGGAGAATCCCAAATACAAAAGTATTGTTCATTTGTTAGATATTTTTTGTGCTTTGTTATAAATATCAGGTTTTCTTTAAGATTATTAATGTTATTTCAAAAATTTCAATATATATTATTGAGGTTGTTAAAATAATATTTCTGGTAATATTTTTCAAGAAACTCCATCTTATATCTTGCGATGTTTTATCTTGTGATGTAAAGGGAATAATTATAACACACGATTGTAAATGTAATAATTAAAGATGAGGAATTCATCATTAAAGCATTTTCTTGATTTAAATTACATTTTCGTATTGGAAATTAGTATGTCTTATTTTATTTTGTAATGAAAATTTTACAATTGATTCAACATATGAATTCATATTATGTACTCTTAATCTGTAGCATCAACGAGTTTAACAACTATAAATTAATTTGACGTTTATTTAGTACAATCCTGTTGTTATAAGTTTTAATTTATTTAAATTTTCTTAAGTTGTAAACTTGGAATATATGAGATCCCTTGATATTGAAAGGTTCCTAATTAGCCTAAAGAAAATTTATAATAACAATGTAAAGCTTCATTACATCAACATATGAACTATTTAACTTGATCTTCTTAAAAAACAATGACCTCGTTTTGTGTAACGTTATAAAATTAGATTTACAATCTGCTTCAACATGTGATGGTTACTGTATTATTGTAGCAAGCCATGAACTTGTGACATCAAGGAAACAGAAAATGTCATAATACAATCCATGTAACTGTCTTTTAGGTATTGAAATGTATGACATGCAGTTTAATGCTATCCCTATTTAGTTAAAACGATCTATAAATATATGTAATAAATGTTCAACACAAAATATAAATATATAGTTAAGATACATAATTGAATGAGTTATGATTGGTGAAAATTGGTGTTTATTAATGGACTAAATTTTTAAAAGTTTAAACTACTGATACATTCCCTCTTAATCAAGTAATCTAGTTTGTCTTATAAACATAACCCTGTTCAATGAAAAAACAAACACAATATTTAGTAAATAATACAAATAAATTGATTCTTTCCGACCATGGTTTCACCAGCAACGGCATTTACAAGGCAGCTTAACAAAGACTAAGGATGATATTGAAAACTAACATGTATTACAAAAAGAAGAACAGTTACTTAGCTAGGGGGGGGGGGTCGAAGGGAGCGGGAGACATGTTGTAATGAAGAAGACAATGGTTTTAGCAAAGCTGAGTTTGACAAAAATTCTACCTGATCATTGAGTACCAGTTTACAGTTAAAAATTCTCCTAATCTCTAACATTTCTAATGTATTTAATATCCTACTTTTTGCATTTACATGGAGAATCTCAAAATTAACATTAATAAAAAATCAGACACTAAATGAGTTTTTAAATGATTGTAATGACATAAATTAAGTTGTTTTTTTTAATAATGTTAAGTTTGAGATTCTCCATGTAAATGCAAAAAGTAGGAAATTAAATTCATTAGAAATGTTAGAGATTAGGAGAATATTTTGTAAAGACTCCAAACTGGTACTCAATGATCAGGTACAAAATACTGATGATTTTTTTCATTAAAATTGAGTTCTACCAAGTACCTTCGGTCAATAGTGTAAATCGTATAACCCTGTTTACCTTATTCTTGAATATTTCATGAAAACGTCAATTGTTATTGAGGTTTTCGGAAGGTTACATTATTAGTTATGTTTATTTTCTTATTTACTTTTTAAACAAGAACTATTCTAAACAGATTGTAATTTAAGTGTTCCTGGCGTACATAGAATGGAATTTTTAGGAAAATACACTATAACACATCAGAGTATAAAATAAACAATTTTAATCAAGGTAAATTTAATTACATTTAAATTAATGTAATCTTTCAAAATAAAACCATGTATTATTGATGAATATTCAATTTCGAGGACGGATGACGTTCCTATTTATTCCATTTTTTTTTTTTTTTAATTTAGACCTAAAACTTATGTTTTTATAAGCAACTGTAACAAGTTATGAAGCTTGTCCCCTAATTTAACATCGAAAACTAACTCTGGGCATAACCACTGAAGGACAATTTACGAGAATCAAAAATCAAGAAGAAAAATGCTTTGAAAAATAAATGTTGACAAGTTTTGTAGAATTTTTTTTTAATGTTTCGCAGAAGTTTTGTTTAGTTTTCCAAGTTCTGCAACATTAATATTCAAATGATTATTGCTTATTAATGTAATCGAAATTTCCCAGTCCTGTAGTTAGTTTTGTTTTTAAATATACATTTATATAGCAATACATTTAAAAAAAGAATAGAATAATTTCACCAAAATCGTAGATTTTTAAAATTTTACTGATATAAAAATCAGTGTTCCTTGTAATGTCATAAAATCAATGTTATTTTATATAAAATACTGAAATTTGTATAAAAATAAAGAGACAGTGAAGATTTTGTTTAGGTGATAAAAATTATTGTTATATTATTAATCTTATATCATTGTAAAATTTTAAATAATAATGTGTTTTGAATCATTACAATGTATATTATTATAATTTGTTTTAAAACGTTTTGATAGTGAACAGCAAATGTAGTATTATCACATTGAAACTTATAAATATATATAACTCAAAAATGTATTTTTTCTCTTGAAAATAGCTGTAAATACTAATCCGACACAATTTTTTTAAGATTACATTTTAAATCACTTGTATGACCACATTCATAACTGAAAATAGATAATCGTATTACAGTACATGTGCATTTAATTTTTGACTTATTCAATTTTAAAGACAAATTTCAATTAATTTAGTGTTGGTGCAAATATCCACTCTAACAAATATCTATTACAATTTTGTATTTTATACGACAAAACATAAATTAAATATCAGATTAGTAGTAGCCTACATTTACAACAGTTTACATTAGAGTCTTGTTGGCTTCATTCTCCATATTTCATTTATTCATAAGATTTGTGTGGACGAACATCTCCTTTTTTCTGTATAATATTTCCAACATCCTTTAGAAAGTCTTAAAGGCCTTGGAGCATGACAAATTGCTTCACTTAGATATTTGTATCTGCCATTTTTGCATTTATTTTTTTAAATTTTATAAGTGCCACTCTAGTAGTTTGGAAATATTTTTATTTTGCAAACTCAAATTTAAAACTAAAATATCAGTAAACAATAAAAAAACAGTTAAATAAACCTAGTGTTACATGATAGTATCTTATACATGTATAAATAGAAAATATAATTTGTGTCATATATCTTTCACAGATGAACCTGAAGTAGTACTATTTACTAAGTTTTATTACTTCATTTTGTTTATTACAGCATTTGCAAAGTACTTTGTTTCTAGTATGTTAGATCTTAAAATTCATTTTTTTAATAATTTTATTTGTTCGTAATCTTAAAGATTTTATAGAAATATAGTGGTTAGTTGTTAAGCATAGAATTTCATTGTATGTATTATTGTATTATTATAATACGTATTTCTATAATAAAAAATATTTAATCAAAAGATTTAATTTTGAACTATTATTATTTGATTTATGTTTGTTATTATTTAGTTTTGATTATCTATTAATAACTCTCTATTTTTAATTAATTTTAAACAATTTTTGTATTAAATTCCGGTTAGTGGTCCTATGGCTATAACTTTGTATGATCAATAAAATGATTGAAATTTATTTCTATCATTTGTGAAATTTTTTATCCTCATTCAAAGCTTAACTATATTTTTCAGTACATTTAACTCTCGTTTGAATTAGTTGTATGTGAAAAGGAAAAAAAAAAAAAAAAAAAAAAAAAAAAAAAAAACATATATACAGCTTTTTCTGCACAGTTATGGAATTATCAATTTACCTAACGTTATCGATAAATAAATTTAGCGCAAGATGTGCATACAAATAAGTACTATGACATAAAGATAATACAGTATAGTTAAATAACCTTATGTTAGTTGTTACTACCTCTAACTGTCAAAAAAGAGAGATTCCTGAGAGATATTTATTTAACAACAAATATATTTATGTTAAAAAATACACATAAGTTTTTACGACTGAGAACAAACTTTCTTAATTGAAATATATAAATTTTAACAACAAGATTCAATATTTTGTATCATCTATATATTAATGTTTAAAAAAGTTAGTATCGCAAATATATATTCAAACATATATAATGCAACAACTATATCATGTTTGGATTTATAACCTCACATTTTAAACTTCCTAGTAGTCAACTTTTAAAATTTTATTTTACACATTATAAACGAAATATAGTCACGATTTGCAATATTAGTGATGTATCAAGAGATAATATAAAGAAAGTTGGATATTAAAATTGTTTTATTAAATTAAATTTTCTTTAAAATACGAAATTCTGTAACAGCACTGTGCAACTCTACAATGATTCGTTATCAATGGATAAATAACAATATAGGTATACAGTTGCCCTCGTTATCAGTAATGGGTGTCCTTATCGAATGTTCAAACTCACATTAATGCAGCACCACGTTACTGTATGTCAACCAAGTGCAAAGATAAACAACAAACATTTAGTTTCCCTGCTAAATCATAGTGTGCTATTACATCACTGTCGTTTACTCAATATGTCAACACGGGATAACTGTGTCCACATTTAGGAGAAAAAAACATGGAAATTGTTATCAATGTGATAAAATTCCGTTATTACAACTTTGGTTATATATTTATATTAACATTCATACGGGATCTATGTTGGTTGCTAATTTAAACCATATTGATATATAATTCACAATATACAACTCAAATAATAATTACTTCACACGACATTTGTTCTGGGTATAGGTCTGTCTTTGTACGCACTCAACCTTTTATAGCAGGTCTTTTTCGTAATGGTCAAAATTGGAATCAGAACTCCAAACATTATTAATATAGTAAAGACTTCATCTAACATTAATTCTTTTTGGGACATTACGCCACATAAAAAATTTCTCAACGATATATTGTATTTGGTGGTATTTGAATGAAACCGACAATGGTACAGATATTATTACCACGTTTCAATGTCATATTTGAACCTATTTATGTAAATACAAAACACACGTATGATTTAATAAACCATGTCTGAAAATGCCACTTTCGATAAAATGGGTAATCACATCATTTTCGCTAAAAAAAAAAAAAAAAAGAAAAAAAGAAAGATAATATGTTTATTGTAAAGTTGCTGCAATATTACGTATATCATGTTAGACAAATTTAAAATATAACTATAATTATATAATCTAGCTA
Organism: Aphrophora alni; assembly: GCA_963513935.1. Taxonomy (NCBI): domain Eukaryota; kingdom Metazoa; phylum Arthropoda; class Insecta; order Hemiptera; family Aphrophoridae; genus Aphrophora; species Aphrophora alni. The sequence continues at coordinate 136,387,413 of OY740766.1, read as the reverse complement.
TATTATAATTATATATAACTATGTATAACTATATTAAATGAAGATGGTTATAATTTATTAGTAAAGCTACTGAAGATAAATTAATGGTGGTAGTATTCATATTTAAACATTATACCACGTACAGAATATTACATAATTTTTGTATATAGCCTACTGGCATTATTATCATTTAGATGAGTCTGGTTATTCAAACAAAAAAAAAATGTGCATAAACATGTTACGAAAAAGTATTATTAGTATCCAATATTTAAATATTTAGATAAAATGTATTAATTGTAACGATTACTTGGTATAAATTAAAACTAAAATATTAATAAAAATTTCCATGGGATAACTTAATGGAAAAATACCTATACACTGTCTAATTAATTATATTATAAACCTTATTTTTTGTTTACAAACACCCATACATACCCCAAATAATTACCATAAACTGTTGTAAGAAATCAACTATTATAAACTAACCAGCTTATCTCATCTGATAACCACTTTATTCTCACCAAAAAATTTAAGTAAAATGAAAATCTTCAACAATAGTGGAATCGTTTCTTTACTTTTTTTTTTCTAACAGTAATAAACCATTGAAAATAAATGTGAATAATAAATAGTTAAAACATCCATGGTATAGTATGAATAAGTGTTGAAAAATCACTGTGTTTTGGAGGGAGAACTAGAATTTTAAATAAACCTGAGATTTATACTATACAATTCAAAACACTCAAACCCCTACCACATGGTAGGTACAATAAATTTGTGTGTGTGTGTGTGTGTGCATGCGCGGTGCGAGTTTGTGTTTTTCTACCTAATTTGTGGTAGTGTTTCAGTGTTTTAAATTGTATAGTGAGAAGCTCAGATACTTTATCATTCTAGATCGCCTCCTAACGACCTCCTTCTGTTAGTTGCTAAGACAGCAGCAGCAGTACAGCCACACAATCGCATTCTGTACCTGAACACAAAAGCCACAATTGTTCACCACTTAAGCTTTGTTGTATGCTTCAAGAGTTCTTCTGAAATATAAATAAATGAATATTCTTGATCACTTTTGTATAGTATTTACGTCGCTTTTGATAATGGAAACTCTATAGACTCAATGCAGTTGTATTCCATTGATTAAATGAAGGTCTGATCTCACATTGGACAATTTATCCTATTGTTTATAACTTCATGACTGTTCACATGATTCCGTGTTTAATTGGTTTACGGTAACTCTGACCATTCTGCAAATGTATAGATCTGGTTGTTAATATACTTAGAAATTAATATTGCCTCATAAGGTATATCCCTCATAATTCAAAGTTAATGAAACAATTCGAATAGTCATACTAATCTACTTCTTCTTAAACAATGTTTTAATATATCTGATCTATACTTATATTTAATTCTCCGACATCATTATTGTATTAAATCACATGGTACTGAATGAGTTTATTTTTTTGTCACGTTTAAGTAAAGTATTTTTACGAAAATGCATTTGAGATTGAAAGAAATCATTTATTTCAAATATAGTTTCAAGACAATTTAGAAATATCTGTAAAACAAAATACTGAAAACACATACCATTACATTTATATAAACTAAACAATACTCATTAAAATATATGTAGAAAAAGTGTATGGGTAGTCATAATTTACGTACTGAATAATTTATACGCGAATATAACTTTATGAAACAAATGGATAAGTTGCAGATTGTTTTATGTACATAGCCAACTGTTACAACAAAATTGTTAATATTTGTGTGATATATTTTGATGTTTTATTAATCTATTACTTATGACCCTTAAATCATTTTTTTTTTTCATTGAATTGTATAAATTGTTTTTGAGTTTCACCATTATCATATTTTTGCATATTATAATGTAATTGAAGTTTCTTAGGTTTCATGAATATACTTATTTCATCACGAAATGGAATATATTAGTTGTTTTAAATTTGAGAAAATGTTAAGCGCCATTGCAGCTAAGCATCCTTTTCAAACGTCTTGGTACAAGCAAATTCACATTTCTACGCATTTGAATAGTATCAACCTAACGATCCAAAATTATGTATATATAACATCCACACATATTTTTACATCCGGTAAAAGTGTATTATCAAACGGTTTAAATTAAATACCTTAGACTTAATAATAATAAGCATTAATTTCCTTTATACAGTAAAAGTATCTAACATCAATATATAAATTTTAATAGGATATAAAAGAAATATATTTCCCTGCTGAAATAAAAAATATATTTAACTAGAATTTATAAAAACTTTACTTCATAAATGAAGTGATATCCTATCTGAATATTACGCACATCAGAAGATTTCATTAAAGAATGTACAATAATAAGTACTTGGTTAAAAATGTCAGGTGTGCAAAGTAAAAAGTAATAATAGTAGTCTTATATCTGGTAAATATATTTATTTATTTTCCAATTGTAAAATTGATTCATTTTCAAGTTATGACTTTGTAATATGACCATCTGACCAAGTATTTATTACATTGAGTAATTATTATTTTTCAACTATAAATCGTAGACGTTATGTTCCCCTTAAAAATATTATTAGCACAAATACTGTAGTAGAAGTTTTAGTAATGTTATTTAATACCAATGATACTTTTTTTATAGAGAACCGTATCAAGCCTAGACATTTAGTTAGTATTACAATATCCACACTTGACAGAGATTAAGGCGCGTGTGAGTATCTATTTAGTAATTCCTTTAACTGCAGCAATCTAATACATGACTAAAATTATTTATGTATATATTTTAAAATTATTTGTCATTGTGAGTAAACGATGAGCGGAAATGGAAATTTTTAATTATCACGATAAAATTATATAACACTTTTATTTACTAAAATATAAATGATCCGTAGAAGAATTACGTTGTGGCCTTTTTTATAGAAAAATTGCAAACCGCGTTTTGTATTGAGTTAGCAACCAAAAGCCAATTTCGTGTTATTAGAGCGAAAAATTTAATTATTGTCATTTTACCCTATACAAGGAAATTTTTAACCTATTTATTAAAAAATATATATTATTGAGAAATAGCATGTTTCAAATACGTGGAACGTCCTTCAGACTTTAAAATAAATCTGTACTAATTTATCGATAATTCTACTCGCCGTCTCTCTTATCGCATTCAGACCAGACCTCTAGCGTGTGGTGAAATCTGGTGGCGAATACAGTTCAACATAGTACGATACCCTCTCTCCATACACAGTAGAATCAAGCTCTGCAAGCTGACTCATTACAGTTCTGTCTCTTCAAAATGTAGACTCAAAAAATTTAAGAATACCCATTTTGGACAACTTCTTCAGTGCTTTAGTTCTAAATTATACTCAACATCTTGTTTCTGAAGTTATAAGTGCAATCTTTTCTAAATTATAACGTCATCATCCACGATAAAATGTTAGTGAGTTTTCTTTTACGACATACACAAAATAGTGCAAATCTCCATTCGGCACATGGCTCTTTTTGAACTCTTTCAATAGTTACCTGGTATGTCTACTTTAGATTTGACCATACAGTAAAATTGTTAATATTTTAAAGCTTTGTTTACTGAAATATGTGTTTCATATTTTCCTTTTGATTATTCAATGATTCTTATTGAAGGTAAACAACTTGTAAAAAAGCCTTCTTTCATTTAAAGGACAATTTACAAAATCTAACTGTAAATTTAAACAGTCAAGTATTAAGTATTAAACAGTCAAAGTATTAAGTATTAAACAGTCAAAGTATTAAGTATTAAATAGTATCAAAATACTAAGTAGACAAATGTTTTTCTGAACTAGAATCTTTGCTTTTAAAGTTTTTCTAACTGTCTTTACAATTCTTTATTTCAAACAATGATCAAGATATTTATATACGATTCTTTATTAATATCAAAGAAAAACTTAATTATAATCTTTTCTGGACTTCTGTAGTTCTGATAATTTTCCTTTCATTTTGATGAAACAACAAAACATTTTTAATGCAAAAAGACTTGTGCAATAACCTGTATAAGATTGTATGAATCTCTATTCGACGTGTCTTTTTTGCTTAGCAAAAAGCTGGTTGAAGATTGTCGGAGTTTGCTCAGCAATAATTGGATATCCATTTGAGACTGCTCTACCTAACAATTGCAGACATGTTTAAAAACAAAAACTCTTTTTAATCTTCACTAAGTGCACTCTAAAATAATAGTTGTTTAAAAGAAAGGAACTTGAATTGTGAATTTATTCTTCCAAAAATTATTTAGAACTGAGCTCTGTACGATAATATGTCTTTTATTATATATATATATATATATATATATGTAAAAATGTGTACTAATTTATAAAATAATTAATATTGGGTGGTGATGCATGCAAACATTTCGGCCTTCACGACCCCAAAGGGGTTATTTTTCAAAATTAATAAAATAAAAAAACATTGACGTCAATATTTAATAAATTTCAATATTTCAAAATTCTAATATTTCACTTACTTTTTTTATATTTAAATTTTTCTATATATAAATATTTTTTTTACAAATCAAAATTAATTTCTATATATATACATAATATGAATTTGTTCTTTTAAAATGGAAAATGGTATAACATCCATTTATTTGTATAATGTGTTTCTATATATGAATATGTGTACATGTGTATGTGTATGTTTAGACTAAGCATTGGATAACACAAAACTTGTCAACTAATATACCATTTTCACCTTTTTTTATATATGCATATATCTGTATCCGAAAACTTAAATTTTTTTATATAAATTCTTTTTCAACAAAAAAAACTGTAATTTTCTTACAAAAAAATTAATTGTGAATGGTCAAATCTGATCCTCAAACTTAAATTTTAATTAATTCAATTTTTGGCTTTTCTTAATAAAATTTGTCTTTCTTTTTTTTTTAAACATTGTTACCAGTTGGTTCCACTATAATAATTTCAGTCGCCTGGTAACATACGTCTACGGCATAAAAAGTATTTCATTAATATTGAGTTTTTTTTAGTCCGTGGTTAGGTTTAATTTTTGTTTAACTGATTCTTTAACGGTATTATTATTTACTTGTGATTTTGTACAAATAATATTGTCAAAAATCACATATTTAATTAAAGTTTGATCGAATCCCAATATCAATATATAGAAATTAAATATTATATAACAGTCTAAGATAGATATTGTTGTTTTGTTTTCACCGATAACTCATGAACCGAGATGATTATAAAAAGAAATATGTTTACCAGTAAGTTTGGTTTGGGTCCTTTGAACACAATTAAAATTAAAACCGTTTAAGTAAATTTTGTATTAACAGTATTTTCATGTTTTATTTTATTGCACCTACGCATTAAAAACTTCGTGAATAGGTTGAAATATCAGGTCATATTACGCCCAAGTTTAGTAACATATTGATTTAATTCTGTCTACATGTTTCGTCTATAGAGGCATAAACATTCTGTTTTGTTCAAGAGAATTCAAAATTGACATATTTGCCAAAAGATATTTTTTTACCTATCGTATAATATGTATATGTGGTAAATGATTTAAATTTTGTTTTTTTTTAACTCACAATTATTTGACATTTATAAATATATAAAATGATTCTGAATAATAGTACCTTAATATATTCAAGTAATCAATGAGATACATTATTGCCCAGGAGAAATACAACGTTTTCCTTAACAAAATCAAAGAAAATGGAAATGTGGGAAGACATATTAGCTGCCAAAGGGCAATTGGATTACGCTGCCTCCAGGTTCCTTGATCAAATATTGACTCCATGGAGTCGTACCTTATTCAATGTTGTTTGTAGAAACATACAGCTAGTGGCGTATTTCTGATCTATATTATCGTTATACACTGTCCAATTCAACAAATAATAAAACAAATTAAAAAATAGTTTTAAAAGACATATTGAAGGTTAATTTATATTTGATATATACCTATTTTTGTCCGGCAAGTGACTTCGTTTGTCGTTTTTCTTTTATGGTACGTTTACGGACCTTAATCGTATAATATAGTGTAGCTCATTTATCTATGGTTATTACCACTTAAAACACTTTAATGACATATTGACAATCACAAAACATTTAACCAATTTATAGGTACACATACTCCAATTATTATGTAATTAGTTATTTTGGTGCGAATGATTGCTTGGTTTGAGAGATACAGTACTATACAATGAATGCTACTGTTGCAACTGTCATACTGTATGGCGAACCACCAATGGTGCGCAACGAAAATACGAATCGCATAATTACTGTATTTATGTATATAAATTGTAAGTGTTTTACGAATTTTATTGAGTTTTTTAAGTGTGAACAACGAGCTCTATCTAAAAGGTACTCAAAATTGACGGAAGGAAGGGTGCCTTCCTTTATGAATCTGAAGTGGTTTTGTAAATGTTGGTCATTAAATGAATAATGTTCCGAATTCACATCGTTTTATTTTCGTTATTGATAATATAAGTAAATCTCATTAACAAAACGTTTTAGTTTAATACATTATTTAATTATATATATATATATATATATATATATATATATATATATATATATATATATATATAATAATAATAATCTGCCTTGTTTTTGTATTTTAGTATTCAGCAGTTTATATTACAAACGAAATATAAAAGGCAAATTTTCACACTGTAATGTATTTTATTCCATTATGTATAAATAAAATTAAAATCTACAGGTGAAGAGCTTTATATTTTTTACAATCTAGATATGTTCAATAATAGGAAGTAAATTATAATGTAAGATTATTTTATAAGATATAAGAATAGAGTCTACAGGACTCTATTCTAATTATATTCTAATTCTAAAATTATAAATATTTTATAATTATTTGAGAGATATCCATGCTCCGAAAATAAGAATTGCGATTTTACTTATCTTAGATAAGATATAAATATGAAAATAATTTTATAAATAAAGGCTATATGAGCTGAATATTCAATTCTGATAACAGTGGATTAAAGCATACCACAAAAAGGGATATTTACTGCTAGTGGAAATACTAAAAACTAATTATAACTGATAGCTAATAAAGGACCAACGACAACAGTTCCAATACCTGAATAGTTTAATAACATTGGATAATTACTATCCTACTTCTAGAACTAAGACACTACGGTGTACATTTTCAAATTGTTGGGGAATGATAATGGCTTTTGTTGAAAATTCACTATACCTTTGTGTTTTACCTCGTAAAAACTCGTTTAACATAATTTGATACAACACAGTTAATGAAATAGAAATCTACAATCCAACATTTAAAAATGTACATATATCATACTTTTAAAAGTATAATTTTTAGTTTACTATTTTCGTGTTATAACAGTACATTTAATTACCAAAATTTGGTAAATTGTTTTCCAAATTTAACATGTATGAATAATCGTTGTGTTTTAGGGCGTAGTGAGACGTCAAGTCATAAAGCACCCATGTAACCCTAAATTCAAAAAGCGAAAACTGAAATATTTACTTATTATTTCAGAATTACATTCTTTCTTTTACAATTTCAATTACATCTGGCAGTGGAATTATATAACAAAATTATTCGACTCAAGAATAACAACAGGTACTGTTGGTTTAATAAAAAAAAGTAAAATCTGATATTCCATTATCTATTGGTATATTAAACTCCTTTATAATTTTTTCAACGACCTAGCTTAGTAATGTAAATTTAGGTTTCATCACTGATATACAAGTAAAATGTATATCTAACCCATTCAGTCCTTATAACTTATGATTAACCCAATTTATTGTAGGAATATAACTATAATATAATATTGCAACATTTGTATCTCTAACGACAAAATTTAATTATATTTTTGCTCTAATAAAAATAAGTAAATTACGACATTACACGTCAAATAACAATAATGAAAAATCTGGATTACACAAACTAATAAAATCACATCTTGTAGAGGATGTTGATTACTATTTATTTAATACTAAGGAGATAGTATAATTTTATTAAAATTTTTGTCATTAATATGCATTGTAAACTTTATCAACTAAAATCAACACGGTCGATTGTAAATCTAAAATATTAATCAATTTGTATATCTCAATATTTGTTGTATATATATATATATATATATATATATATATATATATATATATATATATATATATATATTATGTATATATAAAAAAGTCAACGATAAAAACATTTGATAATAAATAAAATATATTCTACAACATTTTTACTAGCCAATAATATATTTTCTATATTTTTTATTGATAATTAATTGTGGAAGCCTAAAATTTAAGTAGTTAAAATACAATTTAAGTTTAAGTAGTTATTCTGGAACACAATTAGTTGACGGTAGTCGTATTTTATAGTACGTACAGCACTAACTTTAAAATATTAGTTATTAAAAGTTATAAACATATATTAGTTATTAAACTTATTAAAAATAAAAATGATTTTTTTTGGTGCAAGATATGCAACAAAAACAAGATTTTTATTTATTTTTTAGAATGATAATGTTCCTCCTAATAAAATGATATATTTTTAGTTTTCTGTCATATAGTTCCATCGCCGAATATTGATCCAATAATATGACTTTTAGTGTATGACGTTGACGTAATCCTGAATTTAAAGGATTTCAAGGTACCATGTGAAATTATTATTGATTTTGAAGATTTGGGAAGACAGAGTTTTATCTAACAGTTGGAATCTTTATTCTCTTCTGTGAATAGTGGAAGTTGTGATCTGTTGGTATGTAGTTGTTGGTGTGACAATATTCTATAATAAGGGATCGAATCTTATCACTTAATAAAAATTGAGTGAATATAACTGACAAAACTCTATCTGAAGAGATGGAACCTTGTCATTTAAAAAATGAGTAAATGTGAGTGAGAAGGTTATTTTTGAAGAGGTCATTTATTAACAAAATAAGTATATATATATGAGTGAGATGGTTCTATATGAAGAGATGGAACCTTGTTCCTAAATAAAATGAGTAAATTGGAGTGAGAAGGTTCTATCGTAAGAGATAGAAATGAGGAATAACAAGATTCCAACTTTAATTATTATTTTAGTAATTTTCTGTTTAATAAATAAAAATGAAATGAAAACCAAACAGTTCTTTTAGCTTAACCGTAAAATAAATAATAATAATATATTGTAAATATAAGAATGTGATACCTTTTAAATCTTTGAACTTGCTTTTTTGAAACACATGTTCTGGTTGTATTGACCTTTTATTTATAAGGTAACAAAATAAAAATATAACTATAAAATAGAAGACAGTGGGCAAAAATCGTTTTTAATTTCTAAAACCAGACAGACTAGTAATTAACAGCATATCAAATAATGTGCACTTTTCATGAAAACTCTACATGCTCGTTTAAATAAAACGGATATTACTTATATAGATATTTGTATAATGGAAGCGAACAAAAACTGAAATCTATGCATTACTCAAAACAAAGCAATTTGATAAGAGTAATTACATTTAATCGTTTTCATAATAAAACGTACTTCTGCCGCTCTGCCTTAAAAATAAAACCTTATATATAAGTTGGGGATGTAGCCTGAATTGTAAATGTATTGAGGGAAATCTATCTAAACAAGTGTGGTCGAAACAACAAACTTGATTTACACTTCTCTTGAGAGGAATCTGGAGTCTACATGTCGCTAGATAATGTTACAACTTTGAAAGTGAAAATATATTTAGTTTAGCTGCCATGCAACCTACTACATATTTTTTATGACTCTGATAACTATTGATTTTTCAACAAACATTGACGATGAAAGCAAGAATAGTTGGACATTATTTTATATAATTATTGCTTATTTAATTATTACATTTATATTTTTACTTGTTATAAAGAGCAAGATTTTCTCAGAGAAAACTACAAAACACTTTATTATAACCTGTATTTGATTATAAATAGTCAATGCATAAAAAGACACTGAAACAAAACAATTTATGTATGTTATTTATAATACATTACATTTAAACGCTAGTTATTGGTGAACTGAAAACTTAAGTAGATCTGTAGAAACACTTAAAACTACACTTTAATTCAAATTTGATTAGATTTGATTGTAAGAATAAGATAATAATATATTATCTCTTGGAACATTATATAAGTAAAGTAATTATATTACCATAGATATTAGTTGAGGGTAAATGTGTTGAATAGCCATAATATAAACCTATTTATATAATAAATATGATTAAATAAGAATAGTAATAAACAGCCTGATACATAATTTAAATTATTTGTGTCATTTCGGCATAGAAATTGGTAATTATGAAAACATTAAAAGGAAAAAAATGTAAAAGCTAGACCATTTTTATGTTATACTTATTTTGAAATAACAAGGAAAGATATTATTATTTTATTAGATTGATCTGATGAGAAGGAACAAATATTTTCCAGTAAGGGTAACATATATGCTGATATGGGAAACGGAAGTACCTCATACGGACACGTTGGTTTTTCTCATTTTGGATGCCTACAAAGGTAATTTGCATGGAATTCACATTTAAACAAATAATCACAATTAAGTATAACGAATTTTATCCTTATAAGATCTCTGTGCAATTCTTGTTTTCACGTTAAAAATAAGGGGTGTATAGGTTAGCTTAGGTTAGGTGTAACAGACAGCTTCCATAGGTGTAATACATTTTAAATGAAAACATCAAATTTGTTGCATATATTACTATACTAATATTGAAAAGTTCATGAAGATAGAAAAATTATTAAAAATAATTTGTACAAACTTTAAGTTTTAGTATTTCTATAACTATACAGATTCAATAACCTATAACTTACGACGACTAAAGTTTAAGTGTATTAAACCAGAATAATATATCAGTAAACAGGGAATAAGGTTTGTATTATTACTGAAAAACAAGAAATAGAAAGACTTCAGAATAGAGATATGTAAATATACTCTATGGCAAGCATTTTCAGGACAAACAAATGGTAATATTGTTGAAATATTTTTGGTGGTATTTCTTTTTAAATTATTTTCAACTGAATTAATTTTAATTGTTCCACTGTAAAACTTTGGACTATATAAAATTCAATAAAACCAAAATAAAAATCTTATAAATATATCTGATTTGTCGTTCTCATACTTATTGACTTAAAATAATTCAAAATATAAAAGTTGTTTTTTAATCTGTGCCCAAATAATCACCAGCTGAAATATTTATAAATTTAAAGTAATTAAATCATTACTGAATAGATTTTCATAAACTTACTGGAAATGGTTTATGAAGATGTATTGATAGTGATGTCAGTCTAAACAATTAAAGTGTCTATTATGTCAGATTCACGTACAGGAATGCTATATGACAAGTACGAGGGAATCAATATTTCATGTTGATATCTTTACTTGACATTTCTGCTCCAAATGTATTGCATGACCTCAATATATGAAGTATGTATGGAATGGGCGTTTGATATACAACTTGAGGTTGTTTGTTTTTTATTATTTTCAATATTTTTCATTTATCAATCAATTGAATAATAATAATAATATATATATATATATATATATATATATATATATATATATATATATATATATTTTTTTTTATAAACTACAGTATACTTAGGATAAATTAAACTGCTAATACTTCAAGATTTGAAGTAAAAGAATAAACAATTTAATGACCTCTTGTTTAAAAAAAGATAAATTTCATATAGCTTCAATAAAGTATAGCTGAAAAAAAAAAACTAAATACAGTTTAATTACATAAATAATAAAAGAATATTGCACTTATTTACAAGACTATACAATATATTTGTTGTTAAAATTATCTATGAAAAAATAAGCGGGTTTTTGTAATAATGTCAAAACACTAACATAATATTTTTTGTTTTTATATATATATTTTTTTTTTACGTTTTATTTTAAATTAGTTAAAGTCAAGTTCCCATTTATATATTGGAATTAATTATTATCAAATTTTAAAAATATAATTTGTGTTTTCTTAAAGAGTTAGTACATATTAGCTTACAATTACATTACAATCTGTTTAAAGCATTATATTTATTGAACACCATGTTATATTTAAATATAGACCCAAATGAAATTAAAGCGATTCTTAGTTTAAATTTAATCTAGGACTATGTAAATTCCAACGTGTGATAGAATTAATTATGAATAGGTGTTTTATGACGCCAACTTGACTTATGTTATAAGGCCTTTTAAATACTTAATTGTGAATTGATGTATCAGGAACAATGTAATGTATAACTAGAATAAACACTGCATACGATATTTCCCTGAATTTGAAATAAGTTACAAAAAGATCATGTATAAGAAAAATCTCAAGAATTCGTTAACAAACTCACTAAAATATTGGAAATACTTTTATTATAAATAGAATTAGCATAATCATAATGTTAGACTACCTATAGTTAATGTTGAAGACAATTCTTTACTACTTTATAGAATGAGAGCTTTGAATAAATTGGTTTACTAATGTGTCAAATGCATTTATCAATTCAGAATAGGGTTCTTGATGGTATTGTTGGCGTAAAGTCATATATCTTTATATTAAATGCACCAGAGTGTAGTATAATAGAAACTATAAATCACACCCTTAAGTGTAGGTGGTATTATTAGACCAGATAATTTTACATATCAATCTTGATTCATTGAAACTACTAACATTAAAACATAAAACAAATTCCTTTTTTTGTATAATTTATTAATACTTAAAGCATATACTCGTATAAATACAATTTAATAATGAAATGAATCACCACATTATTGTTTAACTGTTACGATTTAATCACTACGTTATGTTTGTTTGGTTGGTTCATAGATCGTAAAACTTTTCGTTGCTTGGCCACTCAACAAAATCAATAGTTTTTTATTTACTAGAAAAAAAATCTTACCAATCTTCCGCGAAGATGTAATACAATCCTTAAAATATTTAAATAAAATATTTAATTACCTTAGGTCCGTCTTGTGACTTCGTTGTTGATTGCTTCTTACATGTTTCGAGGCCGTAACCCCATCATCAGATAATTACTTTGTTCACTTTGAAGAACTCGTCATTGATTATATTAACGTACTCCTATAGACACGACAGAGCACACAATGTCAGACAAGCTCATATTAAAATATGTTTGTATTGTGTTTTTTTTTTGTTTCAGTGTATGTTCTTGTGTTAAATGTGTTTTTTAATATAATCAATGACGAGTTCTTCAAAGTGAACAAAGTAATTTTCTGATGATGGTCATACGGCCTTGAAACATGTAAGAAGCAATCAACAACGAAGTCACAAGACGGACCTAAGGTAATTAAATATTTTATTTAAATTGTGACTTGGAACCAAAAACATGTTTATCAACTTAAAATATTCCTGTATAGGTTATTGGATACAACAAAAAAAACATTGTTTTTTATTTATAAAGCCAATATACATTTTAAAATATTGTTTTATTATAATTTCACCTAAGAAACAAGTTGATCAACATAATGATTTAGAATAATTTGGATATAATTTATTATTTTTTTTTTAAATTCTTTTTCAAATTAAATTTAAATAAAAAAAACGATTGACAAGATTGATACTCACTATTACTAAATATATAATTTAAAAAAATTATTATTGATATCGAAAATTTTTTATATTTTTTAAATAAACATATCAATTTTTTTCCCGTTCTATATAGAAAGTTCGTTTCAACTTATCTTTGTCCATATACATTAATGTGTATGTAAATTTTAACTAATAGGTTTTAATTGTTAGTATACATTGACGTTACTGATGTTGTTTTGCAATTTCAAAAACGTTTAAAGAGGCTGTTCCCCAAACTTCGACATGTATTAGTTGTCCAAAGAATAATGAAGTTTTTAACAATTAGTCAATGAATTAAGACTACATGAACAAAAAATATTATTTGAGTTTAAATTTTGTATCAAAAAAGAAATTATTGATAAATCAAAACTGAATAAACTACTAAAATTATTAAGAGATGATTTTTTATGAGAAATGTACATGTGTTCTGAGAATTTTCTGAGAAGGAAAATACATAATGCGATACCTTATCATACACATTCTTTTTCATGTCATTTCTTTACACTTTTGTAAACTACTTACCATTTCATTTTTTATATTTAAAACATATTTTAATAATTGCATAAATCATATAATGAACTATTTCAAATTAGACAATTATACATGTATGAATTGTTACAGAAATCAAGATACATAATATAATTACGTATACAAGTGTAAATGTTGCATCAAGTTGTTGAAAACTGGATTTTAAATCTCATAGAATTTATTACAGTGGAGCAGGTATTGGTTACAACGAATTGAAGAAAGATATACCGTTATAAACCTATCAATTTCACAGAAGATACTGAGAACCCATAACTATATTTAACTGACCTTGCATCTCATTTCTCTCAGCCAATTTTAAGGCATACTGTTTTCCCAAGTGTATGTGTCGTACAAAACACATATACCTTCATGTTTCACCATCAAGGGTACTGATTTGATACTCATTATAATGCTAGTGATAAACATGGGAGTCATAAAGACAAAATTAACTAGTTTTAAAAAAGGTGGAATTATATGAACGCTAAGAAATTATGAGTATAAGTATTAAGAATACATAAAAACATTTTTACGTAAACCTATTTATATCAAACACAAGCAATAACGTTCATGCTCACAAACATTTTTCTTAGTTAGGACTATGAAAGTTGGTATACGCCTTTATGCTAATAAACACAATGTACCGTACATTTAGGCAATTTAAAATTGCTATAAATAATGAGTCACATGTAATATTTAACAAATCAACATATTTCGTGACAACTGTTTCCGAAACAGAAAATAATCATAAATAACATAGTATTCAAAGCTGACGTTAGAAATATAAATACATATTGTAAGATACAATTCATCGGTAATATTAGTTATAAATTACGGCTTTTAGTGATAAATAAAAATGATGTATATATTGGTTTTTATTGTATTCGTAATCTAGGAAAGTTGCTAGTTAATAATATAGACAAAAGAGTTATTAAATATTATTGGCGCTTACAATTTTGTATTACAGCTCTGCTCCAGGCTGGTAAGACTTTATTTTTTAACGTCCATTAAATAATAATCTGGTGTTATCGTATGTGGCGGCACAAAGATATGTTTACCGATCTCCAGGAGTAATCGTATGCAAAAAGTGCTTCTGTAAACGCCACAAAACTGTGTCAGCCAGCTATATTACTGATATAAATAGGTGTTAGCAATTTCACTGTTCACAACACATAATCTAATCTTTATGTTCTTTAAAAGGACCAAATTAACCTAAACAAAATTTATTCTCCATGCTGAGTTCAAATATACTTTTGTATATTTTACATAAGACAGAGATTTTTGTGGCATAAGTTTTAAATGAAATTTTTTGTTGTCCCTTGTACTAAATCTTAAAATTTATATATTTATAATAGTTATAGCAAAATACAATGGGACTTTTTAATTACTCTCCACCATTGGTATAATTTTATGAAATAATACGAGTTGACTTTAAAGCCCATCTCTTTTTTGTACGTTTACAAAAGTCCGAACCAATTATTTTGGACATATTATCCTCCATCTTTTTACAATTGTTACACTTAAACTTTTACACTATTTCAAATGAAATATAAATGAATATAAAATTTCCCGTAGAATTCCTTACCAACTAATAACCTATTGTTCCTGGCAAATCCTTGTTATATTTAGAATACAGATTGCATGGGTATGTAAGAGTGCAATTACAATGAAATTTCTAGGTATTTTATGTTAAGATATTGTTTAGGTTGCAATATGGTTTTAGTATAATTTCATCTCAAAGTTAAATATTTATGAATGGAGTATGTCTGGTTTGTTTTCTAGCTCCTATTAGAAAAATATTATTCACATATCTACTATTTATCCACATTTAAATACTACCGGATTCGGTTTATGAATAGTGGTGATTTTTAATATATTTCATTTGTCAAAATAGTTGTTTACATTTGTATCGTCATACTATGTGTTACGTTTTGAAGCATAATTAACTAAATTGATGTTTACCTATTTATTCATCTTTATTGTATAGTTCTTAATATTGTGATTGTTATTGCAAAGTAAAAACAAGTAATATATTGTAATTTGTTGATTAGAATTTATAACGTGGAATAACTACTCAATTGAAGTTTGATGGGAATCGAAATACAAATACAACGATGAAATTTCAATCGAACATTAATTTTATTTAGAGAACATATTTTCAACCGATCGCATTACATATACAATTAATTTTCATATTTTCTATATTTAGACGGTAAATGTATATTTCAAATGAAACTCATAATTCAAGTGAAAATTATACCGTGTAATATTTTCTTCGTATTGTAACACTATAGATTGTTTTTACCTTTATTTAACATATTTGTTTTTTTTTGTTTATTGTGACATAAAGATATCTTCAGCTTTTGTACATACTTTGGTTAAATGGGTTCTGTTTGGGTTGTAACATTACATAGTCCGTGAATGTACAAAATTCATTTCAAAGTGCATTGTAAACCAAAATAAAATAAAATAAACCAAATTTTTAAATATGAATAACTACATTTCGTTACCATTATTTTTCTTACTAAAAGTCGACTACAATGAGAAACCTATTCAATATCAAAACTCAATAATATTGACAAATTAATAATAACATTTAAATTCCAGATAAAACTTACAGGATGTTTGAATTCTAGATTCTGAAATACATTTGTAAGAATTGTAAAGAAATTGTACATCTGAAAAGAAAATTGTAAGTTTAAAAAAAAAAAATAATAATTGCATTTGTGTTATGTGAAACATCACTTCCTTTTTTACGCAAATTAAAAATTGCTGTGCCTCTGCCACAGTTATATTACTAATTTATTTCTTTAATTTAAATACTTATACCACATTTAAATTTGAAATTTATGGAAGGTGAAACAGATTTATGTTACATTATACCTATAGCTGCTCTATCGACCCAGAACTGCTCCCAGGGATAAAGTAAATACTTGCACATCCACATTTTAAGGTAATATTAACTTTAACATCAACAAATTTAATAATTATGGGATTTATTTTCTTTTCGTTATCTATTATGTTTGTTCCAATAGTATATTCAATTTAAGTATATTGTGTCAATAACTACAAAGTATCATTCAAAATATCACAAAAAATAATAATTTGTTTACTTCTTAATTTAAATATTTTTAGAACAGATAAAATTTCCGACATGTTGTACACAATCCTCAGTTACAAATCTATATCCTAAAAGTCTTTAATAGGGACCCGGTGAAATTGGTGTTAAAAGCAAACTATTTATATCAACATTGCAATCGTTTAAGTTATTTAAACATGACAGTATTTTTAATTAGTAAACTTTAATATTTTCATTTGCCAATTTGAAATATTGCCAGTTTACAATATTATCTCATCTATTTTAAACACTTCAATCAGTTATTATATATATATATATATATATATATATATATATATATATATATATATATATATATATATATATATATATATATATATATATATATATATCAGAAAAGATTTTTACCTAAAATTCGTTTTTATTTCACAAAACATATTTTGTTACAATGAACATGATGTTGTATATTTAAACCTTAATGGGAGGTTTTTCTTTTATCTGCACAGTGCCCAAATTCAACTTTATTTTTCAAAAATAACACATATAATATGTTACATCACAATGATTTAGTTCACGCGATAATATTTGTGTAAGATATTAGCAATAATGACATATTTATGATATTTGTGAGACAATGATAAAAAACATTCAAGTAAATTATCATAGGTAATAAAGAAAATATATGATTTATATAACCAAAAGATCGTGACGTAACTATTTGCTGTTAGATGATCTAAAACATAAATGAAACATAATTTGACGGTTAACTTCATTGGATTAAACGCTGAGTTACTTAATCCATCCGGTTCGAATAAAAGAGATATATGATAAATACTGTTTTGATAAATTCTATGGTTTGTACATTACGTACAAATAACTATTGATTCAATCAAATAATCCCTCGTTATGATTCCTTTTATAATCATGGGATTTCTTCTATCTGGGTAATCAGTATTATGCTTTTTCAAAAGAGGAAAAATTAAACTTTTTAATTGTTTCGTTTAAAAAAAAAAATCATGTAGTTTATTGATTATGAAACAAAGTATTTAAGAACTTACATACGTATCGATATTCATGCTTCTGCTACCTAAAGATGATTCGGTAATTCTGCCTTAAAAAGTTATATTTAATTTAAAGACGAAATGGTATTTATTCAATTTATATACCTTCATAAAAATAACCCACTTCTTACATTACTGTAACCTATACAAAATGTGTGATTATTTGTTTAATTATTGAACTTGGCGTCAGTAAGGGTAAAATTGGAAAAAAGTGGACAAAATTACTACAATCGATTTTATTAATTACATACTAATTTATTATTAATATTATTTTAAAATATAATTATTTTGTAAGACATTTATTAGTAGATGGAACTGTATTCATCAATAATTTAAAACCACCAATGGTAACATGAAAATCAAAATGTATGCTTATGTAGTTATTAAAGTACGCGTGCAATACATATTTTGCAAAAAAAATGAACTTCTAAAAGCTATTAAATATTTGAACTACTCCATTCTTGTACCTATCAATCAAATTGAATGATTAATAAAT
Source organism: Aphrophora alni (assembly GCA_963513935.1). Classification (NCBI taxonomy): domain Eukaryota; kingdom Metazoa; phylum Arthropoda; class Insecta; order Hemiptera; family Aphrophoridae; genus Aphrophora; species Aphrophora alni. The sequence goes on along the minus strand of OY740766.1, from coordinate 136,368,709 downwards.
ATAATACTTATATTATTGTAAAAAAGTACACGTTTTTAGTGTAGATGCAGCTATGGTCCCACAGTTACTACTGCCGTAATCACAATAAGCAAACCCCCAACGATACAAAAAGATTAAATGTTATACATACTTATTTACTGTAAACATTAGGTCATAATTCATATTTACTGTAATGCAGTTATTAAATCATGGCTTATGACATTTATTAGAGTGCGAATCCAATAACCAAAGTAGCAATTTAGTAGTTATAGGTTATGGTTGTAAGTATCATCTATGTCTTCGTATCGTAAGCAACTTTTTCCATTCAGATATTTATGATTCGAAACAGAATCAATAATTTTGCTTGGCGGATAGTTGATCTTATAAATTAAAAAATGCACAACTCGGTTGGCATTAATGCACTTTATATTCTAAAATCTATAGAAATGTAAAGTAAAGTTGAAATGCAATATCCTGCACTTTATTTTTTATAAGGTGTACATATGATGAGAGCCTAACAGCGGGTATGGAAGGAAGGGTTGTCACATACGAAGTTAAGCCGACAGGTGGTTCCGTGTGTGACAGGTGAAGCCCTTAGATAAGGAGTTTAGGTATGACACTTGGGTATGACACTTTGGCGAGTCCCGCACACCGTAAAGCATTCCCCCCTCCTCGGAAAAAAAAAATAAATATCCTGCACTTGATAATTATTTCTCATGGATTTTTCCTAAATGTTTGAGCATGTAAAACTTTGAAATTCAATTCAGATTATGTAATTAACATTATTTCAATTTCAATGTGATTAAAACTAAAACTTGATGATGTCTCTTTGAAAAGTACTCGACTGTTATAATATTCATATATATATATATATATATATATATATATATATATATATATATATATAAATATAATATATATATAAATATATAACAACAGAAGTTCATAGTTTCTTTTACTTAAAAAAAAATTTCAAAATATATTCCATTGAGGAAACCAAATCCAGTTTATGTAAATGTGAAGTAATTTATTATTCAACACATAAAATAAAAGCAATTTTTAACAGTATTTATGCCATAAAATATATTCAGAACATACTTTTTGTTTACAATATGAAGACAAAATTTATCACTTAAATTAGAGAAATAGTAAACTAAGTTTGAATTTTTAGCAAGAATCTGTTACGAAAGGTCTAAAATTTGCAGTTATGATATTAAACCCTGTTGCTATTTGGATGCACCTTAATTTATTGTAAGAGATTTAGATTTCGACTAGATGATTGACATCTTTAAAGAGTTTTGCAGTCATATATCATATCTGAAAACATTTTTTTAAATATAGAAATGTTTGCTCAATATTCACTAATCATAAAACATTGAAAAGAATTAATATGAAATACGTGATTTAAAATTCATAACTACATTTTAATTTGCAGGTTATTAAGTTTGTGTTTCATTAACGGAGTTTTAAAATAAGTTAGTTCAATACGAGTCAGATGTTTGTCAGATGTGGAACACATTTTGTAATCACTCCTTTTAAATAAAAATTTATGATCACAAAATACATCTCTCAAATACACATATTTTATCGGTTTTCATCTACAAAAGAGTTGAAAATTTTAATTGCTTTAACAGTTACAATCAAAACGATAAATTGTCCGATATAGTGACAATTATTCAATTGTATAAAAATACTAAACACATTGATGAATACATTATCTCATGAATATTCAATGACATAAATGATTATTAACGTCGACAATATTAACGACCCTTCAATATTTATAATTGCTGGACACATTGGGCTTTATATTATTTGGGTGTTAATGATATCTTCTATCGTTCTAGAATAATTTACGTGAATCATAAATCAAATTAATATTTTGGATATGTTGATATATTACTTTTTTATTCTAAACTATATAATTTGTATAATTAAAGAAATTATAAAAATGTTTCTAAGAATTGTGTTTTGTTTATCGACACATTTTATAAGTTTTGATATATTTTAGTTGTTACATAATTATTATTACGAAATAGTACAATAATTTTTCATTCTATCTAAAAAAAAAAGAAAAAAAGAAGCTAAATATTGTATATGTTTAACCACTTACTAGTTACTTATACCACTTGTTTAGGTAATCTGTAATTATTAGTTAATTATTGTTTGAGAATTACTTATCTTGTTTGAGAATAGCAATAATAATTATTTTTTTTACTATTTTAATTTCCTCTTTTTATGAAAAGCATATGTAATTATGTTGGATACAATACATAATAAGATAAGAGATTTATTAGTCGCTCAGGTTAATTCGTTCTTCATACTTTCAATTACCCTTGAACAATGCACAAATTTGTTTACGGAGTTTACATCAAAACATAACTCTTAAATATTCATCTATGGCTTTTGTAATTTGAATAACATGTGCGGGAAAATGTACACAAAGAGACGTACTTCACTTAAAAATAAATCCATTCAACTACTACACCTTAAGAAACGAACATCTTGCATATCACAATAAAATCTCAGATAAAATTTTTATCTAGAATTTATTTGTTTTGTAATTCATATAAGTAATGCTGGTAAAAAGAAGTAATAATATACATGTTGAAGTTGAACTATAGTTTGAGTATTACATTAACGTTTTTTAATATTATATGTTGAATAATATAATGTAAACATATGTTTACACAACTTTACACCTTATATAGTAATAATTATGGTAATTATATGGTAATTATTACGTAAAATAAACTAAAATTATTCAACAATCATAAAATGGCTGTAGAGGTGAATGATGAACTGTGAACCATCTCGTCATATGGAGTGTTTTAAAGAAGAAATAAATAAAAAATCAAATGAATATTTTTTTTTTTATTATTGGTGTTATATTATTTAATCCGAAGAGAGTCATGTTTCTTATTTACTGTAAAAGAATTATAAAATCATGGCTTATGACATTTCTTATTGGGGGAATCCGATAATCTATATAATACTTTAGTAAATTATAGGTTGTGTTTTTAAGTATCATCAAAGTCTTCGTGTAGTAAGCAACTATTTTCCATTTACATATTTATCTTGGTTTTATCAGAAGAACATGATTTTATGCTTAATTTTTCATCATGTTCAAAATCTATTTACATTGATTAAATGTATATTTGATCAAAATACACTGTACGTATTTACTCAATTTTGAATATGAATGTTTAAAGAGTAATATTTATGAAATACGTTAAAACTTATAAAACTAGAGTATTATCAAAATTGTGTGTGTATCTTAGTCCTATTATAAGTGTCAGTTATAAGAGTATAGCTTAGAATCCATTTATTTATTAAAGTTATAATTTTAAATAAATCTAAATCAATTTGACACAAATATAAAACATATACAACTATATGTAACCAATAATATAAATAATTTAAATTTCGATACATTTAATTTGAATTAAAATTGTATCTAAAAATCCAAAAACATTTTACACACAAGAACTACCTTTTGAAAGCTCAAAGATACATCACAATCAAGAAAATTGAAAACGCAACGGCAACGTAATCTAAATATAAATAAGGTAACGCAACCCCTGACATAATGTGTTGTTGTCACACAGGCTGTTTTAATTAAATTTACGAAGTGAGTTTTAGAAAAATGTTACAAGTCCCGTAGTTTGGTACTAAATCTGTAAAATAAAATAAAATTTAAAACTATATATATATATATTCTATATATATAAATCTTTTAATTTTTATACTGAAGGTTTTGAAGTAATATTTTATAAACTCATATTTAAATTACACATCAAATTATTTAATAAATTGTTTTTCTTGTATACTTAGATATTGTTTCAATAAAAGTAAATTATTGTTAAGCCCACCAATTATGTGTTTTTTTTTTGTTTTTTTTTTTTTGATAAATCATACATACATACCGAGATTGTATGAACAAATATATCAAAAACACAAAATCATACAAAATAGTACATTATATTAAAATATTATGAAGCATGTTACCAAAGATGCAATCAATATTGCATATGCATGATACTACCAGACTAACAATAATTGAGCATAACACAACTATTACATTCATTCACTTTCTTTAATAGTTCGTTCATCATTGAATTCTATCAAACAGTTAGTAGAACTGTTTTGTAACCTATAGGGTCATCACAAAAAAAGCGTATATTTGCTACAAATAAACAGTAACATAGTGGCAGACTACTTTGTCTGTTTTCATTGGACGCCATGTTAATTATGGCACTTTAGAATGAAAGTGATTGTACAATTAATTACTCAAAATTAAACTATTTTACAGAAAAAGTTCGGGAAATATCCAGGTCTATTTTTCTATTAACAAAAAATGATTTCAAGAAATTATTCACAAGTAATGGATGTTGTGTCAATTAACAAATATCTTTATTTAAATTTAATTTTAATTAAATAATGAATTTTGACTGTGACATTCCTAATAATAGTAGTCAAAGAAATATGTTCACAGCTACAACTATAATGAATTGTTCTTGACATTATTGCCAATAATATACCGTGATCTGCAAAGAGCATAAAAGGGTATCAATTGTATATGAAACTTTTTGTAATTAAATGTATTATATTTTACTTTTCAGTTAACATTTTAAACTTCGAAAATGGATGAAAACAGTTATTGTTTATTATAATTTTTAAGAATTGTTAGTGTATTAAAAAGTTAGTTAATTGTTGTTATTAACTTACCGTATAAGATGTCTGAGCAAGTAAGAAAAAATTTATAAAAATTACCTTTTACGACTGGTATAAATACGATACTGCAACTATTATGACATTTATATAATATATGAATGAAGTGACTAAACAAATTGTCTGTTAGTAATAACTAATTAATGAGAGATCGTGGAATCATAATATGTTTCATTACTTGAAACGTGATGTCGGAACAAAGGACCACAGAGAATATTTAATTAGGGGAACTAGTAATTTCATTAGAGTATATCCCTTTGGTTGGTATTTAATTAAACTATAATTAGTTATTCTGTAATTAGTACCAGTTGCAAAATGTTAATCAGTTCTAAGATGACATCAAAACAGGTGTAATCTTAAAAGTCTACAGTATTTAATAAAAGTAAATAAAACTAAAGTGTAACATTTTCACTTAATTGAAATAATTTTGATACGTGGTAAACATTATTAAAGTCATATAGGAGTCGTTTATTCTAAAATTTAATATGAACAGACATTAAAATATAGTATTGATTATAGGTTATATAGTTTTAAAATATATTGTGGTATGTTTTAGTTATATGTAATAAACGGCTACTTGTGAAGTTATTGCAAAAGTAACAAACAGAGGTTCTTAGTAAATTGTTACAGGTTCATGTGATTATTGAATGGTAAATTTGGATAATAGTTTTATGCCTAGTTGAATACTCAATTACTTGCGTTATTCATCTTGAAAACATTTACATAATTATAGAATATAAAGCGTGTTTTTATGAATTTACTCCAGAAGTTCAATATGAGAAATATATAGCACAGTGTGTCATATGAGATGAAATAAAACACTGTTGAATTCAGTTTTTATCCTAATCGAATTAAAAAATAATCTACTATTCAATTTGATCTTATTATACATAAATCATGGATTATTTTCATAGTTGATGTGATTTATTTTTTATATATCCTTTACGATTAATATTGTTTTTTTGTTGGAAATATACAAAAATGTTTTGAATTAATTAACCGAATTAAAATGAATATTTTATTTTTAATAATCGCCGAAAATTACTTTGTAAGATATAATTTTGTAACTATGACTAATTGTAATATACTAAATATACAAAGGAAGAATAGATAACTATTGTGTCTTCTTTATTTGGAGGGGAAGGGTGTTGTGTTGTTGGTTTGTATCTCATAATACCTTACTATAGATCACCTAGGACCAAAACATAGCCTTCCCATGAAACTTTAAACTATTCATCTTCGTTTTCCCCCCAGAAATATATGAGTTATACTTCAATTATATTTAGGTTATATTTTATATAAGACTATAGGTCTACTTTAATATTTTAGTGTTTCAGAATATTTTTCTGATATATATATATATATATATATATATATATATATATATATATATATATATATATATAATGAAACAAAGAGGAAAAATTCGATTCAATTTAAATACTTTATTTGGTTTAGATATACGAGTATACATTGAAAAAAAAAAATAAAACATTAACTAGATCTCTGATCTTTAACTACTAAAAAGTTACAAAACAAAATCTAAATTATCTTGGTTTTTGAGGGACATAATAACAATCCCGAAACAATTAATACATTATTTACCTTTTAGGATATAACTTAGGCTTACATCATCCACTACAAATAAAAGATATATTTTCCAGATATTATTCAAGTGTAATGACGAGATTAAATACAGAACATGAAGTTTGTTTTATTAGATATTTAAATATATATTATATCGTCATTGTTAATACGTATAATTTGATTCTGAATCATTAAATTATTATATTAATAAAAATAGGTTTCTTATACCAATTTAACATCATAATTACCGTGTTTTTTCTCAGTACTACTTAAGGAAGAAGATTAAGTTGATGAATGTACAAATTAAACTCTATTCTTATTTACAGTAAAATGATAGTTGTTTAATTTAGTGCTTAAGTATTTAATATCAAATATTTTGTGTTTCTAAATGTTGGAGTGATATCATTAGAAAGTTTTTATATATAAAATTCGGATTTAGTTAAACACAAAGAGTATAAAAAATTAAAGTAGAAAATGCATGAGCTTTATCCTAAGAAGGTGTTTGAATGTAAGCAAATACATAATTTTGTCTACCTGTTATTTTAAAGATGCAACCTATATAATTTGGTTTAAAACCTTTGTACTGGCATATTCTATAACGTTCTTTAAATATTCAATCACAATATTTAATTGGGAGCGAACGTTACTGATTATATGCATTATGGGAACAAAATTTTCTTACTAATTGTTAACATTATTCGAACTTATTTTCTTCAAAATATTTACATATTTAAGAATAAATCTTGATTTCTGCCTGAATCACTGTTAACTCTTTCTACCAATACTCTAACAAACCAATTACGTAAACATATTTTAACAATGTATTATTTTAGTAGCCCAATGGTACCGGTATAGGAATTTTATGATACACAGAGCCATGTGCATAATCCAATGGTCCTAATTACTACAAAATTACTGTGTGTTTGGAAAGTTTAATTTCGATAAATTATTTTTAAATCATATTCGGCGTAACTGCACACTGTAGTGGCTTATGTGTTGCAGGACAATCGTGTTGAAAGTAAATTATGTTAAGTTTTTCTGAGTTTATTGTGATTCCTACAACACATAATTCTGAAGCACGTGCATACAATTGTATCCTGTTACAGTGCCTTCATAAATGTTGTCCCAGTACGTTATATCAGAGAGACAAAATATCACATCACCGTAGTGGTTGAATTGATTCTGGGATAAAAGATGTTCACTATAATTACGTCAGAATGGTTAAGTCTATTAACTTACCCAATAATAGTGCTTTCATGACCTATCAGTGTAAATCATGAACAACAAGTGGATTGTATATAAAAATGTTTATTTATTTAAAACTATTTACGCTAAACTTCTTCAAATACTAAAGAGTATAGAAGTATATTTTCTTTTTTACTTTTCTAATATTTATTTATTTTATTTTTTTATTTATTTATTTTATTTTTATTTTTTTTTGCTGTGAAGAATTCAGATGTTTACTTCAATTTCACAACTGTTTACCTCGTCTCGAAAGACGAGTAGTTACTGGTATTGAAATAAAAGTTATTTGCAATATTAATTATATTTATTATTTTTGTTTACTACAGCAATTTTATATAACACTAGTTAATAAAAATTAGCATTTCTTAATTTAATATCAAGTCACATACTAATACTTCCAATTGATTAAAAAACATAGTTCTTCATATTATTATTATTATTATTAATCACAATTCCATTGAACCAAATGAAAGAGGAAGTGTTTGTTAATGCAAAACTATTACATTAATGGTCAAAACTAACACATTAAATATTCTTAAAACAGTTGAGTTGAAGACGTTTATAAATAAATATTGAGCGATCTTTATGATACAAGACACTTAAGTGACATGAAGTGGTAACCTCGTATTTTATCTCTTTATTTACCATTCCATTTCAAAACAGCCTTTCTAAAATAATCATATTTTTGTTAGATTTTTGTATGTTAACTATACAAATCAGAACTCAGAATAACACTAAACCATATTAACTTTTACTACTTAAAATGAGGGATATCTCAATAATTCTGAACGCTTTCAACAGCAATTTATGATGTTGTTATTATGTTAATATGTAGTTAAATAGAAGTACTTACAACTTAACAAATAGTAAATAATATAAATATTATATAATAAGAAAAACTTTTACAACACTATCGTCGTAATTGAGAAGGATCTAATAAGAAAACTTTACTTTATTAATCTGTTATCTATAAAAGTGAAACGTTATAAAACTACTACAGATATTGCTAATAATTTCCACAAATGAATAGTAAATTATATAATTGTTACAGAATATATATTATAAGAGTTATATGAATGAAACAATATAAAATATAGATAAACTACACAGTACAAGTAACTAACCTAAATAGTCTGAATTATTTATAAAGATTGAGCTATGCAGTGATGGAATTTAATTATTGCACAGGGTGGAAAGAAGTAAACATTAAATATGGAGTATATAATATTCCGATACATTATATATTTACATTATATTATTTTTATCCATACAATTTTAGTTACGTTTAATAGTTTATAACTATTTAAATTAACTTCGGTTAGTTATTATTGTATAAAGTTCAAATTAATTGTATAACTCAAATGTTTTATAAACATGTAGGCTTTATAGTTTGAAATATAAAAACAGATATGGATGCAGAACAGAGGTGTATTTTTATTTTTTGCTTTTTTTTTTATTACTCAAAAAACACTCTTAATAATTTATTCATATGTAATATGATTGTGTTAACAAAATGTCTTAAACTTTTGAATTAGAGTATCCTTCTAATGGTTGTGCATTAGATCCAACATCCGAGATGAATGACCCCCGCAATGTAATAACTCGGTAAGAGGAAATAACAAATAGTGAAAAATTAGCAATTTGCAATATATATATATATATATATATATATATATATATATATATATATATATATATATATATATATATCTTAGAATAAAAATTATATAATTTCTAGAAATGTTTTGTTGTTTTTAGGTGATGAAAACTAGCATTTAACTACAACTACTCCTGGTTTAAATTTTAAATACTATTTACAAATATCCACCATGATTAACAGACCATCTCAGAACATCTCAGGCAAAATGGTTGACTAAACCACTTAAGCCACTCCCTACAACATATAAATATAAAATACCCACTGAATGATATATTCAAATTGTTAACACTGTAGATTTTAACACACTTTATTTCTCTTTGTTTTAAAAAAATGTCGACAAAAATATTGTACGATATTATAATAAGAATAAAAAAAAAATGTCTAACTAAAATCTCTGTTTCGTATACTATAAATCCTAAAGCAAAGCGAAGGGTGTTGGGTAAAAAACAATACTAAATATAGTAGTTGACCTTTTCGTTGGTCGTATATATTATGATTTTCCTGTCTAGTAATTTACATACTTTTTATCAACTTGATTCTCTGTTGTCATTTATTCTACATTGGTGATTTAAATGTTTACATAAGTTAATAACTTTCTATCACATATCAGTTACATAATACAAAGAAAAATGTCTCTAGTTTTACGTAAATCGGCCAGTAAATATAAATATCTGGAGTGTGATAATTTAAAAACATACTTTCAGAATGATTATGTAAGTGGAGAAGTTAATTAATTTTTTGAAAAGTAAACAATATCACGTCCTTCAGTAGAGTTAATATTACTCTCGCACACGATATATTGCGTTAATTTTATCACGTATTATTCATTACCCACGTGTAATGTGCTGAATTTATTTGCTAACCCTTCCTTTAATCTTATCAGAGTTAAAAGTTGTGCATGTGACAAAATTAGATGATAAAAGTTACTTTATATTTTATTTTAATAATTTTCGACAATTGATATAAATAAAGAAATCCAGATCATAACCTAAATTGATAAAATTGTAGTTTTAGTAATATAGTAACAAAAATGGAAGGAGTAATTGCATATATCTATATATATATATATATATATATATATATATATATATATATATATATATATATATATATATATATATAATAAGTAAATAAGTTAAACTGTAATTAATAATAATGTGCCAAATATAATTAATACGTTTTCCAAATTTAAAAATTAAATGATATTTTAAACAATGCTTTTAAAAAGAAGTAAATATATCATTAAACACCTGTGGCTACTACAATTAATTGTTAAACAACAGAGCATAATTATATGAGTAGTTCCAATAGTGTGTTAACCTAACATTACATCATTGTACATTGAACAATAGTCGTCATTGTATTTCCATAAAAAACTTGTAATCCTTCAAAATTATTCAATATAAATATTAAGAAAAAGATTATGTTTACATTTCACCAATATTTTTAACGCCATTTTCCCCCATATGATTCCAAATCTATTTTTCTGTCAAATAAGTCGACCAAAAACACTGTTCTCTAAAAAACGACCAAAAACAAGTTCACATGTTTCTCTTTCTAACCGTAGATTACAAATTTTTCTGCGTCTCACATATCGTGAGATATTTCTACTTGACGATAGTAGAAACCTGACGGGACGAAATTCACTTGGCATTCGGTGCATTTTACGAAATGACATAATCCATTTTTCTATCGATATTTTGTAATCGTTCTTTATAGTATGTTGTAGAGGAGATTTCATTCTACAAGTTGGTATTACTTGATATAGACAATAGATACGTAGAAGTTTTTTTTTTTTTTATCTCACAACATACGCAATTGTGTGACGTAAATTAAAATATAAAAGGCGTGGCGCATATTGTTTTGGGGTTAGATGTTTGTTATTTTGAAGGTTTGTGTATACAAATTGTATATAAACTGTGTATTCTAAAGTTTATGTTTTTGAGTGAATTTTTAGTTTGTGAATGATTTATATTTGGGATAACCTGGAGGAATATTGTAAATCTAGGCAATAAGCAAATTTTCTTATAATGAGTGTTTTATTTGATTATACAAGTGAATACGTGTGTTATTCTTTGTAAAATATATTGTTTTAGTGAAATCTAGTGATTTTGTCTTAGGCCTAGCTTTAGAAATTTATTAATTACGCCTAAAATGTCGAGGTGACAAACCTAACCTCACTTGTCAGAGTATCACTTTTTAGGGCAAATCGTTATTTTTATTTTGAAAATGTAACAAATTATTTTTTTCCCCTAAATATATTCACAAATATATTACAAATCTCTAGTAATAGTTGAATTTTACCATTTCTGTGAAATTATTCTCTCCGTTACCCTCCAATTTTTTGGTATTGACCAAAAAACTCCAAATGATTTACATCTAACCTTTTGTTTCACTACACACCTAAATTCTATGCACCTTTCTGATTATAATGATATATAGAACTTGGGTATAAATATATATATATATTACTATTTTTGGAAATTTTTTGAAAACAAAGACCATTTTACCTTTTTGCGTAAAATATTTTATTTTTTGTAAATATATGCAAAAATATTACACAAAACTTTTGTATATCTTAGAAAAAGGTGGTAAGTTATTGATTTTGGATGATACAGGTTTTTCTGAAAAATATTAACTTCATTTTTGACATGTAAACATACTTACTCCAAAACCGCTTCAAAATTTTTTTTTTATTACATGGATGAATTCTATGCATCTTTCTGAGAAAAATGATGCCTTATAAGTTTGGTTTTCTATACAAATAATATTTTTTATTATTTTTTTAAACAAACAAAGAATGGTCAAGAAAAGTACCATGCCTACTCTAGGGTTTTAATCAACTAACATTGAATCTATCTGAGTTACCCTTAATATTAAACAAAATAAACAAGGTCCATGTGAATTGTTGATACAGATCATACAAAACTCAGTTTGGTGTTCAAATATTTAAGACATTTAGTAATTGAAAACAATACACAAACACAATGTAACACAGTCTATTTTGTATGAACTTTCTATAAAAATACGACTTACGCCAACGTACGCTAATATCTGTCGTCTTAACATACATATTTCGAGATATCATAAAACTATAAAAACATCTATTAAATCAAAGAAATCCAAGACTATGTAGGTCTGTACCATTTTGTATTGTTCACTTGCAGTTTCTAGTTATCGTTTAACATCTACACTTTAGGGAGGCAAGACTACTACATACAGGAAAAAGACACAACAATTAGTAATCAGTATACAAACAACCTATGTTAGATATTTAGATACATGAACACCCTACTGATCTAGATGTAGACCATTACACTCTCCTTATTTATAACCGGCAATCAACTTACATAACTGTATATCGTCTTGCATACTACGGAAGGTAAATTTTCTTCTTACACAAAGGCGATAATTCCCACGTTACAATTTATAAAATATAAAAATCCATAAAAATAAACTATGAAAACATATTATAATAGTTATTTTTTACTGTACTGTTACAAACCGCATTAGTTTGCTCTTACAACACACATTCCTCCTCACTTTTGCTAAATCAAATTAATAACTATTAAAACAAATAATATAATTTTGTATATAGTCAGAGGAAAAAATAAATATATTCTCTAAATTCAATACCGGACCAAAAACATTCTCCTTGACGATGACAAGATATTAAACACCCTCCCATTTCTTTATTAAAAAACCATTAATACCAGCTACGCTGACGAGAGGTAAAAATATTATTAAAAACAAATAGCGTTTTTATATAAAACAAAAAAAAACTTTTTATTATCATTGCATATATTTGATAAAAAAACAATATCTAATTATAATATATTTTATTTATTTTTGTAAACAGACAATGTTATATAATTGTCATATACTCTAAGACTGTAAATGTTATCTTGAGTAGATGTTGGTTATAATAAATTACTCTCTGCAGTGTAAGAGGCTAAGCTTGTTTAAACTAACGAGAGACAGCTACTGATTTACAGCTACTTTCTTCAAGGCACTTGTCTACGTTATCACCAGATAAACTAACATACATTTTAAAGCATTATCATTTATTGGTGACAGGTATTAACATTTATTTGGTTTAATTTTTGTTTGTTATTACAATGAATAATTAGTGATTTAAAAAATAAATTCAAATTATAAATTATTTAAATCTTAAAATAAATTGTTTCTTCAAAAAATGTTTGAATAATAATTATAATTTTCCCTTTTTAGTTAATGGTTACTTGTTATATTTTCGTAACAAATTACTGTTCTTCAGCACGGACTTATTAATATAGGCAGGCGTAGAACTTAGATGACCCTGTACAATGCTCAAAACTATCATTTTATTCAACTCTTGAATAATGAAAGAGAAACTGAATTTTTAAACTACTGTTAATTTGTAGACAATGTTTATGTGCTTTATTTATTTTTAATAAGGAAAATTCTAAGCGTATTATTTTTATTTATAGATCAATTTTGAAATATTAGGTTAACAATAAGCCGGTTTGTTTCTTAAACTGAGCAAACTTGTTTGTATATGTACTGAACTAGAAAATGTTTCAAAATTAATTTACTTTACTAAATTATTTGAAAAATTATTTCTCCAAACCAATTTGTTTCTCTTTTGTATTGGGTAGTTTTAAGATAACTTTATATTATATAGAGTATTTTTAGTGTACTCACAAACGTCAATGTATAAAAGATCCCAAAACCCTCTTCCAGAGGTCTAACTCGTTTCGTGGATTTCTGTCTATATGTGATTTTACTAAAGAAACTGTTTAATAAATTGTAATACATAAATTAAACAAATTTTGGTTAAAATATACCTGATATGTGCTTTAACTTGGTTTTAACAAACAAAAAAAAACAAAAAAAAAAACGAAAAATTTGATAGGCCTGTTAGGAATAATTGCTGGGAACACTTGTTTGAAATAATTGTTAAGAATAGTTTACATATAAAATTAGAAAAAACTATCATATCAAAAACTAAAAATAGTATACTTAGTCGTGAAGCTCATCAATGAAAAGGTCGTTCAAAATCAAACTTTTTTTTATTATTTATAATTTGAATTTATCTGTAATCGTTTCACATTAACGCTTGAAAGCGGTTGTGTTGTACCTCTCTTATTGACCTTATAATTACTCAACCTTACGAAAAAAAGCACTTAAGGTCACCATTTAAGCAAAGTCTTTAGAAATTACAAACAATAACCACAGGTAAAATAATTTTTTTTTCAACTATCGTTTCTCGTCATTACAATAGTTTTTTTCTTCTGTTAATTTAAAATGTAGCCTAATATTGTCGTATAAGTAAAATGTTTATACTATTGAAACGTGTACACATTAAATTTTTAAATTATACTTTTTCATAAAAATAATTATTTTTTGTTGAATTTTGAATGGAACAGCAAGTTATAAAAATAATGAACACCAAGACGTGTTTTGTGCTATAAAAGGGAAGAATACCTGTTTTCACTTTAACAGACAATTGCAGTTAAAACATAATTCTAAAAACTAAAACAATCACTTGCTCTCCCCAATCACTTGCTCCCCAACAATAACCTACTATTTTTCTTGTTTCAGAAGGTTTACAGGTGCTGAAACTGCATGCAGCTCATTTATTTCCTAACTATATACGGTCTGCAGTATTCCTTCACCACTAATTAATTGAGTTCACTCTATCTCTAATTCACCGCGCTATACATTCTTTTGTCTTTGGTTTTCGCAGTAATGGCCATCAACAGTCTTTTACAACTGTACTGAACTATACATACAGTTTTCTTTTGAAAGATAATGTTTTTAAAATTGTAGTCATTCGTATTAAAACTATGTGGTTCCTAGATATGAATGTGTATGCTATTAGACTAGATCTTCAGTAAACACTCAAAAGTATAACATATAAAATATATCAATTAGTCAAAAATATCAGTCATTTAATTTCATACAGTTGGTAACATATTTATTAATTTACAAAAAATATCACATGCTTTATTATTTAGCTAAGGGTTGTGCTGATTTGTTCCTTTAGAACGTGTTATAACTTCCATGTATATAAATCAATAGTCGGATTGTTTACACTTCCAACAAAGGACTGAAGTCCAATGTTCACATAACAACAACTAGTATATATGTTTTTAGTTGCTTAGTTCAAACCTGATCTCTTCGACACATAGTCTCCAAATCCTAATTTTGAAAATCCACAAACGAGCAAAGCTGATTATGCGCGAGGTATTAACTAAGCCAGCACATATACAATTACCTAAATTTTATCCATTAAAAGATTACTAAACACAATGCAGTTGGTAAATATTTATTATATATATATATATATATATATAAACTGCACATATAATTGAAAATATAAATAGATTTTTTTGTCTATATTTTATTACAGGCTTCTTTGTTTAGAGGGGTTGTTCCTCGTATCCGGAGTGGACGTGCTTTCATGGACGTGACCTGGCCCACCACATAAGTTTGATAAAATGGCCAAAAGTTTGTCATTCCAAGGTTTTAAAGATAGAAACACTAAATTTTATAAGATAGGAAGGAGCTGAAACTAAAAATGATAAGCCTACATTAAAATAATTAATTTTTGTAATAGAAATAAGTGTTTTGTAAAATTATTTATATGTATATTCTTAAAGGTACTTTTGTTATATTTTGTAAATTATATTAGAGATACAACAGAATTATTAGGTTTATTATTTTCACATTCCTAAAACTGATAAACGATGTAAATAAGTAGCCACTCAACCAGGAATCGACAAAATATTCAATCATAACTGTCTATCTATTTTTGTTGTTATCTCTGGTACATTTTTGGATAATTCCAGTACAAATATAACAAAATAATTTCAAAGAATATTAATTTTGTATATTCCACAATGAATAAGTTAACATTAGATTGTTTTGTTTATAACACGAGCAGTTTGTCTTGTGCTCTGCATTTTGTTGTGTTGACCTGTAAAAGTATGTTAAATTGTATGTAGTTTTTGTCATGTTGTGTGTATTTCTTTTTGTTTTCATTACTAAAATTTAAATTTTTGTGATGTCTTATGACTATTACTATAGGTACTATTCAGTAAAATGATATCATGATTTTCTTTTACTTTTCTCATACACGAGAATATGATGACTTTTTTATATAACTTTTATATTGCTTCAATTAAAATTCATGTTTCTAAATTGCTTCATGCAGATATATTTAGATATATCAACTCTTAAACAATCAAACATGTTAAATTTCTACTCCAATTTTATCGGATAAATTTTTTTTTATATATATTGATTACGGTTTAATCTGAATTCTTTCCTAAAGAAATTAACGTGCAATAACTTTAGCTTATGTCAGGTAAACATGTTTTATATATTTGGAAAAAAACTCTTACCACTTACCCTTGTTATATTTTGCGGAAAACTGAGGTAAAGTAGCAAGATATTGGGTTGAGATAATATCTGCCCCCTTGCATATGAAATTAGGATTTGAGAGTATAGTCTTAACCACCAGTGCCATTGTGAGGTAAATAAATTTACCTTCAATGTGTTAAATCACGTAGTGAAAAACATATAAATATTGATATTGATGTGTTTGTGGAGATAAGTAAAACATGGATATACAAAAAATACAATATTTTACTAAGATAAGATATAATATGCTACTTTATAACTAAATATGCACAATCAGTGACATGTTGTTAAAAATCATAAATGTGATCATAAACCCATTGTATTACAGAACTAAAAGTTATTTTGTGAGCGTGCTTTTAAATCATATGTGTATTAAAATTTTGAGAAAATAAGAGAATATTAAATACTGCAGTGTTTACTATAAATATAGGTACCTATATTAGGTTAGCTTCTTACCACAGATCAACGTTGTCCTTCGAGATGTAGAAGTTGAACTGTTTATACCAAAATTAGAGGACCGCCGGGAATTATACATCCAGTGGCTGTAGACAGAAATATTAAGTTATATGAGTATTGAATTGTTTTTAACAATTAAACAATTAACACAGTCATTGCAGGTAAGAGATTGAATGGTGCGTAGCCAGTGACAAGTGTTTCAGATTGGTGGAGTTGCGCAATGCTATTTGTATTAGTTTAGTGTAACCTTAGCTTTTGTAGCAGGTGTGATAAACTTTGAATAGATGTGTAGTAACCAATTTGTGCAGATGGTTTAAAATTTCCGATATTTTGGGGTGGGCGTAACCAGAAAGTATTGGTGGTTGCGTAGGATGTAAATATATTGTACATATAAAGAATATATGTAAATTTAGTTTATAAGGTTGAATACCAATTATTATGAGCGAAAAGGTTAAAGTTTTTGAAAAGATATGAGTAGTTTTACAACATTGCTAGTGTTTGTGAAGGCTAAGGGCTACAAATGTCTTAGATGCGAGATGAGTATTATGACATCATCAATATTTTGGACATTAATTGTACAATATTATGCCTTATAGTACCTTTTGAAGGTAAAACAAAAAGGTAATTCGGTTATAATTGACATTTTACTGATTATTTCATAGGAGTGAACGTGTTCTGTACCAAATAATCCGTCAATTGAAATAAAAACTGCCTTTAAAAAGCATAAACAGGACTATCTGGTAAATTTAATCATAAAGTGTATCAGCATATAGCCCTTATAATGAATATGCAGATAATAAAATGTACATGAACATTGCACTATTTTTCTCTAATCTACTTTCAAAATTAAATTCTAACCTACAATAATATTTGTAGACATTTCTCCAAGAATGTCTTTTCTTATATACAAGAAATAAACAAATATAATTTACATTAATACAGAGCTCTATACTTTTTTTAATAAGTTGATATTGGCAGGTACTGGTTTATAAACTATATGATACATTAATTTTTTTTAATATTTTGAAAAATATTTATATGTTTTTTGGCTTTGCTTGTGCCTTTAAAACTCCTTCTGTTGAAATCTAGCTCTTAATAATGACGGTAAAAATTCTGTAACAAATCGAAATGACTCATACATAAAATAAATTCAAACATTATTATTTTTACATAGCCTTGAACTATATACCATCGAACTCTCCTGACATCTAGCGAAAGCCAAAAATGTACCAAACTAGAAAATCACGAAATTTCAATTCATTAGTCTACAAAATCTTAGTAAAACTTAAAATCATCACATTTCCCCATATAGAGCACTATGTTTTCTACCACTAAATTTGTTTCAGCAAATCCATCTATGTAAAAATGTAATAATATTCACACAACCATTTTATAATACGGGAATATCAATTTGAAAATCCGCATAAATATAACTCATTGTTAAAAATAACCTTGGTCCACACCACATTTTAGAAGATTATGGAATTTTTAAAGATCAACGGGAAAAGAGATATTATTAAACAGACAAATATATAATACAGTATAACAAACACAAAGAAAATATTCTCATAAAAAAATACGCCCAAGTATCAGACGCGTTTCAACGACAAGGTCGTCCTCTTCAGTTGAGTTGTGATTTGGTTGGTGTAGCTGGTGTATCACTGAAGAGGACACCCAATATAAAACCCAATATAATTAATATAAGACCCAATATAAAACCCAATTTAAAACCCAATATAAGAAAATATAGCAATAATAAAATTTGCTAATCTGTAGAGACAAAACCATTCTAAGATATTCATATTCATACATTTTTTTAAATCGAAGTATTTGATTTTCAATAGAAAACTGTTAAGCCTAAAGGTTAGAACTTTGGTTATGTTTTTATGAGTGATTAGACAAATGAACTAAATTAATTAACTTTGATATTCCAATCTCAATTTATACATTTCAAACTCGTAATTCTCTCATTACATCTCATCAATGAACTATAACGAGAACAGCTATTGTATTTTTAACTATTTGGACTTCGTAAAAATTTCTCTTTTTCATTAATTTAAGTGTTTCTTAAATTTATCTACCCTGAGGAAAAGCCGGCACCATCCTCTATCTCGAGATAAGACTATTTACTTGCATATATAATTGTGAACTGAGATAGACAGAAATAAATATTATTGAAGCAGCAACGAACCCGATCAGGTAAATATTATGATATGAATGAAAATAACTTGGTAATTCGACTTAATCGATTTTGAACAATTTAAAATAATAAATTGTAAACTCGGATAACCTTAATCTTACTTTATTATTTATAATTTTGAATTTATGGTCATGCATATATTCAAATATTAAAATATTTACATAATATCGAAATATATATATGTTTTGCTATAGTTCATTTTCCAGTTATTACTGAACAAAAAAGTTCTTTCACTTACATTTTTTACAGTTTAGGGATATTATTCTTTACATTTCACAAAATGTGAACAAAACCGAGTCTATTTTGTAGAATTACTTCTTATATAACAGTTCCATGGATAATATTTTTGTTTTGTTTTTTGTTTTACTGAGAGGCAATATTTTAGGAAATGTAACAAAAATATAAATTTTAACTGATTTTTATAATAATAAAATTTTGTGTTTTGGTTTTTAGACAATCAGGTCCAAATTTTGAAATATAAACAAATAAAAATTTAAGAAAACATATTGAAATATGCTTAAAATATAAACATATACCACATTGATTCTAAATCAGTTCACTCCTTCAAACTCATCAGACAAATCATTGTTCAAACAAACAAAAAACGCCTTTTTAGATTCAGGAGAACTATTTTTAAGAACACGTCAAATAACTTTCACTCAAATAAAAATTAATTTTCCAGAACAAATCAATTTTATGTAAATAACGTCTTATAATATAAGCTACAATTCACACAAAAATGTTATGCAATTGGGTTTAGTATATTAATAAAGCAGTTTTCAAATATCGGTATTAAAAATTAACAATAATAATTAAACTGGTTTTGTTCCATTGAATCCAGTAAACAAGAATAAGTCAGCTAAATGAACTTTAACATTAGTAAAAAATAAACACGACAATTACATGCAAAACCATCATTAGTAAAATGTAGTTGCATATTCATAATTTGAGAATTTGTGCTTTGGATTTTTTCACTTTGTGTCAATTGGTTAATGGATAATTCAGAATTACTTGTATATTTTTATATTCATATTGTATTACAATATTTATGGACAATGTACAATATTCTTCATTCATTTCATTTTTTCCTCTGGGCTATCCTAAAAAATTTAATTATTATAGAAGTTTTTAAACTTAGGAAATGAATTTAATTAATTATAAGTTTTGTTCACAAGTTTTAACAATATTTGACAATATAAAATTTCTCTCTATTTATGAATTTATTTATTTGAGTACCAAGAGAGTTATTGAATAAATGAAACAAATAATATTTTTATTTATGATATTATTTTATATTCAAACAGATTAGTTACTATTTAAAGGGCAATAAGCGAATGAAATAAATGGCTCTCAGTTACTTCATCGTAATAGAAAATGTAACACTTTGAGGGAGATATTATTGTGATTTTACTTTTGCTTACCTCATTTCCGTATCTTACTCATTTCCCTCAATGACCGAGATGAGCGAGCCTGAAATCACAGAAACAAAGTTTCTAAACAATATGTTAAATAAAAATTGCCAATATTTTGGTATTTAAGAAAACCCGTGGAATTTAAGTATTACATATAATTTAGAACGTAAATCGTTTATAATGGGTTTTTTATATTTAATTATTACAATCTTATGATAACACGATCAATCAAAGGAGAGAAAAAATTCAAAAATAAAACAGAATTGAAATTATAGAGGTTATTTTATTGAATCAGGTTAAATAATAGGTTAAAATATTTTACGCCAAAATCAACTTTAAAACACTTATAAAAATCTTTCGTTCTAGCCTAATTTAACTTTGAATTATTAAAATTAATGGATCTAGATGTGTGTCAGATGTATTTTATTATATTATTTATTATGGTAACTAAATTTGTATGTAAATTTTCATAACAAATGCATTTTTATTTATTTTCAAGTACTTCAATTTTTATTATTATTTTTATACTAACAATGACAGATGACACATCTGTGGTTATAGAGTTTTTTTTTTTTCCAAATTTTTAAATTATCCAGTAGATTAAAGACATAAATGTAAAACAATATATAACAATTAAAACGTAGCACAAACGTATCAAGAATTATATTTATAAGATTTTCACTATGTGATTTAACACAATGAAGATCACTGATGGTTAAGACTATACTACTTCAAATATTTAGTTTTGTATATCAAAACTGATAGAAATACATGGGCAGTAATTAGCTTAACCCAAAAACTTGCAACTCTAACTTAGTTATCCGCCAAATATTACAATTGTAAGTGGTGAGAGTTTTTCCCTTAAATATATAAAACAAGTTTACTCTAACGTAACCTAAAGTTTACACGTTAATTTCGTTTGAGAAAAATTCATATCATGACACAAAATCTATTAAAAAATTATTTATCGAATAAAATTGGAGAAGAAATTTTATATTTTTGATTGTTAACGTGTTCTTATATCTGAAAATATCTGCAGGAAGCTGTTTACAAACATGAATTTTATAAGTGGGGCTGAGAGAAAATAAACCTAATAATTCTGTGTCTCTAATATAACTCACAAATTTACCTTTAAGAAAATAGATATAAATATTTAAAAAGAACCCTTATTTGTTATACAACATTTTAATAAATTTATTGCACCTTCTTTTGCTTCAGCTCCTTCCTATCTTACTAAATTTAGTGTTTTCTCCTTCAAACCATGGAATGACAAACTTTTGGCCATTTTATCTAAATTATGTGGTGGGCCAGGTCACGTCCGTGAAAACACGT
Source organism: Aphrophora alni (assembly GCA_963513935.1). Taxonomy (NCBI): domain Eukaryota; kingdom Metazoa; phylum Arthropoda; class Insecta; order Hemiptera; family Aphrophoridae; genus Aphrophora; species Aphrophora alni. The sequence continues at coordinate 136,346,700 of OY740766.1, read as the reverse complement.
CCTCTCCGCACACGAGGAACAACCCCTCTAAACAAAGAAGCCTGTAATAAAATATATACAATAAAATCTATTTATATTTTCAATTATATGTGCAGTTTATATATAATAAATATTTATGTACTGGCTTAGTAATACATACCGCATAAATAGCTTTGCTCGTTTGTTGATTTTCAAAATTAGGATTTGGAGACTAACTATGTGTCGAAGAGATTAGATTTGAACTAAGCAACTAAAAACATATATACTAGTTGTTACTTGAACAATTGACTTAGGTTATAGTTAGAAGGGTTAACAATCCGACTACTGATCTATATACATTCAAGTTATAAAAAAGTTTTAGAAGAACAAAACAGCACAACCTTTATTTAAATAATAAAGCAAGTGATATTTAGCATATTAATAAATATGCTACCAACTTTATGAAATTAAAAAGGTTATTTTTTGACTAATTGATATCTAATACTTTTTAGCGTGTACTTAAGACCCAGACTAATAACATACATTCATACCTGGGAACAACATAGTGTTATTTTGAATGAAATACACAGTACCATTTTAAAACAAATTCATCAAAAGGAAAACCTATGTATAGTTCAATAAAGTTGCAATACTTTATTTTCTATGACCATTACTCCGTATACCCAAAGAGACAAAATATCAAAAGTTGGGCTTATATAAATGTTGCGAAAACATTGGATTAAACAATCGAAATACTAACCAAACAAAACTATTTGTCTTCAAAAACGTCAGTTCGATACTCGTCTTTCAAAAATTAAAATCAAGAATGACCGATGTCTTATATTTTATATATTATTTGAAATAATATTCATATTTTTATATAAAATCTTTACTTATGCATAAACTTGTTTTAAGCGTAAATAATAAAACATACCTTCCAGTATGCCTCTCGTTTTTGTGTCTCACATTTCTGATTCTACGTTATAATTTAATTACATGTCTTTGCAATAATTACAAATCCCTTTATACACGAAGTTTGCTCACCCTACTTGAAACTTTTTTGATGGTCGTCTGCAAATCCCGTGCACAGATTGGAATTTTTAGAACGAGGCGTTTATTACTTTCTGGTTTGAAATTATTTACTAAACTTCCATAAAAAAGCAAAACCTAAGTTGTTTCAAACTTTTTCGCTGAACACTCAGAAGATACCTCTTGAAGAATGCTTTTTATTCAGTGGAGGAGTACCTCAGCTCTGGGGGCTTGGGAGGCATTTTGTATTCAGGATGACGATTCAAATAATTGATTAATATAAGATAACTTGTATACATTGTTCACTGTGTCTTATTTTTTTTTGATTTTTTTTTTTGGATTTATTAAATTTTTATCTTAGATATTTGTTGTATTTTATGTTGTTTATTTGTATTTTGTGTTGTGAGTGATTTTTGTATAGTATAACAAGTAAAATGTATACAGAAGCGCTGCACTATGTATGTCATAAATGATGGAATTATATAAAATAAAAACATGTCTTCAGAAGTTCTTTCTCACCAAGTTCGTCTGTCTATCTTCAAGTAACCAAAAGGTGGTAAAAATCTAATTTGCTCTTGCCTAAATTTTGGCCTATTTTTGTTATCTCGATAATTGTTTTGAACAAGATATTTATTTCTCTTGATGGTCACACTCATTTGTTCCAGGTTTTCCCTACTTTTATCATTTCTATTAGATTCCTCTTGCGTCCTGAATATGATATTTTTTTCCGTCTATTTTTATACATTTAAACATCGTTCGAAGTCCCTGATTGTTAATATATTGTGCATCCTATGAACATATTGCATAGTTCGGCGAAATGTCTGGCCAATCTCTTTATATACTCTTCGTCTGACAATGGTGGTGTTAAATTTTTAAGAAAAATTACGTTTATAAGGAAGTAATCTCATTTACTTAAGTTTCTACCTCTTCTGTACTTTTCCAACACCTTTTGATCCTTCACTCCTTCCTGTATTTATGCTGCCTAAAATTGGTATTCAAATCTATCTATAAAACATTTTAAATAGCTTACATCATCTTATTTTATACAACAACTTACTGCAATATCTTCCTTGGCTCTGTCTAATACTGTTTTTATTTCCACTTCACCTCTTCCTTTTTTAGTTTTACTCTCTTGCATTTGCGCAACATATATCCTGATGTCTTTTATAAATTCAAAGTGGAATGTATTTCCACTGAATTTTGATACAGATTGATCTATATATTTCAGAATATATACTATCTTTGGCTGTCCATCTCCTATAATAGAATATCTATCTCTGTTTTGTGTTATCTGTTCCTTTACTCCTGCTATTTCTTTTGAAATCTGGATATCAACTTTCTTCACCCTCTCGTCTTTCTCCTTATTTTTATTTGTTTAATAGTGTATCTTCCTGTATCTTTGTGATTTTCGTATACGATTTTCATTTTTCTTCCATTTCCCCTTCATTTCTTGGCAACATTATCTCACTTTCCTGTCACATTCTTCATCATTCTGTAATAATTCCTTTCTTATTACCTCATAGCGTCTCATAAGTTTTTCTTTCATTTTTCATAATATCTATCTTAGATTCCTCTATCTCATTCTTTTTTATGAGGGTAATTGTAATATGTAGTTCCCAATTAGGACCTAAATTTAAAAATAACTCAATAAGCTACAAAGTGTAAAGAAACCACCACTAGTTCAAAGAAGGTGCAAGTTACCGAATTTATGTAGAGACTCATTAGTTAATATGGTAATAACCGAGAAAAATGTAAAGACAACTTTGAAGTTTAAAAAATATTAATTTAGGTTGAGAAATAGATAGAAATATTCCTTAGGAAATTGTTTAATGTATTGTGATGCCTATTTAGAGAATAAATCAAAAAGCTAGTAATAAACCAAAACTAGGATAATTTGATAATTGAAGTTGAAGGGCAAAAATTACAATAGATTGTTACATGGAAAGAATGAAAGATAGTAAAATTTGAAAACGTTGGCCAACCATATACTACAAGTGAAAAAGAGTGTTGGAAGAACAAGATAACAAGAAAGGTTTGATGAAAAGGTTAGAACTCCAGAAATTTTGTGTTGGAAACAGGGGAATGAATACAATTTATAGATAGAAACAGTGCAGAATCATTGTATAGTAAACCCATCCAATGGCTGTCTTATCAAGAGATTACATAAGTTATCAGTTGGTAGTCTTATAAAATTGCATAAAGGCCTACTTTAATTTTAAAGAATAACCAAAAATAATGGTTTAAAACTGTATATAGTTTTTGGTTAATAACAAAATATTCACTTAAAAATAATTTCCATTTAAATAAGAATAAAATTTACCACTGAGGTAGGTTATTAATATTCTTAATATTATCAGTTATTTTAAGCTTTTTGCATATTAATGATAAACCTAAAATAATGTTTTCTATCTTTCAACTTAAAAATATATTTGTTTCAAACAGCCCCCATGCTTTTTCTTTTTTTTTTCTGAGGCATACATATTGGAAGCTATTTTAATAAACTGATTAGAGTCATCAGTGTTTTAAAGTATTACTTAAGTAATTTATTATTCATTCTATTATTAACAAATACTTACGAGCTCTAAGAACACTAAAACAACCCATTTTTGGAAGTTGCGAAAATCTTTGGTTTTAGTAACTATAGAGATGGAACTCATTATTGTTTCATTGTTGTGAATTCGACTATAATTTTAAGTAATCCTTTTATTATTTTTAATATTATTTTAAAAAAATTATAAACGATGAATTATTTACTATAGGCCATTCGGCGTTATAAATTTGTTATCAAATTGTAAAAATGTAAAGCAATCTTATGTAAGCGATGATACAATTACTTTACTGTTATTCTATATGCTGTTATTATAATATTTTAGTTATTTTTCCTCCAGTTTTTACAATTTATTTCATTTTATTTTTCTAAGAATTAAATAACAATATTTTAAATTTTGCTTTTTTAGTTTTTAAATTAAAATGAAAATAATATGTAATTTTACCGACCCTTTTTAACTTGTGTGTCACTAAAAAAGCAATGATTAAAGTAAATTATTACATTTAATTGTATATGCATAGTTTAAAAATAATTTTAAAACGTTATGCTAATGAGATCATTCAATTTGTTTAATTTGAAAAACGTATCATCCAATTTTTTTGCGGTGGTCCGAGTGACCACATGTTACAAGTTAATATAGAAAAAAAGATGCTATTAGTTAAGGATTAAGTAAACTGTGGTATACATGTGAATTTAGCTTTATACATTTTTATTATAAAGAAAATTGTATAAGGGAAAAATGTATTTTTTGTTACATACTATTTAAACAATTTCATAGCTTTAGGAGTGTGATATATTGTATAAGTTGTACAGGAATGGAAACACAAGGATGTTGTGATACAAATTTCAGGTTCGTAGATTTTATCACATAATTTGTATACTTTTTAAAATATTTTAAACTGAAAAACACAAATAAAGTCAACTTTTGGAAAATAAAGATTAAATATTGTAACATGGTTATATAGAGGAAGAAAACATTTCTGCAACGTTTAATGAAAGCATATATTAATTTTTATATTTTTAACCGTTTTTGTTATAATTGTGCATACATTTGATCCACTTGAAAACATAACAAGACGAATAACAAATTAGTGTAGGCTAGTAATAAATATGTAAGTTAGTCTTTCCAATAAAATGATAGATTATTTACTTGTTATTATTAAGAATAATATATAGTCCACATCTTGGGTCCACCTTTTGGGTATCATTAGTTTATTTAATTTATTCTTCCCATAACTTCACAAAAATACAAACTAACCTCAAAATTCACCAAAACAATTCTTACGGAAAACAATAACAATAATGTGGAACTGGTATACTATGATACAACGTAACAATATATGTATACTCTTAGTTGGGTTGTTACTAATATGTGTGTTATGTAAACTATTTTTAACAGTTGAAAATAAAATATTTCATTTGTTTCAAAATAACGAGGTTCCACATAGGTTTAATTCAACCGAAAATTAAAATTAAATTAGACTAAATTCATACAACAGCAAAAATTATCTTATTAAAATTGTCTATACACAAAGTTCATAAGTTCTTCATTAATAATTATCATCATTAGCTCTAGCTATCATTCAATATCTTTACTGCATCTAATACGTGAAATAAAACTGTAATTTGAACAAAAATAATAGTTATCGAACTTTTTAAACATGACCTCACCTACCACTTGTTATATTTCAACTTAGGACAAAGAAAGAAAAGAACTAATGTTGAACGGGATTCGGATAAATGTTATTCTATTCAACCTTATGGTTAAGGTAAGAAAATTTACTTTTATTTTTGTTGTCATCTCAAAATGAGGTCTGGCCGTTTTTTTAATACTTTTTGTAATTAATTTGTTAATCGTTAATTTTTCTATTTTTTTTTTATTTTACTATGACTGTCGTGAAGTAGATTTTACATTGGTTATCGCAGATGTTCAGATTTAATATTCAGCCATAATCACAAACTAAAAGCAAGTGTTTCTAAGTCCAACTATTATGGTTAGTAACCCTGATTAAATACAAGAGTTTTCCGAATTTCCATCTAATAAAATTAAACATCTCTTCAAATTATTTTATGTGGTTACTCTGTTGTGTTAGTTTTGAAGGTTTTTAACTACAATATTTCATTTTATTATGAAATGCCACACTCATTACTTAGATGAATAATGGTATTAAAATACAATTCTATGACCATTTAAATCCACATTCTTGATTTTAATCACATATTTACAACTTTTACAATTTAATACAACATCACTATCATAAATAATACGCTAGTGCATTTAAATATAAATATATGGATTCAGATATATTTTAAATGATATATATATATATGAAAATATTTTATTAAATAAATAAAATATAAAATATAAAAATTACATAATAATAAATAAAGTTGTATATTATTAATTGTTTTGTATGTATATTTAAGTACTCAAATTCATATTTTTATTATTAAAATCATATATATTTACGTATTCAATATCTTGACTTGTACTATAGAACCAACTACATTTTCTAATTGTATTTATTGTTTTGATTTCAATAAGTATTAGTGACAGTATGTATAATTGTAATTGTAATTGTTACATGATGATGTTATAATACCGAAACATATGTAATTAGGGATATAAATGATCCCCCAAATAACGACTACATGAATTACGGTAAATGTTATTCCCTATTTAAATATTGGATTTTAATTTAAATAAAATATTATTTAAATATATATTATTTGTATATTACTTTATTATTATAAAATATAATAATACATATATATTATTTGTATATATCATTTATATATTATATTTGATTTAGTTATATTTTTCAAAAGCACTTTTAATAAGTTTTATTTATTTTAACAAATACAACATCGCACACATACAAACGCACATGCACAACAACACATACACTAAATATAATTACTTTATCAAAATTTTAAACTATCATAAAGATGTAAACATTCAATATATAAAAACAACTCTTTGCAAATAAATCGGAATTAATAAATATCTACTGCTTGAAATATTGTAAGATTTTCATACGTAATTGATGTTTAAGCAAGTGTGATTTAAAAAATTTTAATTAATAAATTCATATGACTTTAATTAATCATCGTTCTTACCATATCTGAAACATTTCCTTCCGAAGTGAATCTGTGTTTGATTTTAATTCACCAACCGCATATTATGATGTATTCAGTAGTTACAAACTCACTTTATAAGTAAGTGAATTACCTATCGACCCTCTTATTGCCTTGCTAATGTATAAGTTAGTCAACAATTTCCTCCTGGTTTAATTACAAGTTTACACGTTTAATTCTAATAAACGGTAATACTATTTGCAGACAATTTTAACAACAATTGGTATTAAGTATGAAGAGGACGAAGTAACTGGCAATTAAGTATAGTCAAACACAATCATGTATAGACAAACACAATTTGATTGCAATTTAAGATAACGCAAATAGCTGTTGTAATATATATATATATATATATATATATATATATATATATATATATATATATATATATTTCCAACATTCTTTAGTTAAATATTAGTGGTTTATTAATATATGTGTTTTTATAGGACTTTATTAATGAAAGCGGAAAATTTAAAATAACAAAAAATATTGAAATAACTTTTTTTTTGTATTATTGTAATTGTCTTAGCAACATATGAGTATCAAAGAAATATTTGGATAGTTGATAAAATTATACAAACAAAATATTTTTCACCCATCTATTTCATTGATGGTCTTCTTAAACTCTTTATAAAGTATTAGACTTATCTACAGAAACATATACATAAAACATGCATTTTGCTTACGTTTAAATAATTTTGCTAAGCAAACGTTTTTTGATTATGAAGTTTAGAAAAGCCAACGATTATATTTCCCAATATAAAAAGCTGGATAAAACAAATCACATTTTTTAACGAAAGGCCTTTAGTATTTAATACTCAGAAAATACCAAACAACAACACTATAATTATTAGACTAAAAATATTTTGTTCAAAATATTTTTTAAATTTAAATATAACTAAATGGCTCCTATCGATGCCATAACTAATACAACTGATTCAATAAATTACACTAATTTACTTTGTTGTGATAACAGTAACTAAATCAGGTTAATGCAAAATTTAATCACTTTTATAGTGCCATTAATTACAACCACAGTTTCATAAAAATAAAAATAAAACATATTTAACTTGAAACGTCACACCTTACCATCAATTCACCCTTTAAAAAAATATTGTATATGTAAAGTATTACATACTTTATTCACATGTAAAATATAAAATTGTTTGCATTATAACCTAACAGACTACGATAAAACTGTCTTTCAATTAAAGGAAAACCGACCAATATCATTTATGGTAATCGTCTGCCATGTATCTAAATTATACAAAGTAACATTCAAACTAATTCTAGTCGAGTGGCAATGAAAATGATTGCAGAAAACAATGTTTTAAAACGTCTGAATTGTTGATCTTAAGTAAATGTTGAAATAGTTCATAAAATATAGTTCAATCTCCGTGTGTTGTCATTAATTATGTTAGTAGATATATTTTAAGTAAAATTGAAGTTATCTTCATTATAGGCCTATACTGAGGTATAGAGTAGAAAATGTGAGACACTTTACTCACGTATTTGCCTTCTATGAAGGCATAAATAATTAATACATGTAGAAATATTTTTTCTTAGTTAAACAGCTCTCATTGGATTTATTCACTGATTTGGTAATCTTATTCCGAGAGTCTGAAGCTATATTTTCACAATATACCTTCCTCTCGGTCTTATTAGGGCAGATCTTATGTTTATCTTACTGCTGCTCTCATTATATTTATTCATGTTCCTTATTGTTGGTGATCTAGTGAATATTTATAGTATCTAGTTGTGTTGAGTTTTTACATTGGATTCTTTAATTCAACTCTGTTCTGTGATTACTGCTAGAGTTGTGGTATTAGTTCAAGATGGCAAAAGCTAGAGTGAAGTTGCTTAGATTACTGGATATTCACGATCAATCATCTTTAGTATAGTTTACGATGACTGGTAGTTACTATAAAGGCAAGGATTCATGTGTATCTGAGAAACTATTGTTAGGGATAATTGGTTTATTGTGTATGCAGAATCTATTTTCAACTTTACAAGCATCAATAATATTGTATTGCAGTTAGAGCGTTAATTTTTTCATATTATACTATGTTTCCATTTAATAAATAATTTCGCAAATCAATTATTGTATATATTTCCCTTTGGATTTAATTATCTTTCTTTTTTTAATATGTGTTTTATATTACTTCTTGCAATATATATAAATATATATAAATTATTTGTAAAGTCATTAATCGTAAATATCTAGGCAATTTATTCATAAACAGTACATTCACTAATGAATGAAGTGTGCTAAACTGGGTCAACCATTTACAAATGGACACTTGTTTTGCAGCTGCGACTGCACAACACTTTTAATTGACGACGTCCATTACTGTAATGGTCTAAGCGAGATTTTATAGGTATGAAACGTGAAAGCATGAACTGAGATCGCTGTTGTGGTATATCGTATTATGTTTTGTAAATTAAAAGGAAGGAAAAATCCTTTTTTATTTTTTGGAATATTTAAAAGGACATACAAATATTATAGCAAGTATGCATATTATCTACGTAGAGGTTTATTGTTCATCTATATAGTAATTTTAAAATATCAGAAAAAGATAATTTGTTTTATTGCAAGAACGGATACACTAATCGGTAATAGATGTATTATGTTAGGATATTTCTTGCTTATATTATATTAAGGCACATTTCAAAAACATTCCTTCTAGATATATACGGGAACACAAAAACACGAAGCTTGTGAACAATATAACACATTTCCAAATTGTACTTGACCTACAATGCTTATAGCTGTCAATATTAAACTTCCATAAGACGTATAAGCAAGACATTATTATAATTGTGTTGGTTTTATATATTTAAAATTAATTTAATAAAATAATGGTGAACAAGCTAAATATTATAAGATAGTCCTAAAATAAATGATAAGAGTTTTTCGTATTTCACGAATATTTCGTTGAAAAATAAAAACAGTTATTTACAGAACCTCTATTATGGATATAAATTTTCGTACTCAATCTCTATTTGTTTAATGCTGTTACAAATAAATATATATATATAAAAAAAAGATGTTAAATTAATTACTTTGCTTTGTATTTAAAAATAATTATTTGTGTAGCAATGAGCAAATATTTTGAAAAATAATTATACAATATACGATACCCAAATAAACAACTCATTTATAAATTTTAAAAGAGATTGGACAGTTTGTTGCAAATCGTGTTTATCTTCAATAAAATGTTCAAATGAATAAACTTCAGTGAATCTGTTCAGTTGTAGCTACAATATTAAACGCAATAACTGTTATGTTAAATAATGTTGTAAAATTAGATAGTAAAATAGTAGTATAGGTACCAGTAATAAAAAATATTGAAAATTTAAATATTTTTGTCACAATTATTACGAAACTACATTGTCTAGTAGAACTCCTTTTTGTAAATTAAAAAAATTGCCTCTAAGTAAGTTTTGTTGGTATCACAATACTTTCAGACCATTACGTCACATGGTATAGTAAATGGGAACTATTTGTTTCTTGACGAAGGATAATATAAATCATAATAATATCAGATTTTATTAATGGTGTCGTAATACAAAGAATGAAAATATTTTTTTTATCCAGGTTTACTGTTCAGGAGGAGTCTTAGGCTCTCAAACGAATCATTAAGCTACTAAATGTAAAACATCTGCAATAATCCGTTGTTTTAGATGATATATTCATGTATTTTATTTTACTCTATTAAATTACAAACACATTTAAGTTTTTATATTTCAATTTCCATCTTAATAGACACTTTGAAAAGGTTCACATTAATGAATACGGGCACGACACTATATACAATGCACACATTTTACAATATTTGGAAATTATGCTGTCATTTTACCTAACCTAAATTTATTGATTAAATTTCCCACGCCTATTATCACAACGATGTTTATGAATAACACTAAGACACCATTAGATCACAACTCCAGTTAATTTGTTATCTTGTCAGGTCAGTTTTTCTTCCTAACATTAATGTTCATAAAATGTCTACATTGTTTGACAACAACAACATCTTTTTTTTCTGTTGTGACCCCCTTATATTGAAAGCCACTGCTTTCTCGTAACCAATCCGATTGCACTATTTTCCAATAGAAGAATATTTGAGAAATAATAATTTAGGAAATTAAATTTCTCAAGTCTCTTCTATGCCGGGAATACAAGATATGTTTTACAATGTGTGAGCACGATCAATTATTCCCATATTTACTCGTGGAATTATTTATTCCTTGCAATATAACTGTTTTTTTATGAATTTACCGGTAATTCTACTTTCCCTAGGTGCTTCATGATTTTTCATTCTTTGAGTCACAATTTGTACCCCCTCTTATGTTGTTTCCCCAACCTGACGTCCCTGGCTACGATAATGTAACAACATTCGTTATACATATACTTAAAATTTGTATTTGACATTATAACACAAAATAAGACCTCTTCATCTTTTATGGCGTCAAACAAAAGGGTTAGAACTTATTCTCGACGTACAATGCGGTGACATGTTACTTCGGATTTGATGATATTTTGTGTTTTACTCTTACAAAGATGTTCCCAGCTAATCCCTGAATTCGATAGATGTCAAAATAACATATAGACATTCTAAGATTTTAATTATAAAATGCAACTCCAATACATTTTTTAAATTTTTGTAAAATATTGTTTTATTCTAGCTTATTTCATTATTAAAAATCATTCAATTCTAAACTGTATTCTATACATAATTTACATGAAGATGTGTTAATCTACTATTAGTTAAAATAACTCACGTATTAAATAATGTTCTCAGATATATAAATCTAGAGAGTATAAAGTCTTCTTAAAACATTAGTTTTAAAATATAACAAATTACATAAATTTTTGTAGAAAAATTTCACCAATCTAGTTTATGATAAAAGTCCAAATGTACAAGTTCAACGACTAAATCGACTTTTTTATTTATGTAACAATATATTTCAATAAATTTATTTATTACTAAATATATACGTAAATGAGAATTGAGTTGAAATAGTTTGATAAATACTTTACGAATCTTGGTTAATCAATCAAAAACCTAATATATTTATTTATACCATTATATATATATATATATATATATATACCTATACATTATACCTATTATATATTTTATTTAATATAATGCAATTACACTATTTTATTGTAACTGAATTAATAAATTATATTTGATTGTCGTGTGTAGTGATCAGATACATTTACGTAACACGTGCAGTGTTCATAACCTCTTACATACAAACATTGTTGTGTGTTGTAAATTTGTTTTAACTTTACAACACACAACAGCTTTACGGTAACAACTGTCAACAATTTCTGTTGACTTAAAATAACAATTGTATCATTTGAAGCTGATAATTTAATAATAATATCATTTGTCAGATATAATTAAAATGTATGTCTATGATACATTTCCTTGTTACTTTTCTCAACAAGTTAAATGGACAGATTGTGATTTAAATTTGCAATTACTATAATCATAAACACAACCCTCAGCTGTGTGCATTTCTAAACGTAAATATTTTGCTCCATCAAATTTACCTTGCGGAACTTTATTATTTTTATTTAATATGAGATTTTTTAAATTTCTGACACGGCATTTACAGAGTTTTAACAAAAATTTGCAAGTGTATTCAAATTAATACAAGGGCTGCAGCACTTTCCCAGGATTGATTAATTTATTATTATAACTTTTTGACTTTGTTGTTGTTAGTTTTATTATTAAAAAACAAAAAAAACTACAAAATACAATTTTAAAAAAGTCAAAAAAATATTGTACAACCTTTTTTGTAATGTAATCTTTTTTTCTTTTCCCCCCAGCATCGATATTGAATTTAGTGTAAGTTAATTTTGTTTTGTTTTTATTCATTTAAATAGTTTCTATTTTGAGAGTCTTCAATAAGATAACAATCCTCTAAATTTATGTTTCGGGCGCTAGAGGAAAGATTTCCGTTTGGAAAATGTGTCAAATAATATCTTAATAATAAATGTCCTATGTCATTTACATGTTGGTTAGACAATAAAAAACTAGATAATAATAATGCACATAAAAAAAAGTTACATTTACAGACTAATTATATCCAATTAATTATATAGTATTTACAACAATAAATGCATATAAATAAACATATTTTAATCCAATGGATAGCTTGTTGAACTAAATATCTTTAAAAGTATAATATCATAAAAATATTTTACTTTAGTTATTGAGATTTAATTTATGTATTTAATTATTCATATAAATGGTTGTAATTATTTTATAAAGGTTTATATATTAGTTTGAAACTAGTAACGTAAAAAAGTATTCTAAAGAGGTTTGAAAGATTACTTGAATCGTTTACAAAATGGCGGCATTTTAAAGTAATGTTCCAGTTGTTTCATCTTAAATGTAACTCTTTAGTTAAGTTCTGTGAGATTTAAATATATTAATAACATAATCAGAAGGCGTTTAAAAACATGCCAAAATGCAAAATAAAAGGGGAAAAACGAGTAGAGAAGTGCCAATAATCTATGCCTGATTGGATTATAATTTAAATGATCTAATCAAGCTTTTTTTTTACAGTGAAAATGTGTTTTTTTGCAAATATTTCGTATTTGTATCTTTTTGCGACTCAATACTTCCTTGAAATAATGAGTGAAAAATTGAGTGACTTTTAATTGCGATATTATTTAGTTGCTATTATCATTAAGAATTTAATAAAGAAAAGGAATAAAAACTGTATAATTAAATTGAAATAATTTCTTTTACTGAATATACGTGACCACGTAATAATACATGCTTTTTCCTTTAGTTCCCTTGTTAGTTTTAGTAATACAATTCTATTTGGAATAATTGGGAAACGTGTAAGCTTCTTAATTATAACCATGTCGTTATGCATGCACGGGAATTCTGCTGACAATTTGGAATTCCAATTAAAACGTGTACAGAGTTTGAACAAAATAGGTAGGCTGCTACAGATACGGAGAGAAAACGAAAATATATATCATCTATTACAATACTAATGTTGGTAAATTGAATTTTTATCAACATATTAATTTATGTATAATTGTGTATTTTAGCAATTAGTAGTATATATGAGTAACAAATAAATAGGGTTTTAATTTTATTTTTTATTAAAACTTGATTTTTTTTAAAGAATTATTTATTAATTTCTTTTTTTATTTTTATGAAAATTCAACACCGTTGTATGTATATGTATGAAACAGTTGAGCATGAGTATTGTTTTAATAATTGTAGTTTAATTATAAATATTTTTATATTTTTCGAATTTAGACATATAATTTCAGTATTGTCAGAACAATGTTTTATTAAATAAATATGTTTAAATCAGTGTTAATAAAAACACGACAGCAAAAAAGTTGGTAAATAAATAAGATCCCTTGCACCTAGATATTTGCATTAACTACAATTTTCTAAGTTGTAAAACAATATACAAAAATATATTGGTAAAATACATTTAGAACAATTTTTAATAATATTTCGTAATATATCTAAATACTGCACAACTGAACTAGATTTAAGTAATATTCTAACTCTGGCTATCGAAAGAGGACTACGAGACGATTGTATGCTTCAACATCAACAATAACTTATGTACTGTTTGTAGTTAAACACATGAAAAAGTAAAGAATGCAATATTTAACGAAAATATATAAAGAAAATAAAAAAGTTAATGGTAAATATAATATACTATAGCCTACCTAACCAAACATATTCTGATGTCATTTATTCAATCTGTAGATGGTAAATTTTACATTATATTCCAAGTAATGCAACAGCATTGAACCGGTTCCACAGTTAGATACTATATCCTGTAGAGACTGTATGTAAATATATCTTACTATATATGTTTAATAGCAATACCAATACCTTGTTAAGCAGCCGAACATGGGCACGTCGTTATTTTTTGAAATATACACTTATATTAGTGACTTCAACCTGATACAATGATTTGGTTCTAATATAAAAACACAGTAGATATTGATTTTCGAAACGTCCAGAACTATTTTATTTTCCGTGGTATAGGTTTCCCTACTCTAATTGATTAGTTATTTACTATATAACCTGTTCTAACATGGGTTGTTACCATAAATCTACTTTAAATTCACTTTACTCGCCTCATCTTCCATGCCAAGGTTTTGTATTATTCATGACTGCTTGCATATTTTAATCAGTTGAATAGAAGAGTGAATAAATAATAGACGACTTGTAAAAGGTTAAATTTGTTTTAGTTAATTTTGTTGATATGTATATTTTATATTTTTTCTTATGACAGTAAAGTTGTATAGTTACCGAGAGACATAATTTCAGATAAATTAATAATACATTTTCGTTTTGAGCAATATGCCAATAATTACATAGTGAAAGAAATTCACGTCGAAAATGTAACATTAGATGTATTTCATATTTAAAGCTGAAACAACATTATTAAACAAATATTAAAATAAATGCGAAAATAACTTATATTATCAACTAGTAGAAAGCATTATATTCTAATACTTAAAGATGAAATTTAAACACCTCGTAAATTAGAAGCTATACAAGTACATAAACAACTCGGTCTATTTCTTAATGGCAGCTATTGTAAGATGTAAATATTTGTTATAATACATCTGTAAAATATATATCATGAAAGGATAAATTTTTATATTTCTTAAACCTATAAAATTGCAGTAACAAAACATTTAATATGTATATCAAGCTGTGCCGTATGATATCTTATCTGTTAATATGCAATCAGAAAGTCATAATGCAAAAGTACAATAAATAAGTCCATATGATGTAAAAAAATATGTATACAGTCGTTTACCAATTACAATGTGTTCACTGTAATAACACATGTGATTATGATGTCTTTTATTTTCAAATGGATACAACCCGTCATAGAAGGGTGGATAAAGAATCCTTGTTTAGAAACGACAAAACAATTGCTTGTGTTGAAGTGCAGGAACTTCGTCATTCGGTATTTGGTGAAGGAGGGGAAAGGAGTCGTGATGGAACGCCTCTAGCAATTCCTTCTACTTATTATTTGGGGGATATGAATAAATTAAAATCCGTTCATCATTCTACCGTCACCATTGTCTAAGGATTCCATAACCAGTAGTTGAAAATAATTACTGAAAAAACTACTGTCCGCATTTTTGATGATTTATAGAAATCAGAGAATATTCGTTTCCTGTTGACTATTTTTGACAAACAATTACCTATCCTGTCTCCGTCATATAACTGTTACTTTTACCAAAATAAGTTCTAAACTAGGACGTAGATCGTATTAAATAATGAAAAGATAGTACATATAGTGCAATATAGTCTACAAAATAATCATAAATGCAAATTAATAATGATTGCAAGGAAATTCTAAGCTTCGTGTATCAGTAACATAAATTATTAAAAATAATAAATGGAGTTATATATGAATACAAATATATCCCTAAAATTATTACTTTTTCCTTGAAACAATATGATAGCACATTGACTTCGTTCAAAGTAATATAATTTTTTTTTCTTTGTGTGTTGTAATGAATTCCTCTTCTACAAAGTTAATAAAAACTCAGCTCCAATATTCTTATATTGAATACGACTTCTCAACGCCTTTCCAATATCTCACCAATAAAGTAACTTTATTAAATAAGTGTAGGCTTCATTGCTGTCAGTATTATGATAACAGCATGGGCGAAGTGTGTTTATTATTTACACGGTTGTCTTTCAAAAACAAAACGATCAAATTACTTTTTTTAAGACAAAATCTAAATATCCTATCCTTTATTTGTTTAAATAAAAAAATATTTTTGATTGAGATTGCTACCTTAAAAGTAGTGTGTGCATTTATATTGTTTGATTTATTATTATATAATTTTTATTTTCATACATATATATGCTACTCAAATATGTGTATATTTTACTTACTTTATATTTTCATATTATATACTAGAATAAGAGAGAGGACAAAAATTCTTAAGGCAGACATTACCTTATATTGCTTTTTGGTTGAAATTTTAGGAACTTATAGTGAGTTGCTTATTAATTCCTGTGTTTTGTTGTTCCTAAGATGTGAGTACTCCACCCTTAAACTTCATTCACTAAATTATTATACTAAATTGAAGAGGTTAACACGAGAGTAAATTTTTGTAAGTAAATTAATATCATGTTGTTGTTTAATCAGAAAAGTTTATACATTTTTAATGTTTACAACTACATGCAATACTTTAAACCTTGAATTATTTCATGAGTCCTGAGGCTTAATCTATTTGAGTCTTAATAAATTTCCTACAAATATTTTAACCGATTTGTTCCGATTTTATTAAATCCTGATTAAGTATTCATCTAAATAATTAGATTTCTAAAAAAAGTATTATACAACCTCTTTTTTTATATCGAGACTATTGTATTTTGTATATTTGTATATTGTCAGCAAGGATAGTCTCGTTGAAATAGAATTATTAAATATACGAGATGAAAATATCTATAAAAATAATAATGAAATGAATTTAAATGACTTTGTTTTTAATAAACAATAATTAAGAAAGCAAATATTGAATTTTGTTCTGAGATATATCATATTTTTCTCTAACATGTAATATTGTAAATTTGAACTTAAAAATCTTATCTTAAAACCACTAGTAATAGATTATGTCGTATTTCAAATAGATTATGTCGTATTATTTTTTGCAATCTTAATAATAATCATAATTTGAGCTATAGTTATATGAATACTATTTTTGGGTGACCATATAAAGAGAACAATGTTTAACACTATACGGTAAGTTTACAATCCACAACATTAGAAGTATATTTAATAAAATGTTAGACAAATTATTATTATTGTATGACGTTCAAAAAATATATTCAAAGTCAAATTGGTTAAGACATTTAAAAATAAATCTATCCATGAAATGATATACTTAAAATAAATTACCCGATTTTTCATATCAGTTTCGTTTTTAGATTACTTAAAGCTAGGAAAACTTTTGAGAACGAGTAAGTAAACAGCTGGACTCTAGAAATTATCGTTAGTAATCTAATAGTTTTCAAAAATCTGTTAACATGTAAAATGAAAGTTTTGCATGGTGAGGATATAAAAGTCTCTTTCTAAAATTAGGAATTGTTGACATCTAAATTTTATGACATCTAAATAACTAAAGAGATGACATGTTTCTGTATTATCTTAAGTGCTATTTCAGAAGGAAAGTATAAAGTGCAAGTTTGAGATGATTATAAAAAAATTGGAAAAGGTTAGATTCCATTTATAATAAGAGCAATATTTCTAGGATGTAGTTCGTGTGGAAATACAGCGATATAAATTAATTTAATTTGTTATTTGTTACTGTTTAAATATATATATATATATATATATATATATATATATATATATATATATAAATTGTAAATCGCTAGCACAACTGTTATTTTCGGTTCGATGAAAAATATCATCGGGGTGAAAAACAAATGAAAACACTAATCACGTTTTGCTGTAGTTATTCTGATGATTTAATTTCTGTCGATAAGTGGAACAATTGGAAAAAATATTCTATAGTCTTATTTGAGGATCGTTGTTGAAGAAACAAAGTAAATGAAATCTACTTCACGCGGGCATTTATTTATCTCAATGATACGGTCCTTCAAATGTGAAAGTTATTATTAACAATGGATATTTTTGTTGCGATTCAAAGAAAATAAACATTACACTCATAACACATATGATTTTGTATTTTAAAAATGTAACTTTTATTAAAACTTGTTCTCTTTGTTGGAGTAAACCAAATGGTTTTATAACAATTAATCTGACAAAGAAATCAAGCAGTTAGAAAGGTAAAACCCATGTGATTTTTTACAAATTGCTACTATCAACGGTGCATAAACAATAACGTTATATGTAAATGCTCTATAGTTCAATGTATAGTTTAACGTAATGATCTTATATTTACTGTATAGATCAAATATCATACATCAACTTTCAATGTATCGTTCAATGCACGAGAGAGATATGAGAAAGATATCTGCTGAAGATAATAATATTGAAAACGCTAGAGAACTTAAGAAAAATGTGAAAAATAAAAAAAAACCAAGAGAAGTTTAGAAAGAGCAAGTATTTACATCTATTACATAACAACTGAAATCAAAACTAAGCGAGAACGACCGTACATCTTCGTACATTATCAGTTGATTAATATGTATAAATTGATACAGTACTTTTAAAAATCGATTTAATTGAAAACCAAACCTTTTACAATTTTTACATTGTGATTTTATGCTTTTGCTCAGAAATATTCACCTATAGTTATACATACAAAGTTTGTAATTCAATATAACATTATTGATTAAACGTATGAGTGTAAATAAATAGATCTAATTCGACATAGACGATATAATAATTGCAGCGAAAATACTGTACGTGAGCCTCAAGGTTTGTAGCGATTAATAAACTATATTGCAGATCCTGCTCTAATATTGTACGATAGTAATGATTATTTGTGGCTAATCGACTCAATGTTTATAAGTAACGATCACTCAACTAAAAGACCAAGTGAGAAAGGAAAACGTAATGAAGGTTATATTGTATATAATTATATAACAAACATTAATGAAATATAGACTCAATTGCTTGTACGAGTAACTTATACCCTATAAAAAGCTGGAAACAATTATATTCACCCGGAAAAATAGCTAATACATTTTTTCATAATCAATAAAGACGTAATAGATTTTGTATATATGTTATTTGCTTATATATAAGAAAGTGTTGGAAACTTTTTATTGTGCCCTTAGAGTAAGTAAAATTCCAATCAACAAGTACTGTTGTGAGTTTTGCGTACGTGATCATTGCAGTGTGACTGTAATGTTATACGTATACATATTTTTATTATAATTTATAACTTTGTTTATTGCTTTATTAAAGATAATTAAGCATGACATAGTTACTGATATTTATTACGTAAAGGGAAAACTTGATTATAATTAATTTATTTCTATTCACAGGAAACCTTTTTCTGAGCGTAGCTGAAATAAAAAAAAAGTTTTTCTATTCACTAAAAACGTAGTATTCATTAAATAACAGTTTGTAGATATAAAATTGTTCACAAATGTTTTTATTTAGAAATGACAATATAAATTCTTCTTGGTAGTGAGTTGTTGTTATATATTATAGTCAGAGTTCAGCTCGTTACAGTACTGTAAACATCACCTTGTTAGTGTTGGGCTGTACAATACGTGTCAAGTAGGTGAACGTGTGCGACCTATATTAGTGAGATTTACAGTTATATACTGTACTGTATTTCTAGGAAAGGACGGTTTAACCCTGGTGAGAAAGAGTTATATATATATATATATATATATATATCGTAATAAAACTATATATTTGTATTGTTTACGCCCGACCAATATTGGAAATTATAATAGGTATTATCAATTTCATATTCTCTTGGTATTAATTTTTTTTTTCAGAAAATTTAGATAATAATAATATTGTTATTCGAGTTTTTCACGGGTGAAGTTTTATTTGTATGAGTTTTTTTTGTATAATTCCAAGTTATTTTAATAGGTACCGTTGTTTATTTAAAAGTAAACAGAAAAATAAAGTGACAAAAGGGTATTATTATTTTTGCGATCAATAAAACTGACAATCTTATTCAATAAAATTATGTTGAACATCATCATCCGGTACTAGGTCTCCTAGCCCGTTACAACTTCACAATTAATGTACCAACTTCAAAGGTTTCAGGACGTTATTTCTTCCCTGAGATAGATAATGAAAATAATTTTTGGTAGAATTTTAGTAACTATTGTGATTTGTAGACAAATGTGTATCTTCGAAAATAGTTTTGTCTTTATGATAATAGAGTAGTTAATTAAATTTTGCAAACTTGAAAATTATAACATATAATTTAATCATAATGACTGCCTATTTGTCAGATAATACAACTGTGATGGAAATAAAATCGGATGGACAATATGGACATGTTTATCCTAGAAAAACTAGGTTTAACGAATTGAAACAAGCACTAAGCCAGTGATAAACAGTTATGTCATTAGTGGGTGAAAATATTATGAGCATGGGCGATGGCGGGTGTTTTTTGAAGCACTTAATTAGGTGTTAAAGAAAATTTGTTTAAGGAAAGTACTTTATGTTAGAGAAGTATTAAGGTTGTCGCACACACAGGTGCGCGGAACCGCGCCGCGCTGCGCCGCCTTCAAAAGTTTCCGTCTGAACTCTTTACACGTAGTCTAATGTAACTGCGCACACCAAACCTCGCCAGGCCGCGCCGCCTCCAGTCGTCGCGGAATAATTCCGGCAGAAAACTCTGAGGAAAAGTCGGAGTGGAATAATTCTGCTAGGTTCTGGTTCAGGGGTTTCCGTGCCGCTTCGGTCACCTTCGTTCTTTACTAACACTAAACAATAAATGGAGCAGAAAAGGCAAGAAAATAATAACTTTTCAGGAAGCATCCGGAAGTACTGAAAAAAAGCTGATCCCTCAACAAATCAGGAACAAATGATGGAATTCTCCGTATGTATCTCTTTTTGCATTTATTGGATGAACCCACATCTGTCCGCTGTTTCTCTTCCTCTTCAGATTCGAGCAAACAAAATAAAAACAAATCTTCTTCTTCTGATCTACTCATATTGTTCACGAGACACACTGCACTACCACTATCGTCTTTGGCGATCAACAACTGAGAGTGCAAATCGGTGGGTGTCTGCAGGTGCGGTGGCGTCAGACGGCGCTACAATGTGAGAACCCCCCCCCCCCAACGAAACTCGCATAACTTTCCACAGGGCGGCGAGGCGCGGCGCGATTCCGCGTGCCTGTGTGTGCGACATCCTTTGAGTGTACTATGACACATACATTGCAAATTGGAGGACATTGATAGGTAAAAACATAGAATTAAAAAGGACTTGACCTTTACTAAACCAATTAGCGAGAATGTTATTGACAAAACCTGTTATACAATATTTATAATCACAACAACGGATGTGATAGTTATGTTTTACCGATGATGGAATTAGATGGATCTCATATTCGTTTCTAGACTTGATTGAATCGTGACTGAAATGAGGACAGGATCGTTGATGACACGACATTACTTGATAAGTAGTGCAATAGGTATTACTCTTTGATGACGTATTTCCCTAATTTTCCTCCAAACATTATCAACCATTAAAAATATGTCACCTAAAACTGCATATTAGTCTGTTATACAAAATGTTTAATGAAAACATGCTGTACTGATTACGTTGAGAGTTTTTTGAAATGAAAAGTTTACTGCAACAATCCAGTGTGCGAAATATAAATACAGAATGATACAGATTGGGAATAATTGACAAAAACAAAAAGAACCTTGTCTGATGTCAATAACTTTTATAATCTAATCAAATAGGAATTACACTGAGGACGTGTTTATTGCATAAGGAAAAAGTCGAGTGATGTTTTATTTCAATATTGAAATTCGTCATATTTAATCCTCGTCAATTAAAACAATGATATGATACATTCAAGCGGTTCCAACTTATTATAATATGCATATTTTTGTAACATTCGCAGAGTTGCTAGTTCTTTTATATTCGTAACAACCACAAACACAAGCGAACGTAATGTAAGCAGAGTATAACACAGACAGCTAGGCAGTCAATTAGGACAGAGTAGCCTCAGTAGAATGAATATAAGTACAATTAATTACGAGATACAGTCAATATAATAATAGAAATATTTTAATTGTATAACAGTATTAGACATCAATTAAACACCAGTAGAAAAAAAGTTGATTAACAAACTATTATTATACTTATGGTAGGCATCCATTGAATATAAGCTGTATATATGTTGTTTAAAAAAATACAAGCTATAAGAATAATATTTTACTTATACTAAAACTTTATAAATTATAAACGACATTTATCAGAGTAGTTGACGGTATTCGACATTTTTGGGGAAGTTTTCACTGATAAAAGAAGTTATTCTTGTAACACAAATTCATATTTCCAATACGTAAAACCACATTGGAAAAATACTCAGTGGCATCCATACCCAAGTTAAATACGCGATATACAAGAAATTAAAATTCAGTTATAAATATAACAATACCATTTCGGTTATTCCTCTTAAATATTTTCCGTAATCGTTTTTAATACATACTTATTAAATGTATACTTAAAAGCGTAGTACTATAAACGTTGTATCAAAATGTCTAGAATATATTTACTTGCCAAATTTGTGTAAAATATTCACCTAAATTATATTGTTTAATTACCTTATTTAATCTAACACAAAATCTAAAATCATTAAATAAATCACACAATATCTTTGCTTTTTAATAATTGGACAACAGTTAAATAATATAAGTTTTTACTAATATATTTTACTAATTTTTCAAATAGTTTGAATTAAGCTTCAATGGATTAAATTAATTTGAACAATGGATTAAAATTTACCTAAGAAAAATACATATAATGAAGTATTTCCAAAGATTTCACATAATAAATAAATTATTATGTGCATAAAGATAAAACATATTATCCATTTAAGTTTTTTCAATATATGAATATCACTTATCATTCAAAATTAAATGCATATTTAATAAATTACCACAGATAAAATTATTACTATAAAATAATCAATCCTAAATTACCAATCACATTAATAAAATCTCTCAGTTTTATTAGAATTTATCGATTATACATTTGAACTCAGAAACAGACATTTATTCTGAATATTATAGGAGAATGTTTACAAATTCATCATTATAATAGATATCTGTTACCCGAGGAAATTTAAGTCTGCTATAAATCTGCTGTATGTTCCATCGATATCGAGGTCAAATATTTCATAGAAATGATGCCAAGTCTTTTGCCTTTTTTCGAACCAAAGTAAATCTACATGATTTTGTTAGCAATATTTCAAAACTACTGAAAATTATTTACAGTTCTCAATTATCATCGACTGCTATGGTTCATAAATTGTGCATTTTCTTTACCATACTTACATAATAATTTCCAAATAACCTCTTTATTATTTACTTGTTTTGTATATTTTTAACAAAATTTAAATGAACTTCAAGGTTTACACACAAAAGATTATGGTCCTTAGATTAAATATAACTATTCATTTCCTGAGTTATTTGTATGTAGTTTATGTCTAAAAAAAGGTTTTTAAGACTAATAGTTTCGCAATATAGGCTTATTACAGAAAACACATACACAATTTTCGAACATGAGTTGTGATAATAATAATAATATAAATTGGAATGTTACCGATTACTTTACACAGGGATTATATTAACACAATCATACAGCATTTCTAATTAAATGGAAGAGTTATTTATCTTATGATATTTCCACCATTAGATCGCTTATACTCAACTGGAACCAGTTTACGTAAATTATACGACTATTAAAGTGTTTTTAACTTAAGTTCTACCTAGTTATAAAATAATTTAGGATGTTAGTTGATTGTTAATCTCTAATATGAATGTACAGGACTCCCCACTTACTACAATTGATTAATCATTTTTGTAGAGCAGAAAAAAATTAAAATGTATAAATTTTCTCAAGACTCAAACTAAAAGTAAGACGTAAATCTTATTATATATTAGATATTTAAAAGTGATATGTTAATAGATATTTATCAATGTCGGTAATAAATGCGTTTACATTTATATATTTCTTTCTTTCTCTCCTTTATTATATTGTGTAGTAAGGATGTAAATTAATACGATAAATATAAAACATAAAAACTCATAATTTTGTAAGATTGTTCAGCAACGTTACTGACAAAAGTTACAATTTATTAATACAAAAATAAGTTATAATTGTTTTCAACAAAGGAAGCTAACAGAATAATAAGCATGTTTGATTCCTAAATAATTAAAGATATTGGGGTCTAAATAAAAATATATATTTAGATTTTAAGATAAACAACTCGAGGAAATGGGATAACCAAATACAGAGAGCAATTAGTAAGGGAAAGATAGCTCTGGAAAATGTCACTAATTTAATAAAGAAAGCTCCCAATATCATCTAAAATTGAGTATTTTTTTTTATTATGTTTAAGTGGAGTTTAAGACGGAACAATAGAAAATATAACTTTAGGGAAAATTATAAAATAAAAAGTAAAAGATATTAAAACTCGAATTATATAGGGGAAATATAAATATTATAATTTCTCGAAATTCTAAAAATAACGTTATTTGCTTCAGATGAATATTTTACCTCAAGTATACGGATAATAGATTTACAGCTATTTAAACTCAATTATCAAAACCAAAGATTTTTTAAATTATTTCTAACAAACTTGGATATTTTTATTGTTGAATTTAAAGCTATATTTATAAGGTGGAAATGCATATCATAAGAAGTAGATTGATAAATCATATGTTTGAAGAATATATTTTTGTTAACTTTAGAAATGTGTTTATACCATTTACACGATAATACAATTATTAATCAAATATTTTCCATAACATAGATTGCCCATAATATAAATTTTCCTCTTTTTTTTATATTACAGGGAAAACTTTCAAGTAAATACGGTTGTGTAATTTTGTAAAGGGTTTTAATATTTTTAAAATATTGAAATCAAAGTAAAATGAATAAAAAAAAAAAAAACAGAATGTTTTATCTGATACTTTATATATTTAAGACTTATAAGTAGCATAATATAAATATAAATTTATTTAAAAACTATAAAACAGAACATGCTGTTAGATATACAGGCTACACTAATGAAATTTAATGAATGTGTACGATAATGTACGGGATTTTGGTTTATGTATTTCTATGTGAAAAGTTGTGGATTTTTTCCGGAGGACCAATCAGTGACAATTCAACAAAAATTCTGCATATAGAATAATTACAATATATGATTAACAATTGTAGGTCTGTACTTACGTGATTGTCTGAAAGTCTGTTCTGAGACGTCTCGTTAGATGGGCGCACTGTAAGACACTTAAAAAATTGTTTTTATTTTCATACCAAAACTACACGTTCGTTAAATATACAAACTACAATCTCACACATTGCACAATCCACATACAGAAAACCAGAACTGCACTGATAGAAAAAGAAAATGAATTGGTACTGGAACAATACACAATATGATTTTTCAGTAGCCTGAAGTAGAATTCATCATGACGTTGACGACTTACGGAGTAGGAATCTGGAGCCAAACTGAGCGTAATGAAGCCAAGGCTTGACAAGGGTAGGAAAATGACGCCTTTCAAGAACCAATCAGAATTCAATTTCTGAAGGACAATTTCTGATGTTATATGGGGTGATGTGATGACGTAACATGGTGTACGTGACATTTCTCAGGTAAAATAGGATGCAGGTGTTAACAACAATACAGGCAAATTATAGCGTTGTTGCCAAACTTTGGACAGCCAATATTTCACACCTGACGAAAGAAGAAAGCTTTGTCATACTGAAAGTCTGACAACGATGTGCGTTATTGTCTTATATTATTACATTGAACGAAACAGACAGGACAATCGTCGCTATGCGAATTGAAGTTTTTTTTTTAGAAATATCATTTATACGTTTTGTTAGTTGGACTTGAATACATTATTTTCTTCTTGTTTTTAATCAAAATAAAAGGGTTATTAAATGACGTAATATTTACGCAACAGAATGTGAATTTTTAGTATATACTATCCACACAAAAAAGGTAATAGTCCATATTATTTAAATATAATTTATATGTTTTCTTAGTGGTAAATCTGTTATTGTGCTACCAATAAGTTTGTAATAAAAGAAATATTAGTTAAAATATATTTTGTTTTTATTCCTATATTCTTTTACGATTCATTTAGAAAACTAATATAAACATTCATTCTACATAACGTAGTACATATTTATTTCTTCCTTGCAGATACAACAGGAGGAGCTCGAAACCCCGGTTCACCAATATTCAACTACAACTGTCAATAATTATAATAATGGTTCAGGAAAACTATAAATTAAGACTGTTAAACACAAAGCTTCATGCTTATAATACATAAAATAATGATTACTTTCTGTAAAAGAAACACGCAACCTAACAATTAAACTAAGAGAAAATTGTTGACTAGCTTTTACGTTACCACGTAAATAGATGGTAAATGCATTATTCAGTTTCTGATAAAGTGAGCTTGCAACTATTGAATATATTATATAAGGTCGGCTGATTCATATCAAAGAGAGCATTACACTCGAATGAAACTTATTACACATGGTAGAATGAACAATTTACATGATGAAAATTAGTTAATTTTCGTGTAGAATAAACTGTAGTTAATGTATCATTAATAATGCAACAATAACTTACATTGTTTAACTAGATACAAGAGGTGGCTAATTTTAATTATGGAACACTATATATATATATATATATATATATATATATATATATAAGTTTGTAGATTAGGAATCTTTTTAAAATTTATTATTGCCAACAAGTTACAGGAATACTGTTCTCGGGATTATAAGAAATTTACATATTGATCTGTTTACCAATTAATTTCTGAAGTATGTATTTCCGATAAAGTACTGTAAAATAAGTGTGTTGTGAGATCTATGTCATCTGTGAGTTCTGTGTTGTAAATCTGTGTGTTTAATAAATAAAAACAATGTTTATTTACATTTTTTTTTAAATAGTAATAATTTCCTTCTGATAAAAATTACAATTATAAAAACAAACATAAATACTAAGTATTAAGAAATAAATCATATTTTGATTTAAAAGTTGTTGGATAACTACTACGTGTCCTTTAGTTAAGTTTTAAAATTGTTGACACGAGATTAACCACTTGCAAAAAATAATAAATAAAAATAATAAAATAAAAACACATTTATGTTTTATAACATTGCAATGGAAAACTTTAGAATAACTACCAACATTTTATACAATAAGGTAAAAATACTATTCTTCAGCAACATTAAATTGTAATATTTAAGCATCATAATTAATATGAGCTGTACATATACTATAGATTGAAAGACGGTATTATCTCACCGTACAACAAAACTGAAACTTTAAATCTACGTCTTAAAAATATATATATTAGAGGTGATAAGCTACTCTACTACAGGTTCAAATGTTAGCTTATATAAAGTATATATATATATATATATATATATATATATATATATATATACACTAACTTGGGAGTGTAAGAAATCCATAGTCTTTAAACACATGACAAAAGTCTTTTTAATTTAACAAAATAATTTTACTGACTCAATATTCTCACTTTCTCACAAGTTTTTGTTAAGAAATTACACGCTTTTGTAAAAGAAGGTTTCCTTGGGTTGATTTTCAATACCAAACTATCGACTTTAAATATATATGATCAAACATAGGTCAGCTCAGTAAAATTAGTTAAGAAGCTCAGTAAAAATTATTCGTTTTATTATTTTAATGAATAACCATATCTCCTGTAACGTTGGGTGAGTCAATCATCAAATATTGGATACCGTTTAGTGTGATAAAATCAAAACGTTAAATAACTGGATTTTGAAAACATAAACTAGCATTATACTCGTATTAGTTCAATAAATGGTGTCCCTTAGTATTTTTCTGATTACGTAATGTAAACATTTACTGCATCTTTTAATAAACATAATTTAATATAATTTCAGAGAAGCAGCAACAGAATGACGTATCCCAATTAAGGTGGACTTTCTGTTCTGGGATTAAACTCCCTGGGTAATGAGAGCTTAGGAAAGCAACATTGTCCTATACTGTTTTAAACATTAGGTTATCTAAATAAAAACCTAGAGGTTAAATGAAATGTAAGTAAATTGAATAAATAAATTTTTTTGGTAATTAAAAACACGCTACTCTGGCAGACGACCTCGGTCATGCCATCTGGGCATTGATTTTAATGTAGTAATATTAATTTTACTTTGGTTTAATAAATGCATTTATTATTATTATTATTATTAAATTGAATAAAATAAAATAAAAGTACGAAACATTTTAAATTTCATATTTTTTTAATTGATTGATATATATTATTATATATCAATCATATATTATATATACAATTATATATTTTAATTTATTCCAATAGTTAAAAATAATGATTGAATTATTGTTACAATTAAGATGAATCAAAGATTAAGATGATAAATTAAGTTATTTTTACTTAATAGAAACATTGTGTTTACCAAAATGTTATTATTTTAATTAATTATTTGTGTATTTTATATTAAATCCAACATTTTTTCCTAGCCTAATTATTTATTATATACTACTTAATAAATATAGATTAAATAATTTCACAAATCAAAAGATTGGAAGTTGATATCTATTAACAATATTATTTGTTAATTTCAGTCTATAAATAAAACCGATGTTCTATGAATGAATTAAAGAAAAGATCAGAAAATATCTTGAAAATAAATAATTAAACCTTATAAATTGTAATATTTACATAAGTTATATAGTTACTGAAACAATATCAAGCTTAGTGTACACTAATTATTTTTTAATAATAATTAACCTTTCTTCCGACCTCAAGATCAATATCTTATGGTTCATCACAATTATGTTGCCTGTGTATTTAGTTACATTTACTTTACTGCAAGGGAGTTTTTTAAAAGCTTATATTATATAGCGCCATAAAGGAGCTATATTATATTCTAGTGAAACAATGACAAATGTTAATAATAAACAAATAAACAAAAAAGTGTCTGTTTTTATATCTCTAAATGACGAAATCGTTAAGGTGTTTACGATTGCAGGATGCAATATTCGTATTTAGTGATCAGTTATGTTTATCGAAATCAGATATTTAATTTAGTTTATCTCTGCATATAACCATTATTTATGTTTCATTGAATTAACATAAAATAACAGGCATTTAGTATTTTTCTGTTTTAATAAAAATTATTAGTATTCATATGTTAGTTTGAGTTATAAATTAAATTGAATAAACGAAGTAAATTTTAAGTAGGTAATTTATTTATATTTACCTTCTACAAAATTTGTAATTAACTTTTCTTTTATATAAGGAAACTACCCGCTGAATCAATGATTTATAATTCCCGCGAAATTAGTTATTTTAAGAAATCTAGAAAGTTTTGAAGGAGTATTTAAGCAATAATACTATTCTAATTAATAGAATAGAACTCAACAATGAAGCCTATTAAAAAGGGTTAGAACATGGTTTATGTTGAGTATAGTGTTTATTTATGATGTTTATTTTTCTATAAGTTGACTTTTCTTGAAGGAAGTTAGTTTGTAAATATTTACCTTATCATTAAATATTTAGTAATAGTTCAAAAAGTTGAATGTTTATAAACATGTTTTTCAATATATAGCGGGTAAAAATGATATAAAGGGTGATAGAGAGATAGGGAATAATACAAATTTTAATTCAAAATACACTCTAACAACCGAAATATCTTCAAAGTATTACAGTAATGTGAATGGAACATTAATATATACAATTATAATTTTGTAACATTCCATGTAAATCAATTCTGATGACGCGAATATGTTTTTCTTATTTAATTAATTATTTGGCTTGTTTTAAGAAAAAATACATGTTGTTAGAATTGATATCGAAAGAAGAACAACATTTTTTTTCTTAAAAGTAAATTGCCACCGAGTAAAATGTTTGACCTTTCATTACTACATTATTAAATCAAAACAATACTACCCCCGAATATTTTACGAGCGGAATACATTTAAGAACAGACATCCTTTCACAAATGGAATCTTATCTTGTTTTATAT
Source organism: Aphrophora alni (assembly GCA_963513935.1). NCBI lineage: Eukaryota > Metazoa > Arthropoda > Insecta > Hemiptera > Aphrophoridae > Aphrophora > Aphrophora alni. The sequence continues at coordinate 136,316,294 of OY740766.1, read as the reverse complement.
GTTTGAAATATTTGCTGAATTCCAGATTTATCTTCCTCAAGGCAGGGTTAAAACTTTATATGTCACAGTTTTATTTCAGTATATGATATAACATAGTGATAAATTATTTTGAATTTTTGTAAACCTCTTTTAGAACTCGCTACTATTAGGAGTATGCATTTTAAAGTTTATATAAATACGACAATTCAATACAAAATAAATTCTTAATAAAACTACTATTCGCATACAAATGAAGAATGAGCGGTCTTGTCCATACCACAAAATTCAGTATACGAGGAAATATACATTAAAATATACTATATACGTTCTTATCAATAGTTATCGTCGAGATTAAAAATTTTTTTGTCAAGTGCGTTTTTTACAGTAATACAAAAGATACAGTGACCTAATATAAAACCTGTTAGGGTTTAAATATTTTTGTTTAATTGAAAATAAACATCGTATATTTAATGTCACAAATGTAGTCGTATATCGTGTATCGGAAATATGTAATTTATTTTCCAATAAATTCCACTTACAATCGACAAGGACAATGAGCTTTAGATAAACGTATACATACAAATATTCATATCTACAATCCAAACAAGGTTAACAAATAAATTGTTTGTTTACTAAGATATTCTTGAAGTATAAAACATATTATTGATACATTTAAGTGCCGTAATAATTACATTTAAAACTAAAATTTTGGCGATATTATGCGTTATAAAGACTTTTATCAAGGAACATGAACTAATGAAAACAATGTTTAACATACGTAGAACAACAAAAAAATCAAAATTTTGAATATGTGTAAAATCATAGGTAAGAGTTAAAAAAAGTTATGACTACTTAAAATAACCTAAAATTTAACCTAAAAATTCAACATTGTAATTGAAAGTCATTACTTAGTTCTACAGAATGTAATATGATGTGTCTAACAATTATTGGATAACTTTAGAGATCTTAAAATAGTTAAATAAGCCTTCAATTTGAATGTTTAACAATGTTTGAAGGACCAAGGCATATGCTGACGGGGAAATTTCATTTGAAACTGCAACTTATGTGTAGGTCAAACACTCAAAACAATCTAAATGTATTCAAAAAAAGATTACAACTACGATGATACAATGGATTCTCTATGAACATTCCAACAGCTTCAATTCACTGTCTGATATGAAAAGTAATGACGAATTTGAAACCTAATGAAAACTCTTAACACTCTTTACTGGTATTATATTACTTATACTGTTGAATTTATGTTTCACTTTTAGAGTTTCAAAACCTTCCAAAAATTGAGAGAGAATTTTACTTCTATATTTTCTCATCCCCCTGTATTACTTCGAAATTTACCGGAACTACTTGTGAATTTAAAAATAACATTCAAACCAAAAATACAATTATTAACATTGGTACAGCTTTTATTACATTTTTACATTCATTAAATGTGGTATTAACGATAATGTAGCTATTATTTTTAAAATAATTGTAATATTAGTCATATCAACTTACATATTATTGCAGTAATATAAAACATGAAAGGTAATCAAAAAATCACATTCCGTTGACCAGAATGAAAAAAATAAATAAATCATTGTCCTTAACTATGGAAGACAGTAAAGTATTTATAAATAACATACGTAGGTACCTGTTTGTTCCGCCAATTAACCAGATTTATAATAATAATGTTAGCATTAGTAATTTTTAAAATGTATAAAAAAAATATAAAAAAATGACGTAGTGTAATTCCCCACATTTATATTGTTTAACTCCTTTCATTCTACAACCATTACAACATACATTAAGCATTCATTTATATTTAATATAGGGAAAATCTGTGTGAGTATGAGGTTGTAAAGACTAATTTATTGGAACATAAAATTGTTTAAACGGTTTGATTTAAATAATGAAATAATATCAACTATTGTGAAATAGGATAGAGATAGTCAAAATAAGAGTAAAATTTAAACTCGTTAAATATGTAATAAGTATAGTTTTTTTTTCTCCTATTTTTTTGTATGTTCGATTTACATTTTATTTGATTTAAAAATAAATTTTATTTAACTATTCATTAGTAAAGCTAATGTTATATGTGTATTTATTTATTTTCTCTTATATATGAAATAAATGTTAAAAAGGGATTAGCTTAAAAATGTCTATTATTTGAACTATGTACTTGTGTGTACTTTTAATTTATATTTATACCTTTTTATTATTTTTATTTTTGTTGTAGAATTAACAACTGATAATTGTTGTTGTAGAATTGTAGCTTGTTGTTGTATTATTCTACTCGAACAAGCAAGCTAACAAAAAAATTAACACACTCAGATTCTATTCTTAGAAATGGTTGTGGTGAAAACTGACATACATGTTTATTTTTATAGCTGTATTCCTGAAAAAAAGCACTTTTGATCTGATAATATAAATAATTACGATCAAATAGAAGAATGTTTCTTTTATTGACACCACTCACAAAAAACAAAGATAGTTTTGTATTGTTCTACCATTAAAATAGAATTTTTTAAATTATTTAACCATTAATACATAACTTAACTATGTCGTAGGCCTAATTGCTAATCGATTAATTTTTACTTATATTTATAGTATGTTTATTGTACAATAAGATTGTTATTTTAGGTGAACAATATATCGACTCATAATGACATTCTAGGACAATGCACCATTATAACTTATAAATAAAAGTGTAAGTTGTGTCTGGAATGTCACAATGCTCATAGACTCTGTAAATTGTGGTTGAGTCAATTATGTATAGGTTTATATCTGTATATTGATTCGTATTGTAACAATCTCTGAAGAACGATTATTGATTAGATGAAACAGAGTTTCTGAAACCAATAAGGAAATTACTAACGATTTCACGAAATCGATGTAAGTACCTTAAATTATGATTATATTTTTATAAAAATATGTTGAGGGTTTTATTAATAAATGTCTTTTAAATGTATTTTGTAAATGTTGTTTTTCTGTTCTGATTGTATATAATATATATAATTAAATAATTATAATATATATATATAATAAACCATATATATATATATATATATATATATATATATATATATATATATATATATATATATATGTTTTATGTAAATATTATAATTGTTGTTTTCTTGTCATAATTTAAGTGATTTGAAAAGAAATTATAATATAAACAATGATTTGGGAATTCATTTTTTATTTATTTATTATAATATTTATGAAAAAAAAATGCAAAGAAAAAATAATACAGTATTCTGGATATCAAAAATAATATTCTATCACACAAAATACCATACAGTTTTAAGATTTAGATCATCTACACTTAATCAAAAATTGAAGAGTTGTTTAAAACAAAGATATTTAATTGTAATATTTTACTGAAAAAATGTGTAATATATTATGTCGAAAGTTCTAAAACTTATTTGTGAAGCTCTTATAAACAACACATTTATGTTTTAAGTTAAATACTGATATTGGCTTACATAAGTTAAAATTTTATATTGTGATAAATAAAAATACAGTGGTAAGAAAAAAGTAAGCACTAATCAAAGTACGCTTTTTGTTTGTTTTGTTAAGTAATTACAAAAACTAGGCTAGAATATCTCCACTAGTAATCACTGTTAATTAAAATATTATGGAACACCTGAATTGGAAATTCAAAATGACGTTTTGACAATTAGATTTATTGATCATATTTTTTGTGCCATTACTGGACGTGAAAATATTAAACATAAATAGTATTTTTTATTTTTTTTTTGGAACGAAATAAAAAATACGAATACTTATACGATTTACGGAATTGTTTCTCTACATTCGCAAAGTGATCAATTATACAATATAACTCTAATCATTGTCTAATGGATTGTTTTGACTAACAAATATAATAACATCTGTTTTTAAAACACGAAAGTCGATAGATGTAATATATTTTAAAGATCTCTGAGTTAGTTTAGAACAAAAGATTTTATATTATTTAACGTTATCATGTCATGAATTCACAAACACTGTATGTGTCCGGTTTTTTTTTTAAAGTGTTGTTTTTGGGTTTTTTTTCGTGCACATATTTTTTGATGAAATCTTCGAACAATCATCTCAAGACAATAGGTAACATTGGAAATATGTGGAAAACAATAAAGAATATTGTCACAAATAGTATACAAGAAATAAACCAAAAAATGATATTTATTAGTAAACAATGATATGTGAAGTTTAGGTTAAGTTCGTCGTGATTTTTTGTTCTATAAGTATAATGTAAACCAAAATCAAAAATAACACTCTGTCAGAATACCATTATTGTATTGTTTTAATAAGCTTGAGCAGTAAATATAAATTATGATAGAATTAAAATTAAAATATTGAGATATTTATAAATATTAAAAAAATTACAACTCATATATGGTAAAGAGCGGACGATTTTTTTAAAATGTAAAATTATAATTTATTCAATCATGACGATATATATATATATAATGAATAACCGAAATTGATAAAATCAATAGTAGATTTTATGAATATGTTTATTACTTTTGCTAATTGCTTACGTAATAAAAACACGTTCAGAATAAGAAATAGAATAAATAATGAAATATTATTATCATAACAACCGTTTGAGAAAGATGTTATTATCTAACCTCAATTTTATATTTGATTCAGTTTATTGTAATTATTTATTTCTGATATATATGTTATTGGGAATAATATTTATCATTAACCGATTCATTCTTAGCCAAATCAATTCTAATTGGTATAACAGCTCAAACATTTCTGGTGATGATGAGTTCTTGCTTTTATTACGTTTAACTAAGACATTAAAAACAAATTATATATGGAATATGGTAGTAAGGTTTCTTGTTTGTACACACATTAAATTCACGAAAACCTTATTTAAGTTTCAAGTATTACTAACAAGTTATTTAATGGGATATAATATCGTAGTTTGTCTCCTGCTACTGGAAGTGCGTCGGTTCTAACACATTATTCAGTTCCATGAATATATATTGATGGTTTATCAAATCCCATAAAAATGCTAAATTGTTGAGATAACGACTTCCATAAAACTGCTGATTTATTCAACATATACAATGTTTATTTTATAATGAAAAAAATTAGAATTATAATTATGAACTACATGTTAAAAGTATTAAGGAATTTATACTAAATCGATGTACGCTTTTTACAATTCTCGTTTATAGTTTATTTCGTTTCTGTGAAGTTCAATAAGGGAAATAAAATTGGACAAATTGTGTAAAGTATTTTACTCACGAGATTACATTAAAATATACTGTTTAGAGATATATAATAATCTCAAGTAAACTAAAAAAATAGAGATTAATAAGTAATCTCTTGTATACATACTCACACATACATAATCTCAAAGTTATGTTAGTTCCTATCAAACTTGTTGTATCTGTCATACATTGCAGGAACTGTAGAGCATCTATTTTGTTAAAAAGCCTATAACGCTTTGTACTAAACTGTGCTTATAGCCATTTGAGTCAAAGTGACCTAGAAGTTTTCACTTTTATTTCCAAACTATATAGCGGAAGAAAAAAGTAAAATAAGGTAATGACTAGTATAAAGTGTTAATAAATTAGGTTGTTTATACTATTAATAAGAATCTATTGAAAAAATAATGTGAATAGAATGACCAATTTAAATTAAATATCATTTAAAGGATAAAAACATTGTTACCTCTATAGTATCATCTATTAAGAATTCATTGAAACATTATAATCCTATATAACAAAACAGTTAACCCAATTCCATTTGATTTGATTTTAATTATCAATAACGACAAAGTATTATTAGCAACAGCCAAAAAATAAAGGCTTAATATATATAAATATATATTGTTAAATATATATATATATATATATATATATATATATATATATATAGCTAAATATATATTGTTTTTGTTACGAAATCACACGATATGTTAAACTTTACCTAAATTGTAATTATTAGAATATTATTTAAACACTGAAATTCCTACCAAAGGTTTGGTACAATAACAAAAACACAAATAAACTAAAAAAATATATTTTACTGAAGGAACACAACAGCCTTAATCAACGGTTAGTTAGTCTTCATGTGACTCCTGAGAAGAGAAACTTGAATGGTGAATTTACACAGTTAAATCTGATTTTATAAACGATAAAAATACATTGTTTAGTTAATTAGCTAACCTAAATTACCTTTTTTTATAGTATTATTTTAGTGATATCGGGGATTAAAGTTTATATTTATCATCTACACGAATTTTTATCCATCTTGGTGTAAATAAAAATACGCTATAAATTTAAAATTATTGATTTATTGTTTTTTATATTTTTTTACAAAACAAAACTACACTATCAATAGGATGTATAAAAGTAATTGTTAACTCATTGTCCTTTTCATATACAAACAATGAATAAATTAGTTTAAAAACGCAAGAACATTTTTTATAATGAGATAAAAGCTAAAAAGTTTAGATTTTTTTATCAGTATTCAATAGAGAAAGAGAGACGTTAATGTTTATCAATATTGAGATCTGTAAGAAAATACTGATTCATCTCCTCAAGTTCGTTAGAATAGAGTTTAATAAATAGGAGGGGTTTTTAATTGTCTGTGGCTCTTTTACACCTTGATAAAAATCTAAGTCAATACGAAAAGCGAATTTAAAATTATTATAATAAGCTTCGTATCCTAGACGGATTGATTTTCCAATGCGAATCGAACAAAATATTTCAAATCATGTCTCAACTAATAATTTGTTAAAGCTTCCTTAACGATCAAGTCATGTTCCCATATTTTAATTCATTACTTTTCTCTCTTAGTGACCTGAGGTTGTACTTTAGATAGTCTATTAATCATGTTTAACTAGTCATTATTATTCAAATGAAGAAATCATATAGTTCCTTTTTTTTCTACCGTAGTCTAATTTCTTCGCTAGGAGACTTAAAGATGTTAGATCGCCATATCTCATTAATTGAGTTTAAGTTTTGTAAGATAATTCCTACGTGAAATTTCTCCCCCAAAAATACATTTATTTGATGTCTCGTATGGCTCGTAGCGCCATCCTGTTGAAAAAAACATCAGCGACGAGCATTTCATCTAGTAGAGGGCACAGGATGTCTTGCAGTAGCCCTATCAGTCATAACTTATTCTTTCTCGAAATAATAAATGCCGATCAGATCACAGGACAAAATCCGTACCAAGGAATCATTCGTAGATGGATACATTGCTCAACATATATATTCTATTCTTTTTGAGGTTTCATACACTGCTGTTTGTTTATACATGACTACATCCAGTTTGAAATATGAAACTTCATTTAAAGAAATTACGTTTACCTGCATCCACTTCTATTACACATTCCACGAACGCATGAGTTTGTCCATAGGCAGCAATTATTATGTCAGGTATATTTTGCAAGCTTGTAGACAGCGTTATTCAAAATGCTTTTAAGTTTGTCTTTGGGAGGAATACTTCCTGTGGACTTGTTGAAATTGAGAACCCTTGGTTTTAAGCGACAGAATTGATGTTTTCTGGTCATCTGAAGTATTGTTGACAAACTTCCGCCTCTACGTCTGTAATTTGGTTGGTTCAATCAGATAATTGTATTAGTTTTAAAATTTTCTACAATTTGTTTGATAACGACCGAAAATAGCGCGAACTTATTTAACGCAATCCTCGAAATGTTCACAATTTGTTTCGTACATTTTCACAACTTATATGCTGTGTTGGAGAGTGTAACATTTTAAAAGTAAGTTTTTGAGAAAGTAAAGCGAAATGCAAAATGATACTTTCCAATAAGGAAAGAAAATCGTTTCTATAACGAACGCAATTTGTGACCTTTCTATAGTACAAGAAGTATTATGTTGTACAATGGAATATGAAAAATGATTAGTGATTAGTAAATATAATAATGTGGGTTAAACTTTTAACTAATAAAACCCCAAAATAAATATATTTTCTGAAATGAATGTGTTATCTGTGTACTGTTTACTATGAGGTTTTTATTTAGTTATTTTGGTAATAGCAGTTTAGTTACATTTCAGAATTTAGGAAAAATAGAGAAAGACTGTTTGACATAAATTAAAATGGATTACTTTCCTTTGTTGGAGAGTTTTATGAAATACCATTGTTAGACGTTCTTGGTACTTTTAATAGTATTCCACCTTTATAAATAAATCAACAATTAGATTTAACATTAGACTTAATTTTTATTTTATGTTATAGTACTTTTGCAACTATAATTCATATTAATTTTGTGTAAATGTATTTTAAAGCCTCATAAGTAGGGTTTAATGTGACTAACATTATAACTACTGTATGTAATAACTTCGTATATTTCAAAACAAATTATTGTCACGTATAAAAATGAGAGAAATAATACTGTAGTAATTTTATTAAAGATTAAATGCATCATATTTTCCATTATAGAACAAGACTATAGATGACTGTACATGACATGTTTTACCTAAGGGGGTTTAGGTACTGTATTAGAATTATAATATTGTGTTACCAGCATAATAAGGCGCTTCCGGCAAAAGCAACCACTTCCTCTATAATAACACACTCTTGTTAATTAACTTCGGTAATTAGCACTCTCAACCCTAAGTTATTTATAATCTTTTTATAAACTTGACGTACAATTTTTATTTCAGTACATTACAATATCAAATCATTTACCATACTGAACACATTAATTTATTATTTTAGAACTGTTTATATTATTTAGTTTATTTACGATAATAGATACATAGAACTGACATATAAAATAGATTTATATGATCGTATTATTGATTGTGCATAATAATGATTTGTACGCATTACTTATCTACCAGTTGTGACTCTGTCCCAACGGACCTTCAATCTTTCCGTGTCATAAGCATCCTGCATTATTTTGTGGTGGTTGTCCGTGCCTTATTAGACTGACAACTTTATCAATTTTAAGAAGTCTTGAAAGGTTAGAAATTATAAACTACAATAATTATAAAATATACTAGAAATTTACAATCTGATTAAATGGATGGTAATTTAAATTATAATGAAAAATAAATATTTTAAAATGTTTAAATTGACAGCTAATTTCTGACAGTCAGTAAGTCCTATTACAACAAATAAACGTTCCCGTATAATTTCAAGTTTATGTCATTAAAAATTTCATCGTTTTTTTTTTATGTATTGATTAAAATCACAACTATTGATAGAAGCCATTTTGAAAATATGTTTAAATATGGTTCCAATTTCGGTCGTGATACAATAGCATAGACTGTATTGTTGACTATAGTAGTAATTCTGTATAACGGTAACTAGATAAACACGTGTACGCTACAAATAAAATAATATATACACTATTTTTGTTAGTCTGTATATTTCGTAACATCACCACATCATTAAGTATAGTTTAAAATTACACACTAACCAAAAATTCAGTTTGGCAAAATAATATTAAAATTCTAATAAACATGTTATCATTTAATATATATATATATATATATATATATATATATTTGCTGATTTGTTTTTAAACCATATATTATTACTAATTTAAAAAAAAAGAGTTCTATACAAGTAAACTTTAAACACTGAAAAATGCTAACGATTGTATCATGTTATTAATCAACAACTGTTATTTAAACCATCCTTTTAATATTAGTGATTCTCGCTATTTAAAATATCACTATTCCCATAATAGTGCGTCGGGACAGACGAAACTCGTATCGTTATTTTATATATTCGACTTAACACGTACAGTAATAGCATTATTTATATTCGTATCTAGATAATGCGAACTTAAATAAGTCAATAATTGAAAACTCAATAATTTCTAAGCTCGTAAATGTTACTAAGATCTGATTAATTTATAAAAAAATTACAAATATTTACAGTTATTCCTCACAGTGTTTCATCTATACGCAAATATAAAAACATTGTTCATTATTCTAAAGTTCATTAAAATAGGTCCCATAAGCTCGTACGCCTACTTCAGACTATTTTTGTCGTCCTAATATAAGATGATGTCTCAATTATTAAAACTATGCGTAGAATTTCTGCAGTACTAGCAGAAAATATTCTATTGTTTTATTTCAGAATTACTATAGTTATGGTCTATTGTAACGATGTTATCTGACAATTAGTAAAAGTCACATCATCATAACACAAAAATTATTTTTTATTCTGGTGTGATGTTAAAATCAATACATGTGCGTAGAATAAATAAATAATTATAATATCATCATTTTATACGAAATTATGAATCTACATTTAATAGAATAAAAAAAAATAAAAAAACAAACAACTGAATATTAGGTATTAGGTTTTTTAATAACAAAACATTAAGCAGTAAAGAATTAATTGTTGTTTAATTTAATGTACGCCTTAGTACGGTGGCTCATAATTTAAATATGTAAATGTTTTAAAGTCGCAAAGTAAGTTATTTTATTATACATTTTTCTTGTTATAGGTTTCTTATCGGTTATTTTACCACTGGATAATTACTAAGATCATGAGCAATGTTATCAATTGAATTTTGTCATTGTAAATAGAAAATTTCAAATTAAAATATGAAAATAATGGTAGATTATACACGTTGCAGGCGATGAAAAATGAATTTTTTCTGTGCCTGATAAAGTACTATTAAACTAATTGAAGTAAAAAAAAAAAATATATATCATAAATTAGGATAAAATAATTGTATGATAATTAATTATTTAATTATTGATATTAAATATGAAGTAAATAAGTCACTTGCATACACTCTGGCATAACGTAGTATTGAAATATCATTTAGCGTACTTTGGCTTGTGATAAGCAAATATAAAGATATGAAAATCAATCTCCGCCAGGAAATTAAATTCCACGTAAATGATACTTTATATAGACGTTTGTTTTATTAGATATTTAATATCAAGTGATATTCAAAAAACACATTTCTGTTTATAATTAAGTATTTACATTTTTATTGAGCTATTTCGTTTCTCCGGGATATGAGAAGAAGTGATTTATACAACCATCTAAATGAAGACCCAATGGTAACTTATTCATAATTTTTATTTGGCTTACTTGGAGAACATTTATTTACTTTTTTTGTATATCCGCATGTTTTGTAACAAATATTTTCATAAATGTTTTGTAACTAATATATTTCTGATTGATAATTTAATATAGATTATATCAAAGAGACAAATACGTTCAGTGACGATATTTCGAAAATGCAATGTTGTCTCTTCAAATAGGAATCTTGATGTTACCTTATTTCTTAGTAAGTAAAACTCGATGTAAATTAAATCAGTGTCGTTATTTGATAGATTAATACGACTTTAATTAATATTCAACTGGTGCAACTGTTACAGTATTCAATACGAGAATTATTGTCACCCTCATTGAACATTTAGAAGTGTTTAGAGTGATCTTCTAATTACCATTGCCGGGTGGAAAATCTATCACACATTTCATCAAAGTTTACAGCAAACGTTCTTTTACGAGGGTACTAAGAGGAGCAAATATTAGTTGTTACGAATAATGAGAACCCATGGGTTGTCCTATGACTATTTCGGAAAATAAGAATATTTATTTAAGATGACATGCTAAACTATAATTCATACCGATATTTAAGCATCTTAGGATTAGTTTAGCCACCATATATTATGTATCTGAATTGTACCAAATTATTCAGGATTTATCATTTCCGACATATGTACCACTTGTTGTGGCTAATACGTATAGACTAAATCTATAATTTATATTCTCTTGTTTATCTCAGATATTCTGGTGTACTAGTGTATGTCTTCTATACAAATAATCATCGCTGAAATGTACAAAATATACTATAAAGTATATATTTTCTCTAACCTACTATCAAAGAGTGCCCAAACTTGGAAATTACTGCATCCATTTATAAAAGTATTAAATTCAAGTTTGTGATTAAATTAAATACTAAAGATGTTGAAGATAAAACATTAAGGTGTCTATAATTTGAAAATTAGATTTTTGAATTAGAAGGGAAATTAAGAAGTAATATTTTACGTAGCCAAAAATGATTATAATTCAGGGTATATAGGTTCAAATACATAAACAATTATTTATAATATCTAAACTCATGTACTAACCTACTGATTATATAAATATTAGCTGGCTTTAAATATATTTTTCTTTTATAACGTAAGTATATTGAAAATTCTTGTGAACTAAAGAATCACGTTAAATTGAACCAAGATTATTATATTGTCAGATAATATGCCTACATTGTAATGAATATCGGATAAGGTTTTCTCGAGTTCCAAGTACATATAGTTTTTATTCTTATTTATATCACGATAAATCAATGTATACTTCAGGCTCAATAATCAAATCTTTTGTATTAAGTAATCGATTGCACATAGCTCATCGCTTTTAAAAAAAAACTAGAATGTACTATTCACTTTATTATATACACATGCGTGAGGTACAATAATTTATTAGTTCGTGGCTCTGTACTAAAACTTGGAAATAAATGATCCACATGGGAAAACAACTGCAAACCGAACTACGCCCATTTTTTTGTCGCATAGAGGTGTGGCGTAATTAGCGGACGCCACAATTTATTTGAAATTTATTTTAGTCCACAACAAACACAATATATACACATATTTGTATTATAAATTGAATGATCGTTTATACTATAATTAAATGACCAACAGATAAATTTTTCATCTACAAGCAATAAATCTTTTGAAAAATTAAAATCAACTATGGAGTTTTGTCCCAATTCACCAGGTGTTCTCTAAATGATAATATATTGTGTACATGTGTGTTTGTGTTAATATTATGTTATTAGTTATTTAATATTACGTATTACGTAATAGGAATTTTTAGATTTTCAATATTTAATTTTATTATTTAACTTTATATATATTAATTTCTTTATTTTTTCATTATAATTTATTTTTTAAATTTTCCATGATGTAATTAAATTTTTATAATAAATATGTTTTTTCAGGATAAGTGGAAACTTATGATTCAACCGTAGTAGATATAATTGATTACATTTTATTATTATTAGACTAATTTCTAAAACAATCCTGTACAGTTTTTTTACTCAGCATGACATTTAAAAACGATTTTGTGAGTTATAAACTAATTAGTAAGTTGTTATTAAGAAGTATTAGGATTTTAAAATTTACTAACTCTTACGGGATTCGTAACGAATGATGTTATCCTCATTTGTAGACGAAAATTACAAATATAAATAAACAGTGGTTAAATACAAGTAAACAATTATCAGTATAAATAAACACTTCTACCCATATCATGATTAACAATAATATTGGATATTACAGATATTGAAATTAAAACAATTTTATGTATTTACTAGAAATAAATTTGATGGTTTATTAAAATAAACAGTGTATGGTCTAATTGTATCATTTTAAATACATTGTACCACTGTTTTTTATTTATGAAATATTGTTTTAAAAAATTGAATATTGTATTGACATCGACATATTGATCATATTTCATAACGTAAGGGCATCAAGATGTTTATTATTTATAACAACAGTTTATTGACTCACACATATTCAAAAAAAATTAAAAATTGTATACACATGAAATATACATTCCCCGTTTAAACGTTGTTTCAAAAGTCAAAGTAATAATATATGTGGTGAAAAAGATTTTACAAAATAAATTACTTTATTTTTCTATCTATAAGACGATGATTCGTTAACAGAAAAGTGCTACGATTTGACGTTTCGCTATCAAGGAATAAATAACGGTGGACCCATAAATGTGTCCATGTTTACAGTAACGGGTATCCATATCAACACGTTCCAACTCATTGATTTAATGCACTACAACATAATATCAACCATGTGCAAACATAAACAACAAACATTTAGATTCCCGTGTAAATGATTTTGGTGATCACTGTCAACTGTAATTTCATTTAACTAGTATAATCACTGCGAGCCCGCTGTCATTTAATTAATATTACAAAAAACGATAATTGAAGCAAAATTTACTAGAATTATGATCATATCAACGTTTGTTAGGGTAAGATATTCACATGTTAGAGCTTTGTTAATTTTTTTAGATTCATATTGGTACAGGATAGATGTTATTTGTTAACTTATACCGTATTGCTATATTATACATTATTAAAGTCGGGTAGTATATCATTGATCTGAAATTTGTTCTCGACATAGGGCTATTGTTCTAATACACCTAAGTCTTAATATATCTTTGACATAGCTATCATAATTGAACTAGGAGCAACACTTAACTTTTACAAACTGAATCTCTCGAAGTAAGTAAAATGTCATATATATTTTACATATGTTACTCATTTTATGCTTAGTTGTTTAAAGTGACGTGTGATTTTGTAAATATTAAAAAAAAATAAAATTATTTGGTATGACGCCATATAAAAACTTCTCAATTAATTATTTGGTTGTATTTTGAAAGTCATAAGACACTGATACGCACACAATTAACATATATTCCCACTCTTTCATGACATATATGAAATAAATTATGAAAATATGATTATGAAACGTCAAGCACACATTTGCTTAAATAAATTATGGTCTACACATTTCGAAAAATAATATCTATTTAAATCTCACATAATATTAAATATTATATTTCTTTATTTATTTAATTGGCGATCAGTTTACTTCCACGCTAAATCATTATATCTGCAAAGAAATATGTTGTTGCGAAATGAAATTTAATTATATTGCAAAAAAATAAATAAAAGGAAACACTATAACAGGTAATACAGCTCCTATTTTTGTTATAGTAAAAACTACTTAAAAACAATTATTAGTTTTGCTATTGATGTTTAAACATTATTCTGCATAAAGTCTCATGCATATATTTATGGTTAAATGCAAATAATAGTTTAATTAATAGTTGAGCCTACCATGTGAGTTAAAGGAGCTGTTTAAAACAATATTAATAATAACGAATATAGTTCAACCGCTATAACATTGAAGTAATAATTTATTCTTTGAAATTAAGTTTAAAAAATGAAAGATAAAACGTTTCGTGAAATATTTTAAGAGGAATATATATCTATGATTTATACTAAACACAAACAATAAATATTCTGATTGTATTAAATTGAGTGTACATTTTATGATGTAAGTAAATATTAGATAGTATTTTTAGTGTACAAATATTAGTATATACATTTGAGCATTGTAACGCTCTCTATTCCATAATAGATTATTTAAATTTATTATTTACTTTAGGTAACTTCATGGACGTGATGTTGTATTAAAGTCTCTGTACCTGAACCCACAAACCTGAAACTATTCACAGAAACTCTCACATTATTGTGTTCTATGAGACTTCTTATAATATACAATTGTAATGATATTATCTTGAAAACTCCTCAGTGACATACTGGTAGTGCCAACAACATTACATTTTTTCAACTTGTCAAAAATTAGTAATGTTATTCAAAAACCAACTTATTATATATATCATTATTATTCGAAAGTTCCTAGAATTTAATTTGGAAATGAAAAATAAAAAAAAATCATATATAGGTAACAGTTTGTATTTAGTATCTTAAGAATCCAAAAATGTGAATTTAATTAAATAAAATGTCCAAGAAAGTAAAACGGCAACTGAATTAAATTTGAATTTTACTCCTTGTAGATGCCTCATCGTATTTACTGAATAAAATTGAATGATTCGCAGCATAGTAGATTATTTGTCACATCACCGTAATATTGATTAATTCCGTAATAAAATATTCATCAAATCAAATTAATTTCAAAAATAAATTATTGGTAAAATATAGTTTCGTTATTACTAAGGCGATATCATTTAATAATAAAAATTGTATTATTTTACAGCATTTCACTTGGATATTGATTATTCATAATTATTATATAGTTTATAATATGTATTAATAACGTTTCAGAAATATAACTATACATATTGTAATAGTATTTCCTAATGAAATAATTTAGAGCATGTTTTAAAGTTTACTATATTCGACTATTCACTTCGTTGGTTTATCGTACCAGCATTTCATGTTTGCACAATGAAAAATATAATGTAAAAATTTAGTTTCCTCGTTAGTTTTGTTCGTTGTATTGGTATAGCACTGTCAGCTAGTATTTATTAACACGAGTTTTATTTAATTAAACATTTATTAACATTGAAACTAATTAATAAATTTAGAATTTGTTAACGTCATGAAAATATAGTTAAATTAATTATTTAAATTACATTATATCTCTAAACAGAGTGAAATGATAATTAATATCATCACAATGATGAAAAAAAGTATTTTTCAGAAGATAAAATATGGTTCTTTTTTATGCTTGTATGATTTTATTTTTTTTAGAAATGGATGTATGTGTGCTCGGTTTCAGATCATACATGTTTATATACAATATCATAGTGAATTTAAAATATTTAATTTTGTAGTTGCTTTAATTATATCAAAGGTAATTATTAATATACATAGTTAATATTTCAGGGCATTTCGTATTTTGTAAATACACAAATACCATAAATGCTGTACAATTATTTAACCAAAACATTAAGTCTATAAAGTCCATTCACATAAGTGATCACAAGTGGCCGAACGATATTTACAACGTTTCAAGTATATAATATATATATATCGTAAAAAAAGAGCAATGTGTTTTTGTACATAGTCAACTATAATATGTATTCAACAGATACACTGTAATTATATATATTATACATGTATATTATAATATACATGTATATTATATATATATATATAGTATATATATATATACTATATATATATATGTATGTGTGTGTTGCGACGGTTTGGAAAAAGCCAAACGTCTCAAGTCAATTTAAAACAAGTTAAATTCCCGCGATAAAGCATAGTGGATGAGGGACGAGGGGGAGCGATGACGTCACGGCAACAGGTGTCGAACACTGCATGTTGAATCGTGTACAATCGTTCTGTCTGGTTTCTTATTTTATTAAAATATTAAATTATTAAAATAAATTAATGTACAGTAGAATCAACCGATTAAGAATATCAAAGAATAAATTTAAAAGTAATTAAGACAAAAAAGTTATTCAAGTTTTTATAGGGGCTCAAAAACCTAAAATTTGGAAAAAACATAAATTCAAAATTCAAAAAACGTAGAGTCATAACTCAAAGGGGAACTAATAATAATCATAAATAAAAAATATGAATTAATAATAATTAACAGGTGAGAATGGACTTAGAAAGTCATTCTTGGGGAGTTTTTTGGAATTTTTGAGTTGAAGGGGGGATTATTTAAAAAATAATAATAAGTACTATTGTAGAGACCACAATAGGGCACAATAATATGTACTTAGAATCAAATTTGAAATTAAAATAAGGGAGATATTATAATTACAAAACGTAAAATTCAAAGCCCAAAAGCGGGTAAATTAAACGTTAAAGGGGTAAAGTTAAAAGATAATTATATGTATCTAGTAAGTAAAATTGTAAAACATCAAAGCAAAAGTAATAATATATAATGGGGGGGGGGGGTTTATGAATATAAACTCATACGACACAAACTTAAGGACTTCAAACGCGAATAACTCGACAACCAAACGAGTTATGTAAAAAGTAAAAACATAGTTTTTCGTCGTAGTAGAAGAGGAACAAGATTTCGTCAAAAGAATTTTGAGAAAGGACTTATCTCAAAATTTGAAAAGAGGAAAAATCAAATTTCGGGAAAAGGGCGATAACTCGCGAACGAAGCGTAGTAGAGCGATGAATCAAGTTCCACAAGACCCACAAGATGGAAAGGAAGAAGAATCCGAAAGGAACTTTAAAATCGGTTCGAGCGTTCGAAAGTTATAGCGAGTTGAACGAAAAAACGTACAAAGTAGAGATTTTCATGCAAAAACATGAAAAGTTGCGCGCGCATCTTCAAGCGGAGTCTAAAGTCAGAAACATCATGTTGCCAACTTGGATCAAAGATAACGTTAAAGAAAAAATACTATAAATTATTAATTAAAAGGTGTTTTAATTAATAATAAAGGGAGAAAACTATTCATTAGTCAAAAAATAGGACTAATAAAATATATAGTGTAATTATTTCAGACCAAAAGGGCCTGAAAACACATAATATATGGAAAATACCTTTTTCCCAAAAAGGGAGGAAAATTGGCTCCAGAAAAGTGGATTAATTCCCACTGACAGGGAGACCGAGATTTAACCGTCGAAAGACGGTTACTTTTGATTTGGAATCGACGCTAATAGGACGTTTCTTCTGCAACCGACTCTGAGCTGAGAGGAAGATTCAACTGTCACTCTACTAATTGGACTTAGAATAATTTCAACTTTAATCGATCTTCAAGGCGACTTAGAAGAATTCGATACCAGCATTCAACTACATAGCAGCTTACAGACTCTGGATAGAAAACATCACATCACCATCATCCTAATAATACAACAAATTCCAAATCCAACTAGAACTTCTATTAAAGTGTGAAGGTATCTTATACTTAAGGAATAATTCGCAAATATTAACTTCTTTTTAAATATAACGTCATTAGGGGAATTATTAAAAATTAAATTCATTTTAAACCTCTGCTTTGGTGTTGAAAATTGTTAATAATTTAAATACGACTTTTTCAGTACAGGAAAAACTGTTTGTGGTTCTGTCTGAAAAGTCAAGCGTTGTTATTTTGTTTAAGATATAGAAAATATTACATTAATTAATTTTGTCAAATAAATAAATAGTTGTGTTATTGTTCAATTAAATTGTTTGGTGTGATTAAAAAAGTTTTGAATATAAAATTTTTCTGTGCAAAAGAGAAAATAATATACAAATAATTCATTTCTAAATTTTGTTGTGTTTTTAATATATATCCATTCTGTGTATGCTATTAACCTTGTTTTAACATAAATTTTATATATGTGCTCTGGTAATATAATTTGAAAATTTTAAAAGTTATCATCAGAACTTAAGAGCCGATTTCTCCCAAAAGGCACGACCTTGGAGAGAGAGAGAGTTAATCTTAAAAGAGTTAAATAATCGAGCATTGAGATAAAATTCAGGGAATTTTGCGTTAATTAAAATTTAGTAAGTTTATGAGGACAAGCTCATACTTATTAGAGCCAAGATTTGCAAAATCTTTGATATAAAAAAGTAAAAGTGAGCATCTTGGCCTTGCCCTCGCTTGCTCTGAAAAGAAAGGTGGTTCGCCCAGTCGGTGGTGATCGTACAGCGAGTTTAAGAGTTCGTGATAATAGTGTTCCAAAAAAAGGGAACAAGAATCTTAAATTCGTGAAGTCAGACAGACTCGCAGCGTGGCAAGTGGCGTTCCAACGTGGGGCAAGAAGAACCCTACTCGAACCCACCACCGAAGAGACTCGCAGCGCGGCAAGTGGCGCCCAACGTGGGGCACGAAAAAGCAAAGTTTTGGAACAAATTTTCAAAATTTTGAATTTTTCAGTGTTTCATACGAACGAGAATATCTTAAGTTCTGATATAATTTATATGTACATGTGTGTTAGTAATAATTTGTGCTGGTAATTACAACGACAAATATACTAAATTGCAAAAATAATAATAATTAAAAGTAGAGTCCAAATTAAACCGAAATTTAAATTTTTTAACTAATTAAATAAATCAAGTGAATAAGTGAAGTGAAAATGGGACCAGCGAAAGATCCAGCAAAACAGGAAGGTTCAAAGGAACAGGAGACGGAAATGCAGAAAATGGTGAGGTACCTGAACCAAATGGAGGATAGAAGAAAGCAAGAGAGAGAACAGGACAAAGCGGAACAACAGAGAAAAGAAAAGGAGAAGGAAGACAACGAACAAATAAGAAGAATAGAAGACAGAATCGAGAAAAACAAGGAGAAAGAAGAAATGGAAGCCAAATGGATCCAGATGGAGGAATTACAGAAGCAGGAGAGAGAGGAGATGGAGGCCAAGCAGTTGAAAAGAGAAGAAGAGCTGGAAGCCAAGCAGAAGAAGGAAAAGGAAGAAGCGGAGGCCAAGCAGATCCAAATGGAAGCCAGATGGATGAAGAGAGATGAAGAATTGGAAGCCAAAAGGAAGCAAGAAAAGGAGGAGATGGAAGCATTTTGAAGGAGGGAGAAAGAGGAGATGGAAGCCAAGCAGAAGCGGGAGAGGGAAGAAATGGAAGTTAGATGGAAGCAGGAGAGAGAAGAGAGGATGAAGAGAGAGGAAGAAATGGAAACGAAACGCATACAAAGGGAAGACGCCCGAAAACAGGAAATAGGGAAATATATGGAGGAAATTAAGGAATCTATAGATAGTAATTTGGCCGAAAATACGAGGCGAATAGAAAATTGTGAAGAAAAAGTGGAAGAGTGCGTAGGGGAAATTAAAAAAATGACGGATAGTTTAAAGGAACAGGGAAAGTCGACTATAGAAATTGGGGAGAAAGTTAAAAAATTAGAAGTTAAAATTAGGGAAGTCGCCAAAATTAAAGAAACCGGTGGTAATGCTAAAAATATCATTTATTTAGATAGGGCAAATTTAGAATCAAAAACTATAGAATTTTGGGGAAATTCAAGAGATAATCCTGTGCAATTTTTAAAACAAATTGAGGAAGTGTTTCATAAAATAAATCCGGTTATGGAAGAAAGTGATAAATTGAAAGTAGTGGAGAAAAAATTGAAAGGAGCTGCCATGGAGTGGTGGGAAATAATCAAGCGAGATACAGAAGAATATAGCCAGTTTAAATTGTTATTTTTAGAGCATTATTGGGGTTATCAAACGCAACAAATAGTTAGGAATCAGATAGAAAACCATAGATATAATCCTAACGGAAATATGAGTAGGGTCGATTATTTTTGTAAAATGGTGCGAAAGGCCGAATATTTGGAACCCAAAATTCCGGAAGAGTTCCTTATATACCAACTAATGAGGCATTTTGACCAAAAAGTTCAATTAGCGTGTATTGGTAGGGCTAGTGAGCATTTGGAGGACGCTATCAAGTTTTTGAGGACAATAGAAAACGTAGACGGAATGACGAGAGAAGTTCGCCGACCAGATAGTTTCGAAAGGAGGGACGGACCACAAAGAGATCAAAATTTCAGGCAAAGGAATCAAGACTACTCAAAACCATCCCAAAACCCTAACCCTCGATCCTATGGTCAAACCCAGAACAAACCTCAACCAAAGATACCTCAAAACCCTGGTCCTTCAAACCAAAAATTCCCGCCCAAGGTCACAAAAAACTAAAATACGAGATCTCAAGGCAAAATTTTTGGCAGAAAAAGGATAATACAAACGGAATTGAGATCGACGATAAAACCAAATTTAGCAAACATAAAAGGGGGATCTGAAAATAAATAAAATTAAATTGGGGATTTTAAACACAGAAATTAAGGAAGATTTAATGGAGGAAAGAAATAATAAAATTTTAAATAGTGAAGTTTACGAAAAATGTCCGGAAATAGGGATAGGAATCGAAAATATAAAAGTAAATATGTCCATTGACACCGGAGCTCAAATGTCCTGTGTTCAAGAGGATTTTTATAAAAATGTGCTTAAAAATAGGAACGATAAAATCATGGAATTACCAGTTGTAAATACGGAAATGGTGACAGCGATAAAAAGCCAGCGACAGAAGATTAAATTACAGGCATTATTGGAGATTAGAATAAATAACCAATCAATAAGAGGGGTATTTATGGTGGTACCAAAGCTGGAAAGCAAAATGATAATGGGTTGTGATTTAATGTGCAAATATCGAAGTCGAATTAATATGGAAAAGGGTTTCCTACAACTGGTAAAGGAAAATGAATTTATTGTTGTAGATTTTCTTAAAGAAAATAAATCAAGATTGAGCAATAGATACGCGCAGAAAGAACATCAAGATGGCGGCGAAACCGGTAAAATGGTAGAGTCGTCAGCTGCGAATAAAGGAGGCTCAAATTCGTATAAGCGAGTATCATGGGCTTATACGTTGTCTACCAAAACGCCGGTAGACATAAAACCAAAAGCAAAGGACGTGTCTAGACCGAGTAGTGACGAAACAGAAAGTGGTCAAAAGCGGAGAAGCAAGTTAAGTACAAGGAATGAATCGACGAAGAGGAAAAATGCAAATTTTAATAATGATGAAGTGCTGTATATAGCGTGGGATAAAGGTAACCAATTAATTAATAAAGATGAAGGGCTGAAAGAAGCGGATAATAAAGGAAATAATAGTGGGCCAGAGGCCATAATCTACGAAAATAATATTGGGCCAGAGGCCATAATCGACGAAAATAATAAAATAATAAATTACGACGAAAATTTGCAAAATAACTCCGAAAACGATTCAGAACTTGCACAAGACAAATTCGACGCCAGAGACGGGAGAGAATGGAGAGCTATAATAAAAATGGCGGATCCGGAAAGAAGACAAAATGGACGAAATTTAAGGTATCGAAAGAAGAAAGTCAAATTCAAAAATACTACGAAGTGTAAGATGAAAGAATGGAGGCCCGAAGGGAAAGTAATATTTAAATGTGAAGGACTAAGGAGATATTAATAAAACGTAAGAAATTTCATAAATAAGTTGTATAAGTTGTAATGTTTAAAAATTGTAATATGTAAAGTGTAGAAGCAAGTATAATAAAAAGGAAATAACGGACTGTCAGCTGATTAAAAGAATGTAGCCTAGGTCAGTGATTAACAGGATAAAGCTCGAATAAATTACTAAGTGTACAAGGTCAGGAGCATAGCGGTAACACGCATCTGCAAGCCGCACCTGAATAAACAAAGCATAGACGAGGAGGTGAAGGGGAGAACCGGACGTCAATCAACCAATATTGACAGTCTGCGTGTTCAACAAATTAGCCGAGGGGGCTAGGAATGAATGGATGTATAAATGTGTACTGTTTTGTTTTTTATTAAAGGGAGATTTCCGATAGCATAAATATTTTTTTTTCTTTTAACTGCAATTAGGATAATAGCCGTTGTAGTTACCAAGTAATATATATATATATGTAAGGCATAGTTTAAATTCAACCAAAGCAGATAATTATAATCATATAAGACGAATTATTCCTTATATAAATGTAATATGTTTTGTGTGTGATAATGTGTTTATTTACAGCAAGGACGTTTAGATGAAACGGCTGTAATGGACTAAAATGAACGATTAAACAAATTTGTATGTATACCATAATAAATAACATGTGTTTTGAATATATAAATATTATACTATAATGAATAAAATGTGTTTTGAGTACATCAATATATGAAATGATGGAGGAGATGTTTTTTAAATATAAATATATGTGTTTATATAAATTGTTAGGTTAATATGTCAAATTTTATGATGATGATTAATGGAGATGATAAATAAATAGTTAGTATGAAATGTAATATGTCGAAAAATGGGTGTAATACTAAAATTTTAGTTTTTTTAAAAAATGAAAAAATAGGAATTTTTCATTTTAACCGAAAATTTTAGTTCAAAGGGGGGATTTGGCGACGGTTTGGAAAAAGCCAAACGTCTCAAGTCAATTTAAAACAAGTTAAATTCCCGCGATAAAGCATAGTGGATGAGGGACGAGGGGGAGCGATGACGTCACGGCAACAGGTGTCGAACACTGCATGTTGAATCGTGTACAATCGTTCTGTCTGGTTTCTTATTTTATTAAAATATTAAATTATTAAAATAAATTAATGTACAGTAGAATCAACCGATTAAGAATATCAAAGAATAAATTTAAAAGTAATTAAGACAAAAAAGTTATTCAAGTTTTTATAGGGGCTCATAAACCTAAAATTTGGAAAAAACATAAATTCAAAATTCAAAAAACGTAGAGTCATAACTCAAAGGGGAACTAATAATAATCATAAATAAAAAATATGAATTAATAATAATTAACAGGTGAGAATGGACTTAGAAAGTCATTCTTGGGGAGTTTTTTGGAATTTTTGAGTTGAAGGGGGGATTATTTAAAAAATAATAATAAGTACTATTGTAGAGACCACAATAGGGCACAATAATATGTACTTAGAATCAAATTTGAAATTAAAATAAGGGAGATATTATAATTACAAAACGTAAAACTTCAAAGCCCAAAAGCGGGTAAATTAAACGTTAAAGGGGTAAAGTTAAAAGATAATTATATGTATCTAGTAAGTAAAATTGTAAAACATCAAAGCAAAAGTAATAATATATAATGGGGGGGTTTTTATGAATATAAACTCATACGACACAAACTTAAGGACTTCAAACGCGAATAACTCGACAACCAAACGAGTTATGTAAAAAGTAAAAACATAGTTTTTCGTCGTAGTAGAAGAGGAACAAGATTTCGTCAAAAGAATTTTGAGAAAGGACTTATCTCAAAATTTGAAAAGAGGAAAAATCAAATTTCGGGAAAAGGGCGATAACTCGCGAACGAAGCGTAGTAGAGCGATGAATCAAGTTCCACAAGATGGAAAGGAAGAAGAATCCGAAAGGAACTTTAAAATCGGTTCGAGCGTTCGAAAGTTATAGCGAGTTGAACGAAAAAACGTACAAAGTAGAGATTTTCATGCAAAAACATGAAAAGTTGCGCGCGCATCTTCAAGCGGAGTCTAAAGTCAGAAACATCATGTTGCCAACTTGGATCAAAGATAACGTTAAAGAAAAAATACTATAAATTATTAATTAAAAGGTGTTTTAATTAATAATAAAGGGAGAAAACTATTCATTAGTCAAAAAATAGGACTAATAAAATATATAGTGTAATTATTTCAGACCAAAAGGGCCTGAAAACACATAATATATGGAAAATACCTTTTTCCCAAAAAGGGAGGAAAATTGGCTCCAGAAAAGTGGATTAATTCCCACTGACAGGGAGACCGAGATTTAACCGTCGAAAGACGGTTACTTTTGATTTGGAATCGACGCTAATAGGACGTTTCTTCTGCAACCGACTCTGAGCTGAGAGGAAGATTCAACTATCACTCTACTAATTGGACTTAGAATAATTTCAACTTTAATCGATCTTCAAGGCGATTTAGAAGAATTCGATACCAGCATTCAACTACATAGCAGCTTACAGACTCTGGATAGAAAACATCACATCACCATCATCCTAATAATACAACAAATTCCAAATCCAACTAGAACTTCTATTAAAGTGTGAAGGTATCTTATACTTAAGGAATAATTCGCAAATATTAACTTCTTTTTAAATATAACGTCATTAGGGGAATTATTAAAAATTAAATTCATTTTAAACCTCTGCTTTGGTGTTGAAAATTGTTAATAATTTAAATACGACTTTTTCAGTACAGGAAAAACTGTTTGTGGTTCTGTCTGAAAAGTCAAGCGTTGTTATTTTGTTTAAGATATAGAAAATATTACATTAATTAATTTTGTCAAATAAATAAATAGTTGTGTTATTGTTCAATTAAATTGTTTGGTGTGATTAAAAAAGTTTTGAATATAAAATTTTTCTGTGCAAAAGAGAAAATAATATACAAATAATTCATTTCTAAATTTTGTTGTGTTTTTAATATATATCCATTCTGTGTATGCTATTAACCTTGTTTTAACATAAATTTTATATATGTGCTCTGGTAATATAATTTGAAAATTTTAAAAGTTATCATCAGAACTTAAGAGCCGATTTCTCCCAAAAGGCACGACCTTGGAGAGAGAGAGAGTTAATCTTAAAAGAGTTAAATAATCGAGCATTGAGATAAAATTCAGGGAATTTTGCGTTAATTAAAATTTAGTAAGTTTATGAGGACAAGCTCATACTTATTAGAGCCAAGAGTTGCAAAATCTTTGATATAAAAAAGTAAAAGTGAGCATCTTGGCCTTGCCCTCGCTTGCTCTGAAAAGAAAGGTGGTTCGCCCAGTCGGTGGTGATCGTACAGCGAGTTTAAGAGTTCGTGATAATAGTGTTCCAAAAAAAGGGAACAAGAATCTTAAATTCGTGAAGTCAGACAGACTCGCAGCGTGGCAAGTGGCGTTCCAACGTGGGGCAAGAAGAACCCTACTCGAACCCACCACCGAAGAGACTCGCAGCGCGGCAAGTGGCGCCCAACGTGGGGCACGAAAAAGCAAAGTTTTGGAACAAATTTTCAAAATTTTGAATTTTTCAGTGTTTCATACGAACGAGAATATCTTAAGTTCTGATATAATTTATATGTACATGTGTGTTAGTAATAATTTGTGCTGGTAATTACAACGACAAATATACTAAATTGCAAAAATAATAATAATTAAAAGTAGAGTCCAAATTAAACCGAAATTTAAATTTTTTAACTAATTAAATAAATCAAGTGAATAAGTGAAGTGAAAATGGGACCAGCGAAAGATCCAGCAAAACAGGAAGGTTCAAAGGAACAGGAGACGGAAATGCAGAAAATGGTGAGGTACCTGAACCAAATGGAGGATA
Source organism: Aphrophora alni (assembly GCA_963513935.1). Classification (NCBI taxonomy): domain Eukaryota; kingdom Metazoa; phylum Arthropoda; class Insecta; order Hemiptera; family Aphrophoridae; genus Aphrophora; species Aphrophora alni. The sequence continues at coordinate 136,289,975 of OY740766.1, read as the reverse complement.
GAAGAAAGCAAGAGAGAGAACAGGACAAAGCGGAACAACAGAGAAAAGAAAAGGAGAAGGAAGACAACGAACAAATAAGAAGAATAGAAGACAGAATCGAGAAAAACAAGGAGAAAGAAGAAATGGAAGCCAAATGGATCCAGATGGAGGAATTACAGAAGCAGGAGAGAGAGGAGATGGAGGCCAAGCAGTTGAAAAGAGAAGAAGAGCTGGAAGCCAAGCAGAAGAAGGAAAAGGAAGAAGCGGAGGCCAAGCAGATCCAAATGGAAGCCAGATGGATGAAGAGAGATGAAGAATTGGAAGCCAAAAGGAAGCAAGAAAAGGAGGAGATGGAAGCATTTTGAAGGAGGGAGAAAGAGGAGATGGAAGCCAAGCAGAAGCGGGAGAGGGAAGAAATGGAAGTTAGATGGAAGCAGGAGAGAGAAGAGAGGATGAAGAGAGAGGAAGAAATGGAAACGAAACGCATACAAAGGGAAGACGCCCGAAAACAGGAAATAGGGAAATATATGGAGGAAATTAAGGAATCTATAGATAGTAATTTGGCCGAAAATACGAGGCGAATAGAAAATTGTGAAGAAAAAGTGGAAGAGTGCGTAGGGGAAATTAAAAAAATGACGGATAGTTTAAAGGAACAGGGAAAGTCGACTATAGAAATTGGGGAGAAAGTTAAAAAATTAGAAGTTAAAATTAGGGAAGTCGCCAAAATTAAAGAAACCGGTGGTAATGCTAAAAATATCATTTATTTAGATAGGGCAAATTTAGAATCAAAAACTATAGAATTTTGGGGAAATTCAAGAGATAATCCTGTGCAATTTTTAAAACAAATTGAGGAAGTGTTTCATAAAATAAATCCGGTTATGGAAGAAAGTGATAAATTGAAAGTAGTGGAGAAAAAATTGAAAGGAGCTGCCATGGAGTGGTGGGAAATAATCAAGCGAGATACAGAAGAATATAGCCAGTTTAAATTGTTATTTTTAGAGCATTATTGGGGTTATCAAACGCAACAAATAGTTAGGAATCAGATAGAAAACCATAGATATAATCCTAACGGAAATATGAGTAGGGTCGATTATTTTTGTAAAATGGTGCGAAAGGCCGAATATTTGGAACCCAAAATTCCGGAAGAGTTCCTTATATACCAACTAATGAGGCATTTTGACCAAAAAGTTCAATTAGCGTGTATTGGTAGGGCTAGTGAGCATTTGGAGGACGCTATCAAGTTTTTGAGGACAATAGAAAACGTAGACGGAATGACGAGAGAAGTTCGCCGACCAGATAGTTTCGAAAGGAGGGACGGACCACAAAGAGATCAAAATTTCAGGCAAAGGAATCAAGACTACTCAAAACCATCCCAAAACCCTAACCCTCGATCCTATGGTCAAACCCAGAACAAACCTCAACCAAAGATACCTCAAAACCCTGGTCCTTCAAACCAAAAATTCCCGCCCAAGGTCACAAAAAACTAAAATACGAGATCTCAAGGCAAAATTTTTGGCAGAAAAAGGATAATACAAACGGAATTGAGATCGACGATAAAACCAAATTTAGCAAACATAAAAGGGGGATCTGAAAATAAATAAAATTAAATTGGGGATTTTAAACACAGAAATTAAGGAAGATTTAATGGAGGAAAGAAATAATAAAATTTTAAATAGTGAAGTTTACGAAAAATGTCCGGAAATAGGGATAGGAATCGAAAATATAAAAGTAAATATGTCCATTGACACCGGAGCTCAAATGTCCTGTGTTCAAGAGGATTTTTATAAAAATGTGCTTAAAAATAGGAACGATAAAATCATGGAATTACCAGTTGTAAATACGGAAATGGTGACAGCGATAAAAAGCCAGCGACAGAAGATTAAATTACAGGCATTATTGGAGATTAGAATAAATAACCAATCAATAGTAGGGGTATTTATGGTGGTAGCAAAGCTGGAAACCAAAATGATAATGGGTTGTGATTTAATGTGCAAATATCGAAGTCGAATTAATATGGAAAAGGGTTTCCTACAACTGGTAAAGGAAAATGAATTTATTGTTGTAGATTTCCTTAAAGAAAAAAAATCAAGATTGAGCAATAGAGACGCGCAGAAAGAACATCAAGATGGCGGCGAAACCGGTAAAATGGTAGAGTCGTCAGCTGCGAATAAAGGAGGCTCAAATTCGTATAAGCGAGTATCAGGGGCTTATACGTTGTCTACCAAAACGCCGGTAGACATAAAACCAAAAGCAAAGGACGTGTCTAGACCGAGTAGTGACGAAACAGAAAGTGGTCAAAAGCGGAGAAGCAAGTTAAGTACAAGGAATGAATCGACGAAGAGGAAAAATGCAAATTTTAATAATGATGAAGTGCTGTATATAGCGTGGGATAAAGGTAACCAATTAATTAATAAAGATGAAGGGCTGAAAGAAGCGGATAATAAAGGAAATAATAGTGGGCCAGAGGCCATAATCTACGAAAATAATATTGGGCCAGAGGCCATAATCGACGAAAATAATAAAATAATAAATTACGACGAAAATTTGCAAAATAACTCCGAAAACGATTCAGAACTTGCACAAGACAAATTCGACGCCAGAGACGGGAGAGAATGGAGAGCTATAATAAAAATGGCGGATCCGGAAAGAAGACAAAATGGACGAAATTTAAGGTATCGAAAGAAGAAAGTCAAATTCAAAAATACTACGAAGTGTAAGATGAAAGAATGGAGGCCCGAAGGGAAAGTAATATTTAAATGTGAATGACTAAGGAGATATTAATAAAACGTAAGAAATTTCATAAATAAGTTGTATAAGTTGTAATGTTTAAAAATTGTAATATGTAAAGTGTAGAAGCAAGTATAATAAAAAGGAAATAACGGACTGTCAGCTGATTAAAAGAATGTAGCCTAGGTCAGTGATTAACAGGATAAAGCTCGAATAAATTACTAAGTGTACAAGGTCAGGAGCATAACGGTAACACGCATCTGCAAGCCGCACCTGAATAAACAAAGCATAGACGAGGAGGTGAAGGGGAGAACCGGACGTCAATCAACCAATATTGACAGTCTGCGTGTTCAACAAATTAGCCGAGGGGGCTAGGAATGAATGGATGTATAAATGTGTACTGTTTTGTTTTTTATTAAAGGGAGATTTCCGATAGCATAAATATTTTTTTTTCTTTTAACTGCAATTAGGATAATAGCCGTTGTAGTTACCAAGTAATATATATATATGTAAGGCATAGTTTAAATTCAACCAAAGCAGATAATTATAATCATATAAGACGAATTATTCCTTATATAAATGTAATATGTTTTGTGTGTGATAATGTGTTTATTTACAGCAAGGACGTTTAGATGAAACGGCTGTAATGGACTAAAATGAACGATTAAACAAATTTGTATGTATACCATAATAAATAACATGTGTTTTGAATATATAAATATTATACTATAATGAATAAAATGTGTTTTGAGTACATCAATATATGAAATGATGGAGGAGATGTTTTTTAAATATAAATATATGTGTTTATATAAATTGTTAGGTTAATATGTCAAATTTTATGATGATGATTAATGGAGATGATAAATAAATAGTTAGTATGAAATGTAATATGTCGAAAAAGGGGTGTAATACTAAAATTTTAGTTTTTTAAAAAATGAAAAAATAGGAATTTTTCATTTTAACCGAAAATTTTAGTTCAAAGGGGGGATTTGGCGACGGTTTGGAAAAAGCCAAACGTCTCAAGTCAATTTAAAACAAGTTAAATTCCCGCGATAAAGCATAGTGGATGAGGGACGAGGGGGAGCGATGACGTCACGGCAACAGGTGTCGAACACTGCATGTTGAATCGTGTACAATCGTTCTGTCTGGTTTCTTATTTTATTAAAATATTAAATTATTAAAATAAATTAATGTACAGTAGAATCAACCGATTAAGAATATCAAAGAATAAATTTTAAAGTAATCAAGACAAAAAAGTTATTCAAGTTTTTATAGGGGCTCAAAAACCTAAAATTTGGAAAAAACATAAATTCAAAATTCAAAAAACGTAGAGTCATAACTCAAAGGGGAACTAATAATAATCATAAATAAAAAATATGAATTAATAATAATTAACAGGTGAGAATGGACTTAGAAAGTCATTCTTGGGGAGTTTTTTGGAATTTTTGAGTTGAAGGGGGGATTATTTAAAAAATAATAATAAGTACTATTGTAGAGACCACAATAGGGCACAATAATATGTACTTAGAATCAAATTTGAAATTAAAATAAGGGAGATATTATAATTACAAAACGTAAAATTCAAAGCCCAAAAGCGGGTAAATTAAACGTTAAAGGGGTAAAGTTAAAAGATAATTATATGTATCTAGTAAGTAAAATTGTAAAACATCAAAGCAAAAGTAATAATATATAATGGGGGGGGGGGTTTATGAATATAAACTCATACGACACAAACTTAAGGACTTCAAACGCGAATAACTCGACAACCAAACGAGTTATGTAAAAAGTAAAAACATAGTTTTTCGTCGTAGTAGAAGAGGAACAAGATTTCGTCAAAAGAATTTTGAGAAAGGACTTATCTCAAAATTTGAAAAGAGGAAAAATCAAATTTCGGGAAAAGGGCGATAACTCGCGAACGAAGCGTAGTAGAGCGATGAATCAAGTTCCACAAGACCCACAAGATGGAAAGGAAGAAGAATCCGAAAAGAACTTTAAAATCGGTTCGAGCGTTCGAAAGTTATAGCGAATTGAACGAAAAAACGTACAAAGTAGAGATTTTCATGCAAAAACATGAAAAGTTGCGCGCGCATCTTCAAGCGGAGTCTAAAGTCAGAAACATCATGTTGCCAACTTGGATCAAAGATAACGTTAAAGAAAAAATACTATAAATTATTAATTAAAAGGTGTTTTAATTAATAATAAAGGGAGAAAACTATTCATTAGTCAAAAAATAGGACTAATAAAATATATAGTGTAATTATTTCAGACCAAAAGGGCCTGAAAACACATAATATATGGAAAATACCTTTTTCCCAAAAAGGGAGGAAAATTGGCTCCAGAAAAGTGGATTAATTCCCACTGACAGGGAGACCGAGATTTAACCGTCGAAAGACGGTTACTTTTGATTTGGAATCGACGCTAATAGGACGTTTCTTCTGCAACCGACTCTGAGCTGAGAGGAAGATTCAACTGTCACTCTACTAATTGGACTTAGAATAATTTCAACTTTAATCGATCTTCAAGGCGACTTAGAAGAATTCGATACCAGCATTCAACTACATAGCAGCTTACAGACTCTGGATAGAAAACATCACATCACCATCATCCTAATAATACAACAAATTCCAAATCCAACTAGAACTTCTATTAAAGTGTGAAGGTATCTTATACTTAAGGAATAATTCGCAAATATTAACTTCTTTTTAAATATAACGTCATTAGGGGAATTATTAAAAATTAAATTCATTTTAAACCTCTGCTTTGGTGTTGAAAATTGTTAATAATTTAAATACGACTTTTTCAGTACAGGAAAAACTGTTTGTGGTTCTGTCTGAAAAGTCAAGCGTTGTTATTTTGTTTAAGATATAGAAAATATTACATTAATTAATTTTGTCAAATAAATAAATAGTTGTGTTATTGTTCAATTAAATTGTTTGGTGTGATTAAAAAAGTTTTGAATATAAAATTTTTCTGTGCAAAAGAGAAAATAATATACAAATAATTCATTTCTAAATTTTGTTGTGTTTTTAATATATATCCATTCTGTGTATGCTATTAACCTTGTTTTAACATAAATTTTATATATGTGCTCTGGTAATATAATTTGAAAATTTTAAAAGTTATCATCAGAACTTAAGAGCCGATTTCTCCCAAAAGGCACGACCTTGGAGAGAGAGAGAGTTAATCTTAAAAGAGTTAAATAATCGAGCATTGAGATAAAATTCAGGGAATTTTGCGTTAATTAAAATTTAGTAAGTTTATGAGGACAAGCTCATACTTATTAGAGCCAAGAGTTGCAAAATCTTTGATATAAAAAAGTAAAAGTGAGCATCTTGGCCTTGCCCTCGCTTGCTCTGAAAAGAAAGGTGGTTCGCCCAGTCGGTGGTGATCGTACAGCGAGTTTAAGAGTTCGTGATAATAGTGTTCCAAAAAAAGGGAACAAGAATCTTAAATTCGTGAAGTCAGACAGACTCGCAGCGTGGCAAGTGGCGTTCCAACGTGGGGCAAGAAGAACCCTACTCGAACCCACCACCGAAGAGACTCGCAGCGCGGCAGTGTGTGTGTGTGTGTGTGTGTGTGTGTGTGTGTGTGTGTGTGTGTGTGTGTGTGTGTGTGTGTGTGTGTGTGTGTGTGTGTGTGTGTGTGTGTGTGTGTGTGTGTGTGTGTGTGTGTGTGTGTGTGTGTGTGTGTGTGTGTGTGTGTGTGTGTGTGTGTGTGTGTGTGTGTGTGTGTGTGTGTGTGTGTGTGTGTGTGTGTGTGTGTGTGTGTCTTTTAGCTAATTTACCTCATTTACAATAATTTAATTTCACAATACGCAATTATTGATTTGCTATTTTTATTCTAATTGGAGATAAATCAATATATACAATTTTATTTCTTAGTGCATTTGCTGTAAACTAAATATATTTTTAATTATGAATTTAAGATTCGTTTCAGCAAGTATTGTTTATGTATAACATGTGGTCTGTAATAACAGCGCCAAAAAATAATGCTGCTATTGAAACTGTCAATAATTGAAACTGCGAAAATAATGTTCAATGGTTGATTAGAATGCTAGTGCGAAGCCAGTAAAAAATCCAATATAGTTATTTGGTTTTTTTTTATTGTAGCTAGGCTTCGAACTAGATATTATATTTGACATACTAAATCATTTCAAAGGAAGATATTTCTTTAATTCCGTCCCAGAATATTAAAAATAACATAAGCTATTTGTTTCGAACACTTCAAAATGTAATTAAACCAAGTATTCTTCTTGAGTACTCTCACTACGCTTTCGAATTTAATAAAATCTATAAAATATGATACTAATATTGTATTTTTAAATCAAACTAAATGTTTAATTTCTATATTACCTATGACAATTTACTTGAATGTTTTTTATCATTGTCTCACAAATATAGTAGGCCTAATTAAATCCGCTTCGCCAAAACCATTAAAGAACAAACTATTTTTTTGCCTTGCTACTAACTGTAGGAGCTTTGTGTTAGAAGCTTGTATATCATTATTGCTTATATCTTACACAAATATCATCACGTGAACTAAAACATTGTGATGTAACTTATTATATATGTTATTTTTGAAAAAAAAAGTTGAATTTGAGCCCTGTGCAGATAAAAGAAAAACCTCCAATTGAGGTTTAAATATATAACATCATGTTCATTGTAACATATCATTTTTTGTGAAATAAAATCGAATTTTAGGAAAAAATATTTTTTGAAATATATATATATATCTATATATATATATATATATATATATATATATATATATATATATATATATATATATATATATATATATATAATAACTGATTAGAGTGTTTAAAATTGATGAGATAATATTGTAAAATATCAATATTTCAAGTTGGCAAATGAAAATTTTAAAGTTTATTAATTATAAATACTCTCATGTTTAAATAACTTAAACGATTACATTGTTGAAATAAATAGTTTGAATTTAATACCAATTTCACCGAGTCCCTATTAAAGACATATAGGATATAGATTTTTAACTGTGGATTGTGTACAACATGTCAGAAATTGTATCTGTTAAATTAAGAAGTAAACAAATTATTATTTTCCTTGTGATATTTTGAATGAAACTTTTTAAAACAATATATAAAAAGTCATTTAACAACAATATTATAATTGTTATTTAAATGTATTTTCTAATTTATATAGTATGTTATACGGAGTGTAAATAATACATGTTTAGCAGTGATTAGGTTAAAAAATAATTATTGAAACAATATATTGAAAATAAATTTATTATTGGAACAAAAATAGTTGATAACGAAAATAAAATAAAACCTATATTTATTTGTTGAGGTTAAACTTAATATTACATTAAAATGTGGATGTGCAAGTATTTACTTTATCCCTGGGAGCAGTTCTGGGTCGATAGAGCAGCTATAGGTAATGTGAGGTTTTTTTTTTTTTAATTCCGAAAATGTCAAAAGTTTTGGCTAACTAACTTTGCCATGAATGTTCCATTTCTTAAGAACACTGTCGTCAGTAGAGAGATTTAATTGGATTAGAGATGAGCATCTACTTCCAAGACGTAACTTTGTAAATTCTCTAGCACCGCAGGGTAGAAGAAACTTTATAAACTTTTAAACGGGACAGTTTATATATTATCAACTTTTATATATATATATATATATATATATATATATATATATATATATATCAGGACAGTTACCATGCTTCTTTGGATTAAGTTTATATATTATTGAAAGCAATTAGTTACTTACAATGAAAAATGAAGTTACAATGGATAAAAAACCTCTGTGAAACTTAGTTTCATTACATAAAAACTAAATTAAACATATTTTTTTTAAAGCCACATCACACATTATGAATTTTTAATACCGATAAATAACGGTAGTTATCATTGATTACTACCTTTTTGAATTGTCGTATATGCATATTTTATATCAAAATAAACGTACGTTCACTTTATTATTAGCAAAATTATCCTTATACAAATTGTTTGCTTCGGTTATTTGTAAATACGGTATTCAAGCTGAAACCAATGTGGATATATTTTGAAATATAATCAAAGTTGATTGAAATTTAATTATCATTCTGTTGACGGTCAACAGTGTAAGTCATATATTTGAGTACAACACGATCAGTATACACCAGAGAGTAGTCTGTTGGTGATGTATGTATCTTTTGGCGATGTCATATTAAAAAAAGAATTAAGCAAATGTAATATGTTACTTTTAAAATATACTATAAATGAAACATTACAATCCAGTACACAAACGTATTTTTAAATTTTTATTTTATTAAATAATTTATTATTCAACTAAATATTCCATTTAAGTATTGTATGTGTCATTTCAATAGGTTTGTTTTGTTGTGGAAAACCCTCTCAGTCATCATCGGTTTCCAATTGATAGGAATGGTAATACAAGAGCCTAAAATAAAGACCCCTGGCCCACGATGATTTGAATCACATCAGGATCGGTAGAGAAAAAGAGTTTCTCAAAAGAGACACATTACAAAAGTGAAACAGATTAATATGACCAAAGATTAAGTTAAAAGTTGTAAATCCAGCTAGTTTCACTCGGGATTGCTCAAGTAATCACTAAAGTGAAGCTTTGAGATTAAGTTCAGAAACAAACTTCAGGCTTTAATATGGTCTACAAAGAAATATTTTCATATTTTTCAAATCAATGAAAAAGATATCAATGAATAAACAATCATTATTTGCAATTATTGAATTTAATTTTTTTGTAATAGAAATTATTATTTTGTCTAACTATGTGTCTAACTATATTTTCAGATTATTTCAGATTATGGTTTATGATGCAGTTAGACAAATTATTATTATATATAAATATAATAATAATTTGTCTAACTGCATCATAAACCATAATCTGAAATGAGCTTAGCGTTACATGCAACTAGATATACAAACATAAATATAAGGAAAAACCACAAAACCTATAAAACAAAAATATAAATCAATTACCGACTACAGACTCATAATTCCAGGTTTAGGACCCTCTTTTAGTAAGTATGTGGTACTAAAATGTTAGTGTCGACCTAACCGACTTTTATTTCTTATAATGACTCTAATGCTTATATTCTAACTACGTGTGGTGTAGTGGTATTTGAATTACTATTATAACAAATATGTTAGATTAGACAAAAACTTAAAATATTTCATAACCCAATAAATTGTGTATTTTCATGACTTTCATCGTACTAGTGAAATAAGCACACACTTTTCTTGGAAACATAAAAGCATATTTTCCTTTTATTTTCAAATTATAAACCTGTCCTAATGTTTAAAATTTCATAAAATACGCTTTCTTCATTTCTACATACAGTTACATAGACTTCATATTAATAATAAATAACTCAATAACATTTGTTATATATTCATGATTAATTAAAATATACCAAAGCAAAACGCGAGATCATAGCTTAAACAACGTAACAGCCATCAAAATGTGATTATCATCTAAGACCTCTTTCATGAATACTTATTAATAATAAAATTGATATATGAATTGTGACGTACATATTCACTCCTGTTTAGAGGTTATGTCAATTATTGTTTTATTCAAATATTAGTTGGTACTGAAATTATAATTCTCTCTTAAAAGCATTAAATGAACTCCATCAAAGCGATTCGTTGTATTTTGTCAGTTAAGTATTTATTATAATTTAATATTTTCCTTAAGGTCAGATTATTTTTACTTATTATAACGCATTCAATAATAACTACTATAAATATAGATATCTTCATTATAAATTAATATAATAATCTATCTACGTGAAAACTTAACGTTATTGTCAACAAAGAACAGCATTTATCTAAAATCTGAAATTATTAAAAGAGTGACAGGAATCTACAGAAAAAGAAATATTAGAATTAAAATACATTTTAACGTTTGACAAATTTGGTGAGGTTAATAATCAATACCAGTAATATTTGTTTAGAAAGAAAATTTAATTATTTTCTCTTACATGTTTTAACTTTTCACATCAAATGAATATTATCCAATCATTCAATTATATTTAGCCATATTGTATTATAAATAAATGAGTTTTAAGTTAATTAAAATCAATCATAAGTTAAAATATTCAAAAACAATCGCTTGTTAATCACTGTAAACCTGTTTATTCAATCAGGCAATACTTTAAATACAAATAATGTTGGTGATATATAATATTTTTCTTATATTTTATCATTTGTTGAACCAACTAAAATCTTTTCGTATTAGTTTCAAAGATTCAAGTAAAAAGTTCTATTACAACTATCCCTTGCCAATAACAAGTTACAATCACACAATACATTAGTAATTCCTATATCTGAAAATGACTTTTAAGTTTTTAGAGATTTTAGAGAAATAAATAATAAAAAAAAATAATAAAACGGATATGACAAATAAACCTGATATACTGATGACCCGATACTTTTATTTCACATACAAACATGTTGATACATGAGTTGTGGAATATTTATTTAATCATGAAATATGTGATTACTGAAGTGTCACATATATAACAACCTTTCAGTGGATTAATTTAATAAAAGGATTTACATTTCGAAGTTAATTATTAATATCTATCAATACATACAAATATCAATTTATTAAATATGGTAAGTATTTCGCTCCATTACTTAAGTGTGTTTTGTTAGTAACGTCTGTTTCACTGATGAAATTATTGTCTATATCATTACATACTCATCCAATTTGTTAAAATTATTAATTACCCTTAAACTTCAATGCTGTTTCAAAATAGGGTACACACGATTTTTATTGAATTCGTTATAATTTCAAGATTGAAGCGAAGTAAATGACTGCTTAAATTTCATACTTATTTATCAGTTATTTTTTACCTCAGCATCATAATCCCAACCTGTCTACTCTCTACAATTAATGATAAATTAAAATATGCTTTGAAGTCTATAATCTTATCATAGGTTATTTTTAAAACATGGGGTAAAATATTTAATTATAAATACCAAAACAAAAACATTGAAAATAAATTAATAACACAAAGTACACACCAATAATTGCTCGATGATCACTTTATTCACGTTACCTAATTTTTCATTGCATTATTTCAAATAATCATTTTAAACATAATATATAATGCATAATAGATATTAATAGCAAGTAAAATATTACAAGTGGAATAAAATCTTCAAAACTTTAAATACATGACTGGCGAATTGTTAGAAGCCTTAATAAGTAGAGCTATGCAGGTCAATATTCTTTACAATTAACCCAGGCTTAGTCAATTATATTCTTTAGTAAACGATTTTTTTTATATTATGGGGCCGCATGTAACAGAGCTACAGGCAGCATATTGTTATATTTATTGTACATGTCGCACTAAATTTAAATGTTTAATTGAATATAATTTCTCTCTTTTGAAAAGCATGGTATTTCTGTGAAATTAACTGGAAGACTCGTTTAAAAATTATTTTGTATGATATCTGCATTTAAATCTTTCTAATTAGCTGGCCTGAAGATGATGGCTATGGCTGTAAAACATGTCGATACAGAAGACTACATATGACTATTAAATTTTTTATATATTTAATATATTTCTAAGGATAGACAACTACCAATATATTATTCTTTACTAGAAAAAAATATATTAAAGCTCTCTTACCACGTTCCGAATGTTTTTATTAGCATATATATATATATATATATATATATATATATATATATATATATATATATATATATATATATATATATATGAGGAAATTGCAGCAGTAACCATAGTTATTGATACCATACATGACAGTTATAAAGCTTTGTTTTTAAGATACGCTATTGTCTGTGGCTGATCTAAGTCTTTGTTTATTGATATACTTGATTTTGTTGATGTTATTTTTAATATAAGAATTAGTATACAGGTTATACTACAAATAGGCCAATCACCTTAACTAATTAACTTTATTTTTTTGTGATACAGTAAGCATTATAATGATAGCAGCATTATTTTCAAATTATTGTAAAATATTAATTTAATTCCAGGACACAAGTAGGTAAACATAACTAGCTAAATTCAGACTACACTGATAAAGTTACACTCTTTTTAAGATATTCAGTTTTAAATATTGGAAAATAACAATGATAATTTTATAATAATAATTTTTTTATACTAAATTTTCAGAATTTATGTTACAAATTCATTATAACAAGTACTATTTCATGACTATTGTAATAACTAGAAAAATATTTTATTGATATTGTAGTATTAATGGTGTAGATATCAGGTAAAAAAACTCTAACACAAGACCCCACAAAAATTATGTTTATTTAATCAAACTACAGGGGTGTGGCATAAATTCTAAAGGGGCGTTAACAAGTGCCTGGCGTTTCTTATACTTCAAATAAAATAAGATGTTTTGCGTGATATTTTTATATTTTAATAAATTAAAATACATTTGGATTAATGAAGAAAGAACACGTATTATTAGATAACGTAAATAAATATAGGTAGAACAAAAAGTCAAAAAAAAAGAAAAGTTCAGTTATACTATATTTTTTGTAACTCATTTGTATCATTGAGGATGGTTACTCTGTCGTTGAAATGCGTTTGATTAAATAAACATAATTTTTTGTGAGATCTTTCGTTCGATTTTAAATCTAATATTATCCCACAAGTCAAGCTCACATATTGTTTAGATATTACATCCAACTTTTAAGCACAGAATTCTTTCTAAAAAAATTATATTTGTAAAATATATTCATATATATTACAAATATAATTAATTTTCTTATTAACTAGAGAAAATACGATGATACAAAAACAAGATGAAATTTATCAGCATATCAAAGAGAGTAAAGTTTATATAGTTACAAAAGTTATTGCAGTTAATAATCAAGCATAATATTGCACATTAAATAATCCCAGTTAATGCTTTTAGTGATAAATGGTTTTATTTCCCTGATGGTGTAATATAGCCTACGTATTTCTACAACTTCTGTGGATTTAATGAACAACCAACTATTAACTTAAGTAAATGTCTTCTTTTAATCCCAATATATATATATATTTACGGAACTTTATTTCAAGTTCGATTAATAAAACACTATATCTGTGTCACTTATAAATTAGTTGGATTAAAGTCCAATTGGTTATAAATACAAACGAGTTTAATACTTTTTTTACATGAAACATTAATTTATTAAACATGTTTTAAGAAGAACCTAATGTTATTTTAATTATATACAGAAACAAAATTGTTATTTATTTAAAAGATTGCATTCGCTATTCAAATGAGGGACAAGTTATAGATTTTCATATTTAAAATAATAATAATACTTTTTAGAGAATTACTGATCGTGTGAAGTAAGATCCTTCATTAATATATTAATTTGCAGTTTCACTTATTAATAAAGCTCTTTCACAACTATGCCAATAGATGTGTATAAAATTTGTTTTTATTTTTCGTTTCGTTTTAAAACTAGTTACATAAAAATTTCGCACTGCTTTAATGCATGTACACAGTTGATTAGACGATAAATGCAGAATGCTCTAAAAAATATACGACCGTGTAAAAGTTTAACAAACATTAAAAATTATTGATTTTTTTTTATGAAATAATTAATTTTATCTGTTTTCTAAACCATTCTATAGAATTTATTTACCCTGTCAACAACGGTCATATGTTTGATACTACTACAGTACATGAATTTAAACTTATTTCATTATTACAGGGTTACAATACCATAAAATAAATTAGCGTTTAAAAAAAAGGTATAATGTTTTGTTCCTATAAATATCGTATAAAAACGTTTGCAGGTTTCATTAAATATATATATTCATCAATTATATATAATACTACATTGTAATACATAATATATTTCTCTACGTTTAAAAAAAATTGGCGAATAGACAAAGACGCCGTGAGACTTGTGAGTAAAATATTGCTTTTACTAAAGGCATTAACAAGATACATATATTTCGTTTCATAATATAATACTTACAACTATTTTGATATCAATGCAGTGTAAATTGCAATGTTATGCCTAATACAATCACTCCCAGTGTATTTCTCTCTATAAGTTGTGTCCTAATGAACATCTTGATATATCTATATCATATATCAAATTGAACATCACTTATTTTGTACGCAATATCCATATTGTGCTTTCAATACTGTGATTACAAAATAATAGTCAATTAGTGAATTTTACTTCACACAAAAGTACTAGATAATTTATTATGTCTATCAAATGAGAGAAAAAGGAGATATAATGTGAGCGAAGAAGTGGGGTTTTTTTTATGATTATGTTGATAAAAAATCGGAAAATTGTATTTATTTTTTGTAGTCATTAGGAATATGTGTTCAATCATAGTCCATAAACGAACAAATTTTCATAAATATTTACTATGGCAGTAATCTGAAATAAGTTTTGAAACAAAATCTCCAATTACAGAAACACATATTTAAAAATTTGTTTTGAGGTATTGAGATAGCACTGGTACGATATCAATATATATTTTTTAAAATGCATTACCCGAATTAAATTACAATCATAGTCAGTAATAAATAAATAAATATATTTATTTATTTCTTAACACATAATTGATACTAAAATTATCTGAAAATCTCAAATCAGGATATTATATACAGTAACTTTCCTTGTATTTATTATTATTTCTATATTTAGATAAGAAGTTTCTAAGTCAGCTCTAAGTTAATATAACCATCTTATAAAATGTAAAATTCAATTATTTTTAGTAAAAGTTTTTATTTAAAATAATTAATTTGAATAGCACAAGCAAAATAATCCCAAAATTGTTGAACATTTTAGTAAACAATCGTTTTACAATGCTAAACTATCCTAAGAGAGCTAAGTAAATAAATAATTTTATCTAATATAAAAGTAAATCTAATTTGAACTAAAGTAAAACACGTTTGGTGAAAATAAATAAAATTGGCTATTTTAAGCTTCCAGTTTTTATTGTGTCATTAGGCTAGCAATAAAACTAAGGTATATAACAATATAATATATAAATACAACCATTTGAAATTTGTAGTTCCTTATAAATATATTTAATGACACTAACGGATAACAATTGTGGAAAGAATTATTTAATATATACGTAATATATACTAATATTATATGGGGATTGTTTGTTGTACATTTAAGAGAATTGTTTTTTTTTAAGCAAACAGTTTTAATATACTATTAGGTTAGAAATAAAATGAGAATTATACTATTTTTTATTATATTTTACAACATTTAATTAATTAATAACTCTTATCAATATCAGTTTTTTATAAAACTAATATACAAACATGAGACATCATTTCGAAATGACGCTCAAATACAGGACAAAAATAAGTATTCAATGAACATTTTAATTGAATGAAGATATTAAAAAAAAAAGACTAAAAGACAGCCTTATTGGATTCGATAAAAATCTAGACTTATAGATGTAACAGAGCTGTCAAATTCAGAAAATAAGAGAGTGAGAGAGAAAAGGGAGATAACATTTTTTGGTGATAAAGTTGTATTGTTTTAGTCTCCTCCACAATACATTTCCCAAAGTTATTTCATTACAATACTCTCAATTCTGTAGGGGCACAAACTTTACGCTTACAACAAATATTTTCAATGTTCTAAACTATTTAGTCAACCCTAAACTTCATCTCATATAATTTATTTTTCTTGTCGTATGTTTCAACTAAACTCTTCAACTTGTCTCTCGTTTTCGGCTAAGAAATGAAATATTTAATATCATTTAGAGTCCCACGCAATTATTTTATCATAATGTTTCCAAAAGTGGTGATTATTTATTTTTTTAAAGGAAAATATAAATTTGTTACCATGTAATAATTCTTCATTCCAATTAAATTGACAGTTACATTCACAAAAAGCTATGTAAAAAGGCCTTTAAATTAACTTCTGTGTGAATAGTTGAGTTTTTTTTTTATTTTTATAAATGAAAACTTTGTTTATAAAAGTTTTGGACAAAAAAAATTAATACTATATTTTCTTTAGGTTGGTAGGAATGCAATATTAAACAAACAAAAATAATAACTCTGCTAGGGAAGAAACACATGTAGTACTATAATATTGGAGTTTATCACAATGTAAACCACAAATACTTCATTAAATTGAAAAAAAAAATTATAATTTTAACAGCATAGGTAAAGTGGTCTACGTTTCATTATCATACTGTAAATTCATTGATAATTGGTGTTTTTGAGTCTTCTTAAAATTACATGTGAAACATTGGAGTTTGACGATTCTTTTTGTATGTAATTGTTTACCTAAAACAGCATATCAAACCGATTAGTGTTAGAGAATTGTCGAGTTAATTTTCGATGGTGGTATTTAACAAATTCAGTTCATAGTAATGAAATATTGCTATGCACTAAATAACAGCTTATTATATATATATATATATATATATATATATATATATATATATATATATATATATATATATGAACTATGAAATAAAACATAAACTTTTTATCAATTATACTAAAATGTCTTAAATAATGTTTTCATAATTTTATTATTATTTTTTAACAATTTTTTTTACTCTCCTGAAGTAGTAACTCCTGAAGTTAGTAACTCTCCTGAAGTTAGTTGCATATATACAATACATAGATAAATAAAAATAACACAAAATGTGTTGTTATATTTAGTAATAATTTCCCTTTAAATAGTCAAACCATGTGCGTATTTTAGTTTCAATTATTAGTTAAACAAAAATTGAGTAACCGCAAAGTCTACAGTCAATAATACTTATATGTTTTCTTATCAAAATTATATATTTTATTTGTGTTATGGAAATTAGTAAAATATATTAATATATTTACAAGGCTTTTAATTTTAATTTTACATTAGTCTCATTATATAGAGAATTAATTGTATTGTACCTTCAGATTTAACAGATTTGGTGTGATGATATTATTAGTTGTTAGGGGTTCTGTCATCTTTAAATGATGATATATTTTATTCTAAAATTTAAGTGCATAACCAGCTAAATAATTGTTTTGAATAATAACTGATTGTGATTATGATCTCACGAAATCATATTTACCCTTATTTAGTTTGAATTATTTAAATTAAATTCTATGATATTTATTGTTTGCAATGTCAAGACGCAGGACTACTTTATACTAAAAATGGAAAATTAATCACTGATCAATCAAGATTAAGTAATCTAACAGTACATCGCTGTGAACAAAATTTGTTTTCAACTTCCAAAGATAATTTAAGTTTTCGATTCAGTCACTATTCATATTTGGAGATCTAAACTACATAATGTTAATCTTATTTAATGTAGACTAATTCTATTTTTACTTCGCAAAATACCAAGGATCTATATGAATTACCATATAAGAAAAACAATATATTCAATTATGTTCTGTAGACCAGAAACCTTACATCTAATATGTAATTTATGTTAGATTTAGTAATATTGGACAGAAATAATAAATGATAATGTTTTAGGTAATTTAATATATGTATATCACAAATTTTATTTATGATCTATCAAAGAGTTATAATTTAGTTATACAAACCTATTCCCATATACACAGTATAAATGTAAACCTGAAGAAATTAACTCTAAATCTTGAATAAAAGGTAGTAGGGAATTCATAATCTGGTAACAATACAATTTTTGAATTATACTTTACTAGCTTTTTAGCAAGAACAGACTCCTTGAACTTAAAGTAAATAGAAGTTGAATTTCAAGTGCTGTCCCAGACAATAGCCAAGGACTCTCAAACAGTCTGTATTAACTAACGTTGAGAGCCAAGAATACACTGTTAAGTATTTTTCAAGTTATGTATAACTTATTGTCAAATGCAAAGTAAATTTTACTAAGATAATTGTATATTTCAATTTACCGTTTACATTTATTAAACGAATAAAATACTACAATGTTTTAAATTATTAATAAAAAATATTGTAAAATAAAATGAAACTTCGTAGCAATCTCTACACGTAGTGTTTCGAAGTATTGAAATGTTTGACACTAATTGAAACTCGTGAATCACTTATTAATGTAGTTATAAGAATCAAAAACCATCATTCAGTACTAGAACAACGTAAAATCTCAAACAAAATATCGAGTAAGTATTGTATTTTAGAAATTAATGAGGTAAAGAAATACCACAAAATTTAAACTAATACTTTAATTATTGTAATATTGCTGATTAAATATGACCAGAGCGGTCGACATTACCTAGCTGCTTTATTTGCTTATTATTGAAGTGAGTTAGTAGCTTGTGAAGACATTACATGACGTCCACTGATTTACATCAAAGAGAGGTTTACAGTGCTAAGAGACAGTACAAATTAAATCTTGCTTTAAGATATTAAATATCAAAATGTAAATTGTTTTCAAATATACGACATTCAATGAGTGAATATTTTAATTTATTTTACTACAGGGATAACATTTATTTATATTCATTGTACGAACACACACACACACACACACACACACACACACACACACACACACACACACACACACACACACACACATATATATATATATATATATATATATATAACTGGTTAGAAATAAAATTATTGAAATTTAATCTTAACTATTTGCTCAATTAATGTCCAAATCATTGTATTTCATAATGATTTTGGTTTTTTTCATTATTGGTTGAAAAGATATTCAAAATATGTTAAAAATTATAGTCATAAAATAATTTTTGATATATAAGAGATATATTTATAAATATAGTAATCCAACATTCGAACACAAATAATAATAAATGTGAGATGTATTATTATATTGGTTTTCTAAGTACTCTTTCTAAGACACACAACACAATTAATGTGTCACACCTAATTGTGTTCAGCCACAACAAGGACCTAGTTAAAATTATTTTAACGTGATTGTAGATAATATATTTATTAAATATTCAATGAATAAAAGATAACCATTTATTTTTATTTATTAATTGCATGAACAGTTTCCATGATTTTGTTATTGTAAGCTACTTCACTATATAAAGTCATAATGTATAAATGCAATAATTTAAGATAAAAGTTTTATTGTTGTGACAAAGTTATACGATTGGTAAGGTGGAGCTGTCTACCCTACAAAAAAGTAACTCTATCAACATGCCAAGCAGGGAGATAGGCGAGAGGGGGAGGAAATATTACGATGCGTCTATAAAAGTAATCCTTGATTTTAGCTAAAACAAATACTAAATTAAATAGAAATTTTCTCTTATAATAAAGCTACTGTATATTCTAAATTTTATAATATATTGTATTACTGATCTCTTCATAAGATTATCTACTTCCACATTAAACTCTTCGGTTTATGATTTCTTTATTTTTAAAATCAAAGATTATAACACACATTATTAAGAAAAATCAAAAAATATCATTTTATACAAATTAAGTAGATGTGAATGCTATAAATTATCTGTACTTTTACCATGGTAATAAACCCTACGAATCCCATAGTTAATATAGACAATATAATACATAATCATTTAAGATTTAAAAATTGCTCTAATATTTGGTCAAATTAGTAATTTTCAATTTAAACTGATCTTTTTGCCCATAATAAAGTTCTTGATATATCTAAATTACATTATATTATATCCAAATTATATTATATACAATTTTATTATTATATTTTGTAAACTAAATATAATTTATAAACTATAGTTTTGTTAACGGTTATTTTTAAAATATCCAATCTAGGCCTACTTGAAATATTTCATCACGTGGTATTTTAAGAAGAAACACTTTTTTAATTTAAACTTACTTTATATATCAACAAACTATTTTAGATTTGTAAACACTATTGTATTATTTTTTCCTAAATCTTAAACATATTCTTAGAGTTATAACCTCATTATATAAAATTGTCTAAATACGTCCGACTATGGAATTCCCATAAAAGTTATTGAAGAACTTAAATATTGATTAATACGGATTTGTATCTTAATATTGTAGTAGGGTACAACTAAGTAATTTCATTTCAATACCTGTTAGCGTTAATTAATATTATGATGAAATGTGTATTTTTGAGTAAATGTGTGATAAACGTTAAATTCTGAACAATATATGCATATGGTCGAATTATATTATGTTTTGTACTGTTGTGTTTATATTACGATTGTGTTTTCTTCTTAAAATTTTCCTATGTTTATTGTTATATTTAAAATACCACAGAAGAAAACCTTTTGATACAAATCAATGGTATCATTGATTTTGTTATCCTTTTAATATTTATACAAATAAACGCCAACATATCGTATTTTATGAGGACACCCATAAGGATTCCCGTGAAATACTGTTAGTTTCTAACATAATTTCTAATAAATACTAGGTGAATGGCCAAAATTTAAAAAAGCATATATATTCTAATAAGAAATGTAGCGACGACGCATCAGTATAACGGCAATTGGTAATTATTGCCATAACTTCTAACAACATCAATTTAAATAAAATTTGTGGAATATATTAATTATGGTTAAGGCTATCTAGAAAACCGATTCACTCAACTCTCGTAAATAATTAAACTTTTATCTATAGCTACGATTGTGAATTAGTATTTTTTCTGATTGTATAAACCACATCGTGGTATTAATTTTATAAACTATTTATTAAAATAAAAATATAACCATTTGAATTCTCTCTCTCTTGTATATACAAATTTGAGATGAATTTGATTTACTATAATCCATTAATTTTTTTAACCAAAATTGTATTTACAATTAAGTTACACCTCCTTGGTATACAAGAGTTTAATTTTATTGTATGATTAAAATAGCTGCCCCAAAGAAGATCTACAAAATATCGCAAAACCTAAAGCTTTCAGTGGAATTATTTATTTATTCATAGTCATCACCATTTTGGATTCCTTTATATGTCGTACAAACTTGGAATTTAGAATGCAGATTTGTTCATGTTGTAAATAATAGTAATAAAAAAACATTTTATATTTTCAAAAGGAGTCTTTAAACATTGTATATCGTTGTTAACAGTGTAAATAACAAAAAAATTTGTATGCCATATTGAATTTTTATTTCAGGAATGTGATACACTTTTAAATTTATGGCGCACATTTATAAGTAACAAATTATTTACAACAATGAAGACAATTCACATTAATAAGAAAATACAGTGGTAAAATAAAATATGTATTTTTATGGGACTAATTATAAATATGTAAAACATGTACATAATAAAAGTAAACTATATTACCAGTAATAATTAATATATTGGTAATGTACACTTATTGTCTGAAATCCTTTTAAACGAAAAAGTTATGTTATTGTTTGATAATAAATACAGTTAATATATAATAGGGTAATATTAAATGAAATTCAATGAATATAGATTTGAAAGAAGAAGTGACATATCTGACATGGTATATATTCTTAAGAATGTAGTTTATGGCTTCTATTACGCTGAACAACAGTCTAGAAGTAAAGGTAAAGGAAATTGACATCTAGTTCGCCGTCAATATTTACCATTGATACCACAGTAATATCATTTTTTTAAGACTTGCAGGATATAGAGAATATCGAATGTTTTTATAACAATAATTTTCAAGAACAAGTTTTTAATTAGTAATTAATTAAAAAGTAGGTAGGTAATATGATTTCATCAAAAGGACAAAATAATACGCCTGAAATCTTTGTAACCATATAGGTAGTATGTTGTTAATTTCCAAATTATGTTAATCAATTATCATCTAGTTATTATTATTATTATTTTTAAGTATATTAACAGTGAGAGGACCGTGCAAATTTGAAATAATTTCATTTTCGTAAAAAAAAAAAAATTTTTAAACACGTGGCAAGAATTATCCGAGTATGTTATTTTAAGGTTCTTATATCGAAAAGTTACCTTGGACTTAGAGGTAAGTAGCAATAAATGGAACAAATTTGACGGATTTATATTTACGAAAATTCTGGCTTTGAGGTTGTCGAAGTATGCTCCTCGCAATGTACTTATCATTGCTTCATTACATGTCCTTTCTACCATCGTAATTTTAAAGTTACGTATCGGTCAAGTCTATTGTTTAAAATATTCTCAAATTCCGGAAAAAAATATTATTCACAATAATAGAACTTATAAAATAAAAATCATAATTAGGCTGATTGATATACGTAAACTTGCAGAAGTGAAACGAAATAAAAATAATTTTATTTTTAGAATAAACGATTACAAGTTGGTCATAAAAGCCAAATAAATTGAAAATTGTTAAGAAATCTTTTATTTTAATTGTTTGATTAAAGGTGTAAAAAATTAACGCAATGATTTTTTTCAAAAGTAAAGGGAAATAAATTAAAATCGTCAGTAGAAGCGTTATATTATGCCAAATTTGTTTTAAATAAGAATATTTAGAATTTTTATTTTAATAAGCCCCAAGACCAGAAGTGGTAAATACACAATAGTGCAAAAATCATGAAACGTTATATATAGACAAGGTCAACAGTGCGGGTGTCCGAAAGTTTGTCCGGAATAATAGCAAAAATAAAAAGACCAAAAGACGTAAAACTCTCAAGGAGTGAAAATTGAAATCATAAAACAACACTATGTGACAAAGATCTATTTTCTCGGGAACGGTAACTCCCACGGAAAAGAATCGAAATCCCAAAGATGCACCAAGGCGAAAAGAAATAATTATAAGAACGTCTTCTGGAAAAAAAAACCCTTATTATTGGAAGTTATTATTGTTAGTGGAGTTTTAAGGGGGGAAATTCATCAAAGAGTACAAGGATTTACAAAGGGCAACCTAAAATATACGAATTCAGGCCGATCAAAAATGGCGAGCAATTGCAGAAGAACGAACTATCGCTAAACCTCACTAATAAGGCTAATTATGGAAATAAATTCAAATAAAGTAAATAATAAAAAAAACAACAACATATATATCAATAATTAATATTTATTAAGTTACTCACTCAAAACTAAAGAGTAAAGGGAAAAAATGGTTTTTTGTATGAATAATAAAACTTCTAGAAATCCTAAATTAACATTATAAAAAAGTGTGCAATCTCTGTCTCATTTTCCTTAATAATTATGGAAAAGTATACAAAGTAATATACTTTATATTTAGTAGTTAAAAATTGCTTTGTTACTTGTAATGTAATAAAACACACACACACACACACACACACACACACACACACACACACATATATATATATATATATATATATAGCGACAGATTTCGTTCTATAAGTCTCTAAAATATTAATGATTTTACTTTTCTATTGTAGTAAGATGATATTTTGTGTAAATAATGCTTGTCGTTAAAGTTTGATAATCTAAATTTATTGTTGAAGAAAAAGGAATCGCATTGCTGTGAAATAAAGATTCCAGATGTTACCCAAAACTTTAAAGATATTTGAATCCTCTTTGTAATATAAATAATGTCTTACAATGTTTGATGATAACAATAAACTTGAGTATTTTTTATTGTTATTTTACCAAACAAAACTTTTAAAACGAGAAGTATTATGAATGTACACTAAATTAACATTTGCATTCGAAAGTAGCTTGATAATTCTAAATCAGTGTAATTCGACACAAGATATTCAATTTATTACAGGAAATTAAATTTCTAAAAAGTGAATAAAATTTAAACATTCATATTTTTAGGAAAAGTCTACAAATAAAATGCATTAGTGTTAAAATAAGACATACAACACTAATTTCCTCCATATTCTCTTTTAACTGAAGTTAGAATATGTTATTATATAATAAGATATAAAATGGTATAAAATTAAAATTTTCCTCTCTTTAAAAATATTTCTTATTTTGTGTTCCTTTTTTCAGTATTTTTCTAAAAATAATGTTCTCTTCAATTACTGAATTGTATACATAAATATGTACATATATTCTATAGGGTATGTTATAAAGTTTAACAATTGTGGTAAATTTTGATTAAAAAAGTGTTATTTAGTGAATTCAAACAAATTAATTTTATTATTAAATATATTATAGAATTTTCGATTCATATTAGTAATGACGTAACAACCTAATCATTAAAACGATAACAATTTGTATAAATTTAAGAACACGAGACAGTATTTGATTTAAATAAAATTAGTGTTTACATTATTCTAGCAAAATTCTAAATAGAGCATAAAAAAGCAACATCAACGATATTATATCTAAATTAAACCTTTAGTAATGTGTTATATATAAGTTAATGTTTATTTTTTTAAATTTTTATATTTACAATAATTTCACTTACAAAGTGAAATTTATTTATTGCCTTAACACAAACAATAAAATATTAACGTAGATACTATTTAGTGTGTAACAGTAATTTATTTTCAAAAACATATTTAAATTGTAAATATTTTAATTTTAAAAAGTCATGTCTTACAGCTATGAGTAAAGATTGCACAAACTAGTACGGTGATTAGTTTGTTAACACACATTATATATATATATATATATATATATATATATATAGCTTTTTATTCAAAAATGTATTTCGAAATGTAAATAACAAAGAGCATTTTTCGGAATGAACATGACTATGTATTAATCCATGTTATTATATTGGTGCCTTTGTTATTTTCATTAATGCAAATTTGATTTGGAATGATGGAGAGCCTGTAGACTTATTATATTATTATATTACATATTATTTATAAATTACTTATCTATTATAACGAGGTCGTTAAACTTACACAATCTTTTTTGCATGGAATGCATGCTGCCGAATATTCCAAATTTAAATTTACCAATATTTAACAAAATATAGAAGCTTTTAATATATGCTGTAGAACGTTATATTGCTGATCTCGTGCTTTAATAATTATGATCGTTAAAATTATCATATTTATTATTTTTCTTCATATCAAATTACGTTTCGGATAGCAAGAACTACTATATCGGAGAAACACAATTAGTGTTTAAATTGAAACGTGATTATTATTTTTATAATTAGCCATGTCCTCTACATATGTTAAATTATGTTAGGACTGTTTTTAGTTCTCAAGTGTTTGCTAAGTTAATGTTCTAAATATTTTTACATGTACACTGAAAATTAAGGACCTTTAAGATTATCTCATAGCCATTTTATACCTCATAATCATATAAAAGAAAAAGCTATTGTTTAAATGCCACATGTTGAAAAATCCTGTGTATTAACGTTAACTTGAATTAATTTGAAATTATCTGTTTAGAATACTAAAAAAGACAATTAGAAATCTCTTGGTAAGTAAATTCTACGATGAATTTCTTTAGACTTATCTGAACAGAGAAATTTTATTTGAAATAGAATCTATAATGTCGGTCCAAAATAATATTCCTGATCTATATAATTAGTACAATTCTTAATATTTACGATTGTCCCCAATATTTGTTAGGGATGTTGGTATTTGAAGAGCATTTTATTAAGCTTTCCCTTGTTACGTAAACAAATGATTTAGCTAGAAGAATCAATCACAAACGGTTGGAGAAAGTACCTTCAGAAATATCCAGATTTAAGTCAGTTGACTTCATGTTAGAGGTATGAGGTGGTATTTACTATAGTGAGGAGTTTTAACATTCTTCAAGTAAACCAAGAGTCGAGCTTCCTCAAGTAAGTAGTAACGTAAATCTTCTGAGAAATATCAACCGTCCCAAACTGTGTGTTAATACCAGGCTCTAAATAAACTAACTACACAAGCATGTGACTGAAACAAAATATATTTAATGGTGGAGGAAAAGGAGAAACTGCATTTATTACACCTATTCCCATATCTCATCATAATAAAACTCTCAGTTTAAACATTAGCAGTTCGCAAAGTAGGTCTGTTACACCAAAACCATAGATAAATTACAAGGGCAATAACTTCTTACAGTTGGTGTGGAATAACTGTATCCCACATAGCCACTTGTTTTTTTATCTCTATATCGTTTGCTCCAGAGTTAGATAATCTCAGTGCCTTTCTTCAGCCCTATCCTTAGAGAAAACCTTTTTTTTAAAAGATGTTTTTAATTAATCATAAATTCTTAAATTTGTAAGCTGTAACCTTATTTGTATTGCAATTCTAAACACATATACACACCCACACACTCACACACGAAAAAATTATATATATATATATATATATATATATATATATATGGGGGGGGGAATACAAACAGTTTTTTCAGCCTTTCCCGTAACCTATTTTGATTTAACTTCAGCAATAAATAGATTGTATTTTTATCGGGATATCCGATCAACAAAATGACAATATAACATTTAAATAACAAATATTTCAATCATAGGTTATTAGTTTGTACGTGTTGATTAAGTACCTAGTTCGGGCAAAGCACTAGTTTAGTGGTAGATAAACTAATTTATCAATTAAAGTTTACTCCTTCCATTCCACCGATTCCTAACTGCCTTTATGTCCCATTACCTTCATCGCTCCACTGGACACACGGCGCCACACAAGTTCTCATCTTACATATCATTTCTGCACACTTTCTGTTCAGATCGTCTGTGTGGTTGAAAATATTTTTATTACTCCTAAGTCACACTTTGTTTGCAGCCATCACATAATTATACAAGTGTACATTTTACTGCTTACTAAAATATCAGAGTTTTTTTTATTTTATACACTAGAATTAAATTCCACTCATTGTTCACACTACGTTTGGTTTAAACTATTTGGTACAGCTAATCGCGTTTGTAAACTCTTTCTGATGTACTTCTACTGTCCATTTACCATAGAAAAACAAATATGTCCTGGACAATTCCAATATTTCTATTTCTTCTTTCAGAACTAACATACTCATTTGCGTTCTGCTTTTTGTAATAATAGATTGTGTTTCCTCTGTTGTTTTTTGTAACTTCCTTATATACACGTTTAAATATTCAGTAATTAAATGTAGACAAGATTATTCCATTTGTTTACGATCCATTAATATGTGCTCCTTGAAGTGGGTTTTGAACGTGCGTCCGGTTTGGCCTATGTACATTTTTGGACAATCATCGCATAATAAAAAATATTAAAAAAAACACAACACTGACCATCTACTCAACAATAAATTACAATTTCATTCACACACTATCTTTGATTTGATTGAACATATGGAGACCGTCCTAGCGAATGACGATGCACGGACTACGAATGCAAACACCCTCTCAAATACCTGGGACTCTTACCATACGACAGGATAACTAAGCAGTTGACGATCGAGCCACATCGACGTATGTCACAAGGTTATTTTTATCTTAAATGTTGTTAATTTGTGTTGTTTAAGTGTTTGTGTAGTGTATTTTAACGAGTAAATTTGATAATGACTGATAAATAGTCGAAACGCGTCATGTGAGAAAATACAAAAAGGACATCAAAACCAGGATTGTTCGACAGCTTCACCGTAAGGTAACTGACATTAGTTAACTAAATTGTATGCTTACTTTTAAACTAAAAGTTCAGATATACTTTAGATGAGAGACTGGTTGTTTCTCTTTTGGTCAGTTCTTTGCAGTGTAGTTTCGAGTCAGCCGGTTAACTAATTTGGTGATACTGTTATCCAAGTAATGCAATTGCCATCAAATTCTGAAGAGAGCACTTGTCAAGTTTTGGAATAACTATAAGCCATTCAGTGTTTTGTTTGAACATATATTTAGTAACGGTCAATATTGTTTTCATATGTTAAGTAGCATCGCACACAATTTTGAAGAAATACAGGTTCAAGAATAAACTATATTTATTGGGGTGGAAGAGTTAAGTGATATAGACAGACATCTTTTATTCTTATATTTTACCTGTAGTGAAAAACTTAAAATATATTGTAGTTAAGTTTTAATTAATGGAGGAAATTATTTTAAATACTTTAAAGATTTTTAATAAAAAAGATAAACATTTGGGTTATAATCACTATTGTCATATTCAAATTATCGAAATATGATTTGATTGCTACATTTTAATAAAAAAAGCAATACAAAAATTCAAAATAATAATAACCCGACAGATATGTTATATATTAAAATGTTGTAATTATTTAGATTGTAGCGTTCACTACTTGGTAATATAAACATTTTCGTACAAATATATTATGATTATGTTACAAAACCGTAACTTAAATTAAAATAAAGCTCATTTTTTTTCAGATCTGTATATTATATAAACCCCATTGGTTTTCACCCTCTTTTAAACCCAATAACTTTTGTTTGATCTCTTGAGGGCTTCAAGCAGTTCAATTTCCTCAGGCTGTATATATTGAATGAAACGTGATAGGAATAATTCTGAGATTACTAGGAATATACTAGAATGAACTTTAAAAGTAATAAAAAGTCATAATATTCACTTCAATAAATATAATGAATTTGTCGTAATTACTTGGTGTATGAATTGAAACTATATTAGTATAATTATAATATTTATAGTTTATGATTTTTTTAAATATTTTTTAAGCATAACACACACACACACACACACACACGCGCGCGCGCACACACACACACATATATATATATATATATATATATATATATATATATATATATATATATATATATATATATATATATATATATATATATATATATACTTTTGCATAACACATTAAATTAAAATTCGAATAATACAAAATGTACTTTTGTGCAAGAAAAAGCAACTTCCTTAATAATAATTGCTTATACACGTTTGCCAATTTGGAACCAAAACACAAGTAATTAACGCCTTTTCGTCTTATAAGGAGGTTTGGATTTTTCCTTTTTTTTTTAATAGAGAAATCATCTGGATCATCATCACCTCTCCCGGTTCGTAAATTATCGATTTATAGTATCCATTCTAAATGGTCGATATCACTTTAAGTGACACTAAAAATATATTTTACAAAATTTCTTTGCATTTCTTTTTTGTTTGTCAGTGAGAATTTATATTCGTTTCTGAAGTCAGATATTTCTCAATGTTTGTTTTCCCCCTTTTTGTTTAATGAAATGTCTTTTCAAACTTATAACGATATTTAAACAATCAGTAACGTATTTACCTACTATTAATTAATTTAGGTACCATATAACTATTATTTTAATTCACGTTTCTTATCAAATGAGTACCTAACTTTATTCTCTCCCAGATATTTCTGTAACACAAGATAAAATTTATTTCTAATAAATTATTTTATTCCATGATATAAATTAAATGAAAGTTATCCTGTAATGTTTTATAAAATATGATTTTTTATACATTTAAATAGATGGCAAACAATAATACTGTACAGTATTATTAATGAACTACCGAAACAAATAAGATAAATAAAAATTATAAAATAGTAATAACTCGCGGAAATTATTTCAATATACCAGAGTTACGGTATCCGTTTACATATAACTATTATACACCTTTATTAAAATTATATGCTAAAACTGTAATCAGTTAAAATAGGTACGTTTCTTTGTGACTTGTGACATATCAAAAATCACCAATATCCCTGGTTTCAAAATAAATAATTTTGAATAATATTTAACACAGTATTTGGAAAATTTTGAAAAATGTAAGACGGGCATAAACCCTTCAGGTACTGATGGAGGTTTCAAAGAAGTTTTTGTTCATGTTTTAAATGAAGAGGATGACCTAACCATGAATACACAGTCAATTGTATTTAATTGTAAAAATAAAACTTTTATCTTGAACAACTGTATTTATTTAATTTTGAAACGACCATACATAGTTATTTTGTTCGAACATAGTAAACAATGTATTACTGTTATTTTCTGTTATTTACATATTATAGATTCCTACTTGTACGTGCAATAAAATAAAACTTCAACTCTATTTTTGTAATATTACTTTCTTGTCACAATATCATGCAAAACACTACATGTACACAGCAGTGTTCTACTCACGCGATGTGATATGGTGACCCATAAAGAATGTACGATACAGACAAATGTTTGCCTACATATTTCAAAGTATAAACGCATGGCATATTTACGAAATGTCACAAACACGTTCATCGATATTCCGATAAAGGCAGTATAAAAAAGAAATATGTAATAAATTTTTTCAAATCGATTTTTGTGTTGGTTTATTTTGAATTGATATCTTGCAATGAAGTGTGTAATATAATTTACAATAAAATACTATATATTGTAAAACTAAATTACTACTGCTAGATAGGTTACGATATTTATTGTTATAAATAAAATAGAAAAAAGTGAGATTGCTATAAATACGCTGAATAATCACCACATTGAGATATGTAAGATTTATAATACCTACTTGTGTTCACCCATTTATACGGTGTGTCTAAAGAGTCTAGAATAGGTTGATTAATAAACAAATAGCTCCTGGGATCAAAAATTGACCAATGGGAATCAGCAAAGTTGCAAAAATACCACTTTTTAACCACTCGTAATATTCCGCCGCCATATTCGTTTAGAACATCTTGTTTTTAACTTTAAAAAAATTAATTAGAATGGGTACTATGACACATTATTTAAATTTGGAAATTCAATTGGAAATCGGTGGTGAAGTCACTTTTCCGATAAACCTAACCATTATCGATACACTAGCCATTATCGATACACTTCAATTAAAAATGTAGGTATATAACAGTTATTGGATTATTTAGAAGGTTTTGCAGCAAGATTTGATGATAAAAATTTGTAAATCTCATGGAATATGTTGGTTCTAGGCTAATCTAAGGTGTTGTAGAAAATTACCAAGACTTAATGTTTTCAGTTTTTGTATATATCTCCACTTGTAGATTCAATAAATATTTTTAATTCAATACAAAGTAAGCTATATAGGATCTTCCTCTCGAAGGTAAACTATTACAGAGATTACATTCAAACAGACGTCCTTTGAATAAACCAGAATGGTGATATTATTTTTCGCTAACTCTTTGGTATGTTCCTAATAAATGTGTTTCAGTAATACATTATTTCTTCAGACGTTGTATATAGTGAAATAAAGATTGAACCAAATTTACCTAATTCCGTCAGTCCCTTTGTCAGTCTGCCTCATTTATTTCTAATGCTACTGACCTGTCTAAATAATAGTCGTTAAATAAATGTGTTTGTCAATAAAACAATATAAGATAGAATGAGAAAAAATCATAACCGTTTAAAAAATTAAAGATAATATACATTTTCCTTCTTCAACTTTCAATCTATAGATCTAGCAATGTCCTTCTAAATAAAAACGTATTCGTGATAGTAATTTGTATTCTTTTACATAAAACATTTTTTATTAAACTTGTTCTTTAACAAACAAAATAACATATTATTTCACATCTTACACAATTACAGACGTGCTTTGTCTCCTTTAAAAACCATCGAATATGTTAATAATAATCAATAAATAACCTTTACAAATATGTTCGTTACAACATTAAAATACTGATTTTTTTTTATTACCCTGGGTTTGACATTCATTTAAAAATCTTGTGAATTAAAGTAAGTCTTCTGGAGAGGACGTTGTATTATAATGAGCTCAAAATCAGTGTAGAAATATCTAGAACACAATGACCGCATTGGTCGTAACTCATAAGCTTTAAATCACTGAAATATTGATTTATGTAAATTGCGTAATATCATTGAATTATGTCATAGGAAAGTTTTTCTATTCTCTTATCTCTTAGGAATATTTATGAAATGTTCCTATAATGTGTTGTGTGAGCTTTTTCGAAGCTCATATAGTCAGTCTCAAGTATGTCGAGTACTTTAATAGATTGTGAGAAAACACAAGTCAGATAGCTTGGTTTTATTGTTACCACTGGATAACGTATGTTTAGTTAACGTGTTGATTGTGTTTTTGTGGTAGATGAGCTTGCTCTACAATCAATACTTTTATACAGCGCAACAATTTCTACATATTGCTACACGTATTTAGATCATTAACTAAGCTTATCTACAGAAAACACATTTAGATATAATTATTATTATACGTACATTGTGTATTAACTTGTATGTTATTCAGTGTTAGCCACATACTTTCGTCAATACTTTCGTAGTTTATAGACTAATGTTTTAAATACTTCCGTTAATTCAAAAATTGACTACATATATTTTCTTGACATCATCAATACTCGAATAGCAAAGGTAGTGTACTTAGTATACTAGATTTAAATACAAATAACATTCCCGTTAAATAGAGGATATTTTACATAAAGTTTAATTCCTTTTCCTACAGTTACCTAACAATGTACATGTTCTCTCACTGATTTGAGAAAGCAAAGTGGCCAATTCGCTCATCAGTGAGACAATGTTAACATTGTCTCACTCTAATTACTTTGTCTCACTCCAGATTTGCAACGTGAAGGCACGAAATAGTGAGCGCGTAACATGCAGACAAGGTCGTATGCGCGCGAAATACGTTGGCAGCACTGGCTGTAAATCAGCTGGTCAGCTGTTGTATTGTTGTATTTGTCACAACACTTCTGGTCACGGCAGAAGCCACCATTTCATTGATTTGCCATTTGTAAACATTGAAGGTGGTTTTGCTGTCGCAAAATGGAAAAAATGACGATTTTAGTAATAATAGTTCACCAGAAGAATCTTGTACTCCAGAAGAATTAATAATGTGGCGAGGAATGTGTCTCTAAATCTTCTTCCAGAGAAATCAAAACATAAATATGAAAAAAAGGTATGAATTGTTTACTCCCTGGTGTGAAAGTAAGAATGTAAAAAGCCCAACGGAAAATGTACTTTTAGCATATTTTGCTGAAAATTCAAAGATTAATAAATCTTCTACTCTTTGGGGCGTTTATTCAA
Source organism: Aphrophora alni (assembly GCA_963513935.1). Lineage (NCBI taxonomy): Eukaryota > Metazoa > Arthropoda > Insecta > Hemiptera > Aphrophoridae > Aphrophora > Aphrophora alni. The sequence goes on along the minus strand of OY740766.1, from coordinate 136,256,592 downwards.
TGCTTAAATCCACAATTCAAATCAAACATAACATTAACATTGGCAGTTACAAAAAATTTATAGCTTTCTTGAAAAAAACGTCCGTAGGGTATGAACATAAAAAATCAAAGATTTTGTCTAAAGATGAGGTTGATGATAATTCTTTGGTTAACAATTCTTTTAGGGTGTTTGTGTTCATTTTTAAGGAGATTATTTTTTGTTTTATAATTTTGTTTCTGATTTATTAATGCTACTTTCACATTAAATGTCATATTAAAAGTTCACTTCTGTGTAAAAATATGTTACGTTTCTTTACCAATTTATTTGTTTTATGGTAACTGTAGGAAAAATATAATGTGCAACTCGAGTGCAAATTGCAATCGCCTCACTCGAGAAACCATTCCTCACTCGCCTACGGCTCGTGAGTAAGGATTTCTCTCGAGTGAGGCAAATGCTCACTTTGCTCACTAGTTGCACAAATAACTATTGTTTTCTTCTTGAATTCTGTTTATGGTCCTTTTTTAATATTTATACTATTTTGTTGTCTTATAATATTACATATTTAACCCATTGGCGACAATTTTCTTACGCTACACAAATTAATCTTCTTTAGAATCTTAGAATTTTAGAATCTATATAAACAGTAGAAAATGAAGTAAATTTTGTACCTTTAAAAAGTTAAATAACTTTTGAAATATGTAATTTTATATTGTGATATATATTTGCAACAGTTTGAATTAAAACATAAAAATGGCATCCGAATTTATATGTATACATATATATATATATATATATATATATATATATATATATATATATATTATATAAGTTGCTTAGTTAAACCTATGTTTAATATAACAATTTCTCTAAATTAAATTTGATGCAATATCATGATCTGTAAGAATTTGATAAATGACACATCATAAATTTTAGAATGGCCACATTTACATATACTTATTTGTGGCTATGTTTCCAAATGGAAGAAATCAATTTTTTTTTAAAGGAATTGTTAAATAAAGATGAAATTCAACTAATTATTTACTCAAAACAAAATGAAAAAGTCGTAGTAAGATAGCTAAAAATGAGGGAAGGGGATAGAAAGTGATATATTAAAAGTATATAACAGGAAACAAAATAAAGTTACAATTGTAATAACCTAAACTGAAATCGATAAATAAATAAATGAGTTTGCTCCTTAACTAATAATGCTACAAACAAAATGTAACAAATTACAAATGCCAATTATTAATGACTTAGATTTATGGTTAGGTGGTATAGCAATTGTAAAATCAAAAGATAAAATTACTAACCATCAGTGTTGACGAGACTTGGAATGTTAGTTTAATTTTAATTGTAATGTCAAACCTAACTTAAGTCGTTTTGAATGAAATATTTAGCTTATATTTATTTTTACTGATTTATCCTTGTTGACGGGCCAATACACAAATTATATAAAGTGTGTAAGATTTATATTTGTCTAATTATTTTACTTTACTATATTTATCTCTCTTTTAGTTTAAAAGAAAACGTAATTTAATAAACGCATTAATTCTTTATGTTGAATAAATAGTACGTAGCTTATTTATGCACATCTTTTAACAAGGAATGTGATTATCTTATCTATCGCTATTTCAATTTACTTTAATATTATACTTAATAAACGTAAACACTCGAATTTAACATCATTCGTTTTAATAACTTTTGCAAATGGCGGCTACAATGAAGTAAAAGGTATTTCATGAAACAAGTTTTGTTCAATCTTTCAAAAGAGAAGAGTTTAAAGAGATTATATAAAAGCGAAAGTGATTAAATAGAGCAGGTTTCTCATGTGCCATGTAGCAAATACAAACTTCATACTTCATGAATTTTAGTATTATATAGGTGTGTTTGGAAGAAATGATGAGTAAATTATTATTGTATTACATAATATTTTCTGTGAGTTCCATCCTTTGTCTACAGTTAACTTCTTTACATTACAATTACAAAGATAATTTCTAAATTGTAATTCTGTGCAGGTGTTTGAAGTGACATTTATTCCACGTTCCTCAATATAAATAAATTTATTTGAGAAAAGTGTATTTATGTTTTATAAGAATATATTGATTATTAAATAACTATTTACAGTGCACCTAGTATATGGCAACTTCATAGAAAATACAAATCCAGATGAGAAATTTTTAAGTGTTACCTACCGTTAGACAACAAATTAATTATAATGTCTAATTATTTTGTCTTTTTTTACATCAACTAAAATAGTTACAAATTGTAGACTTTTTTGTTACAATTTAAAATTATAAATTACAATTATAAGTCACACCAACTTGATATGTATATAATAAATCAGCTTACGGTTATCGCCTGTTTTAATAGGGGTTAGGAATAAATGAAATAAAGATAATAAAACACAATTTTTTTATTTTGTTATATCCACTTTTTATTAGTCTAGCCGACCAATGGTTTCGCCTGCTAAGGCATTGACGAGGCTGTATTACAGACTGAAGAAAAAAGAAAAAACATAAAACCATATTAGAGGGTGGGAGTTAGGGTACAATGAATGGAAGGTTGGGGAAATACCCGGCCTAGGCAATGACCAAAGGAACAATACGTAATGGGGAAAACCAGTTGATTGTTCTAAGTACAAATAACTTTTAAAGGTTTTACTAATGGAGAGTTATACAAATTTAACTGGTCATTTAAAACTAAATTAGGATTACAGTATCTTATTCTTTTAATTTCTAAGCCCTCCAAAGCATTCAATTTCCTACCTTTATAATCAAAATTTAATATTTTAAAATCTACACTCGAATTATAATCAGACACTTGATGTATTCTTAAATGATTTGAAAAACTGGAATCTTCATATCCTAACCGCCAACTTCTTTCATGTTCACTTAATCTAGATTTAAAATTACGCCCTGTTTGACCTACATAACATGAGTTACATAATTTGCAAGTTATCTTATATACCACTTCTCAACATTTTGTTAATTTTATCTTTAGAATTATTTAAAATCTTACCTAAACTATTACTGCAATAAAATGCTATCCTACACTCTGTTTCCCTATTTAAAATATTTCCAACTTTTTGGCTAACCTTTCCTAGATAGTTAACTTTCCGCCATTTAGCGCTATTTTTAACTGAAGTTGGAAAATAAGTTGCCTATAAGATGAATATCTTAAGTTTTTTCTTTAGCATATTAATTAATAATATTTACGTCATATTCATTATTAGCTATTTTTTTAATGCAACTTAGTTCTTTATCGAAATCAGAGTCAGACATTGAAACTTTGATGAGGCGATACAACATAAAATGGAAAGCTGCCAATTTATGATTTAAAGGGTGCCGAGATGAAGCATGGATAATGTTATCTGTGAAAGTTTGTTTTCTAGTTTCTAGTTTCTATGATTTAGTTTATAAGCAAGACCCTCCGATGATGATAACCATGTTATCGAAATGTAGATCAGGGCATTAAGTGGATATAATTAATAAAGAACAATCAATCAGATAATTGTGTTTGATTAAGTTCCAGTGGTTAGGGGCAAATTCAAATTATTATTGGTATTAATATTCTTCAAATACAAAAAAATTAAAATGATAGAAACAAGTTTAGTAAAATAAATTTTTTAAGTGTTGTGTAATAAACGTAGTTAAATTTAATTGAGTATAAGTTTTAGCTTCCTCTATTGGGGGTTTGTGTGATCTCTTATTATCTTGTTATGAATATCGCCGAAGTGCTCAATGAACAATCAATTTTTTTATAACACGTTTAAATAATTTGAATAAATGTACCAGGGAAAATACTATACTAAATTTAATTTTGTTTACGTTATAAAAAAAAAAAAACTTTGTAGAAACAAGTCATTAATTAGTAAATTAATGAAGGGCATAAATGTATTTTTTTTTTTATGCAGTTACATCAATATTTGGAATTTACATTTCAGTAAACAATACGATATTTATTTTATTTTATCACCTACCTTTTGAAATATAATATATCAAATAGAAAACAAAAATAAACAGGAATGTACTGTAAATAAACATACATTTTAAAATAGTATTCACTAATCTTATAATGATTGTTTAATTACTAAATGCAATTGTGTTATTTATAAATTTTCACTATACGCCTAAGAAACAGCTTGACGTAGGTATCCAAATAATACATAGTATTACTTTAATAGTATACAATAATTTAGTAAACATTAATTCTTCATTCATTCTAACATTTCCTCAAGAAAAACACATTGATTACAAAGTTCCTTTATTGACTTACTGAGATCAGATTCTAGAAAAACTTTGATATTAGGTTAAATGTATTAACCTTTCTGCACACAGTACTCAAATAGAAAGGTTTACTTGAATGGAGGTGGGATGCTCTCTTGGGGGTAAACTCAAGATTGATTTCATATAGGTAAAGAAAATAGCAATACCTCGTAAGCACGTGTTTTTTCTCCTACGTTCCAGCACTCATCTCTCTGTTAGGATGCAATAGTGTTACCGATGGCTATTATAGAACTTTATCCTTATTGATATACATAGTTTAAATACTTATTTACTATTAACTTTTTTATATTTTTTATTTAAATATATCTTTAATAATACAATATTTTGATGTAATCGGTAAGATTGGTGAACACCAAAATGATCAAAGTTTTAAATGTGTCTATATTTTTAACAATTAATATTTAAATACTTTCAATTCTCCTTAACTTAGGGTCAAACATAGTCTTAAATAACCCATTATTATACTTCATAAAATGTTTCTATTATTTTTCGATCAGTTAAGGAACACTTAAACAAAATGTTCGTCAGCTTTTAAACTCTAAACTCTTAAAAAATCCTGAGATTATAACAGAAGATATATTTTATCGATCTTTTCTTACAAATAAAATTCTCCATAATATCTCGGTCATGTTTACGTATGAAAAATCCTTTAAATTATGTTTTAAATTTTATTCTTTAAATAAACTGCAAACAACATATTTTGCATACTTGTCTCTTCATTTATCAACAATAAAAAAGGTATTGAAACCTATAATAAAATTGTTTCTCTCTCCGCTTAGTATTTAGTGTAACATAAAGGGAGCTGTTAATTTAGGTAGTAATAATATTGTGTTTTCATGGATTTACTACATAACGGGAAATTTTATATCACAAGTAAGTATTTAATAAACTTAGGGCTATGTTTAACAAATATATCACTACTCTTGTCAAAATGAGAACAATGGAGTTATAACTTTAAAATATTGTTAATTCTAAAAATTTAGTTTCTAAAAATGTTCATATATAATTTTTCTTGCTATATTCCTGATTGAAAGTAATTCCGTATTTTTGAACAAATATTTATAAAATAACTTTAACGTGATTTAATGACCAGTTTCATTAATTTATTATTAATATGTAAATTATATATTCACAATTTAAGATATATAGTGAATTGTCTAAATTTAAATTAATAATAATTATTATTCAATTTACTATCAAATATACTTTACAAATATCATTTAAAGTCTACCATTAATAAAGTTGTAAGAGAGTACTTATTTTTTACGTATAATATCAATAATATAACACTTAAATGCAAACGTAAATAGACAGGAATAAAACAACTCTCCAATGACAAGTTATAGATGAGATTGACGTTGATTTGTGACATACGCAACTACCGTACTAATCTACGGTATAGGAATTGTATCATAAATATATATCCTACTTGATTTTCAGAGATGTATTTCAATGTTTTAGAGATTTCCTAAAACAAATGATTTTAGCAAATGAAGTACAATTAAAATCAAATATGACTAAATTTTAAGGGTTTCTGTTGATAGTTATAGTCAAGATATTTTATGATGTAACTTGTAAAAACGATGCAATACATTTTATACGTTTCTCTTAAAACCTTTAATAAATCTTTAAAATGTAAATTTGAAAAAAAAATAAAAATAATAAAAAAAAATAATAATAATAACATGATGGTAAATGAACAGTTTTTATTTTTTTAAATATGCAAACATTACACAATATAAGGTCATTATATATGACTTTCGTAATGAAAACTTTCGTAAGATAGTCTAAAAATAACATCCCACTTTACAAGAAGTTGTGGGAATTTCCTTCGCCAGCAATTCCCCTTCAATACCAAATACGATTTATATATGCATTGCCTAGCGTTGCGGGTTGCTTGACGAAATGTAGCAGGAGCTAATACGTCCCAAAACTCTGTATCTAAGTCAGACGTAATAAGTTAAAATTGCACAGTTGTGCGACTATCACTGCTAGGATAAGAAGACCAGGAACCGGACTCTTGTGAAAATTACCAGTGTGTTGCAGATCTTGTTTTACCCTAGTTAAGCTGGCAGCTTGAATTGCGTAGATTTCTTGGTCTGGGCTGAGATAGGCTATTCCGTGTTAACTATACCAATGGATCCACTTCGCCTCTATTCCAATAGCACCCTAAAAACCCCCAGCTACCATTACAATTATTTATTATTATCACAGCAAAGTAAAAATTCAATACCAGTCCATCGATTTACATAAATAATTCAATAAATGTAATAAGGAGTGAAGTATTCACAAAGTAATCTTTTCAATTATATTTTGTAAAGAAGAACAAGTTATCCAAATTGAGTCTAAACTATAAACAAAAGTAAAGTACATTTTGTGTAAAATGAAATTGTTAAATTATTTCAATTAATGATTAGTAAAACAAAATATTACAACATTGAAAAATATGGTAAATTTCTATATCAAAAGAAAAAAACTTTATTAACAAATGAAACAAAGTTTTTTTTAAAACTGTAATTTTATTTAAAATATAGATTCAAAATTGAAGTCTTTGAATCTTTTATATTTTAAAATATAAATTTTAAAGTCTAATACTTTAACCAAATTTGTAGTTTCATTTAGGTGTACTTACTTTTGTATATGAACATTATTAAACTTTGAAAAGGAATCGGTTTGATATCAACTTCAAGATATTGAATATGTACACCGTTAACAAATATTTTTTTAGAATCTTTTAGAAATGGTGAACTTCGTGACAAATTTAGTATACCTTGTTTAGAATAAATTCTCTAGCGTGAAGAGGTTTAAATGAATTAATCAGAATAAATATACTTAAAGTAGTTATTGTGAGACTTTAAAATTGTAAATAATCTGCTCTTTTTCACTCATATATATATATATATATATATATATATATATATATATATATATAATTAAATGTTTATTTCTTTGTATTTGTTACTTTAAAATAAATTTGTAATATAAAAGTAAAGATTTATGATAATAGTTAACAATAAAATTTAAAATAATATAATATGCTTGTTTAAAGGAGTCCCCATTTTGTGATATCAACAACTAGTATAAAATTTTTAAATTTTGACTTTTCTGCCCTCTTATTTCGTGTCGAATTCATTTTTTCTTTGGGCTATGTAAGTTTGATCATACTTTTGTCCGTTGCTGGTCGCATATCTAATATTTGAAATACTTTAATTTGCTTTTTTCTGCGAAACGATTTGCGCCAACATGGACTCCAGAAGTCCACCCAGTATGAATGAAGGCAGTAATTTACTTTTTAGGCGTATTTAACCATTCTCCTTGCAATTCATTATTTCTCCGTGCTATGTAAGTTTGATCATACTTTCGTCCGTTGCTGGTCGCATATGTAATGGTTGAAATACTTTAATTTGCTTTTTTCTGCGAAACGATTTGCGCCAACATGGACCCCAGTAGTCCACCCAGTGTGATGACAGTAATTTACCTTTTAGGCGTATTTGACCAGTCTCCTTGCAATTCATTATTTCAACTCGCACAATTATAATGTGCAAAAGTCTCTTTCAAAGTACGGTCTAAGAACCCGGGGCGACTAATAAAGCACCGCATTCTTTATCTATGACATTTTTAATCCCAGATTGTTCAGGAGTAAACTGCAAGTGGTTGATCAGTATTTGAAACTATAGATTTAGTTTATGATATATTTTCTAGGATTACAAATAATAGGTTCATCACAGAATGTTAATACTAGGTTTTGGTAGGTTTAACGTCGCAGCAGTGATAATAATATTTCTAATCCACGGGATTCTTGGTTAACCATTTTTAACATGTCCGTACAATAATAAGACTATATTAGTTAAGTACCCAATGTATTGTTATCATTGCAAATCCACTACATTGAATATGGATTTCTTACTGTTTACGTTGCATAATTGTTGAATAATTTTAAACCATATATTGGGTTACATTTGCATTTTGCACAGTGAGACAAAGAGAAATATAAATCAACACAAATAATATCCCAGATGTGAACCAATGTTGTGGTTACAATGATTATTTTAGTTCACATAGACATGGAAGAGTTGCGAATTTTAATAGGCTACTAAATGTAAAATACTGTGACATAAAAAGAATTGAAAAGTTGAAAGCACATCTAAAATTAAAAGTAGGATAATTAAATATCTGCCATTCAAAAGCCAACTTCATATAATTTCATTTTATTAAACAAATAAGGTTATTTTAATAACATGTAAATAATCTCGTGTTTATTTTGAGTAAAGGAACTTTGGATATCAGTTAATAAAATCAAAAATTAATAAGTTTTCTTTACTAAAATTACGTTTATAATTGGAAGTAAATAATAATTAAATTACCTTTGGTTTCCGCCAGGTGACTTCTTTTTATATACACTTACGCGTTTTGAAGCGTACGCTCCATCTTCAGAGTTCTATTATCTTTTTCACTCGATTGAGGTCGTTATACATTAAAATAACACATAAATAACACACGGACAGTACATTTGTATGTTTATAAATTAATACATCGCTTATGATAACGCGACACTTGCGATGCGTATCACATCAATGTCCTAGGACAACTGACGTCTCGTATTTATTGTATGTTTATTTAAGATTACTATCTTGGACCTTAATTGCCGTGTCGTATATCTTGTTGGAAGAGAAGTTTAGTTGGTCGTTCAACAGGTTGTATGAGTTATACTTAAATGATTTATATATCTCAAATTCTTCAACCGCGTCCATATATTTCCCCTTTCTGCATATATGTAGTGGTTCTAAGTTGGTTTCAAAATATTAAACCAAAGGTAATTTAATTATTATATAAGTAAGTGACTTGGATACTATCAACATGATTCTTGGAAGTAAATATCTGAATAAATTTTCAAAGTATATGTTTTGTATTTCGAATTTTAAAAGTTAAACAATTTGCTTCCAAATTTATTGCAATACAACATTCAAATTAATAGTAATAGAACATAAATTAGCAATCGATTGAAAAATGTTTCCTAACTTAAAAGTCATGATTGAAATCACAATAATGTTTCGAGGACTAATTTGAATTACTGTCTTAGAATTAGAACCAATCTGTTACTATAACATCAAAATGTAAATAACAAAAGCAACATAGGTTGTTTTATCTTCTTATAATATAGAGAAATACTCAGAAGCAGGTAGCTGTAAATCAGGAGCTGTCGCTCGTTAGTTTAAACAAGCTTAGCCTCTCAGACTCCCGAGAGTAATATATTACATAGATCTCCGCTGAGAATAACTGTAGAAGATATATATAATATATTACAATGTATTTTTTAGAAAAAAAACATGTGTGTGTAACAAAAATATTTTAATCTCAATAACGTATATGTTATATGTTACAAAGTTACTTTTATTTTGCTACAATAAATAAACCAATCGTTATTTATGAAGAAATAAATATTATTAATTAATAAATAATATCATTTTCGGAAATTAAACAAAAACTGGATAGTATGTTTTGAAAAGTAAATAATTACTCTCAATGAATATATATTTACAACTAAATTTTGTAGTTATCAGATTTAAACTTGGATTCACAACTGATCAAATAATTAACCACAAGAGTGCGTTAAGATGTTGTTAGCTTGGATGTGATTAATTAAGACTCTAAACTAAACAATAGATCTTCTTACTGTAAATACGAGCAAGTTTAGCTTGTGTACATTCATCAACCCTGGATTTGTTATCTAAGGAGTCTCGAACAAACTAATTAAATATTTAATTATGCTGTCGTATACCTTCCGTTTGATATTGTCTTAAGGAACACATTATATTATTTAACATTAACGTTTTAACTCCGAATCATTTAAAATACAAAACAAAATTATATACATACGTTTCCAAATTTCAAGTGCATTAGTATTACACTTATAATGTTTTACTTAGTTCATCAAATAAAATAAATTTAGTGTTTATTTGGAAGAATTACTTGTTGTATCTGTCTCACATTGTACTTATTTAACTTGTCCATATCATTATTTTCCATGTTAAAAAAAATAAATAAAAAGTTTATGTTCTACAAAAAATGTCGTGTTAAACAAAACTTAAATAATTACTAACATATTCGTTTCAACTCATAATATGTTGTCAAATCCATTAGCGACAAACAATAACGCCATAGATTTACATGACTTGTATTTTCAGGGAAAATTATTTCTAGTTCAGTAACCATAAACACCTTGTACAGATCAATTCCTTCACTGAATAGAATACATTATTTCTCCAAAAAAGTTTATTTTATATGTAAATGAATAGATATTTCACTTGAAAAAAAATTGTTAGATCTAAAACTCAAAACCTTAAAATATATAGATTAACAAACTCAATAATTACGATTAATAGAAAATTTAACTTGTGCTTTGTACTATGAAAAATGATAAGGTTATTGTGATACTAATCTAGAGATAGGTTTTATCCATGTGGTTATAAATTGAAAATCATTTTCATTGATCTGCGAAATGAATTAAAGGAAGTGTCGATGACACTTGTACGGAGAGCTTAATTGCATTGATGATCGATGTCTGTTTTTCTGTCTATAATTTGTAGAGTACGCTAATAATTAAACTAAAAAAATAAATTAAATACAATTTTATATACGGTTATGTTTTAGCATCACTTTATGAAATTATTTATATCTCTATTAAACAATTTAAATTGCATTGTACCTAAAGATCATATAGAAAGTTCAATATCTTCAAAATATGTTTCATGGTATTTTGCTAAAATAAAATTAATGTCTCAATATTTTATTATAAATAAAATGTAAATTTTTTTCTAACGTTATATTCTATAATTTCTTTTTTCAATATCTCATACTTGAGGCAAAATGTCAGTGATATTAAAGAAAAATATGTTTATTCAAATTAATTTAGAGAGCAAAATAAATTCTAGATAATAATAATATCCGTTGGTTTTATTCCATTTGAAGTATTCACATATTTTATTTTTTTCTAAATCAGGAAATTTAAACCAATATTCGTTTTTCTCTCTTTATTATTAAGATTCGTTTTATTTAATAAAATTATTTCCTACTCGTTTAGTAAGTAAGTTGTAAAGTTTATGTATTTTAAAGTACATCACATAGATTGAAACACATTATACTATTAACGATTAATTTTTAATAGAAAAATGCAATATTCACACAAAAAGGAAGTGCTAATAACTAATCTCACTTAAAAATAATTGATTAAGGAATTAATATATGCTTCTCCTTTCGTAGAAAAAAAAGGAATGTCTTCAAATACTACAGAAAAACATCAAGTTTTCACAAAGAATAGGGTGAAGTCATGAAAAAGTATATGTACCTACTATATTGAAAATTTTGTCATAACCAGCTCTCCAAATATGCCTGTTAGAGAGTTATCTATAAAATAAATTTTACTTTAATCTGTTACTTCCTACTCATTACATAAGTAAGTTGTATATTTTTTATTTCTGCCAAGTAGAGGGTTTATTGAGTGTGTTTATTTTATACTGCATATACTTAACAATTTTTAAATTATTAACGAATTACAAAATTTAATTATTTTAAATTTACTCACACAAATAAAATGTTTAAGTGAGAATATTTGATGCAGATAAAAGAGTAAATATTATTTTAAAGTACATCACATAGATTGAAACACAATAAACTATTAACAATTAATTTCTAATGATAAAATGCAATTTTCACACAAAAAACGAAATGCTAATTACTAATCTCACTTAAAATAATCGATGAAGGAATGAATATATGTTTCTCCTTTCGTAGAACAAAAAAGAATTTCTTAAAATACTACAGTCAGTCATCAAGTTTTTAAAATGAATAGGGCGAAGTCATGAAAAATAAATGTACCTACAATATTGAAAATTTTATTATAACCAGCTCTCTAAATATGACTTTTAGAGAGTTATCCATAAAATAAAGTTGACTTTGGTCTGTTATAAACTATACACACATCTGCGGTACCAATTTAGTTAATTATTATTTATTTATTTTTTGTGTGAAATGAGTAGATTCAATTTCTCAAGTTCTTATGCAAATTCACAAATAAAAATATTATTTTTCTCTTAAACGTATATTACAATTGAATGAAAATCTCTTTCAGGCGAAATTTTGAGAGTTCTAAAAAATAATTTATAGCATAAAAAAGAGTACTGAAGATAAAACAAGAATCTATTAATTAAACATTTATCTAGTTTATGGATTTGGTATTTGATAACGTGAATAGGACAAAATTGATTTAAAACATTAAATTATTAAGTGCCTAACTTGAACTGCTTTCAGGGCTACCGAAAGTACCGGTTCCAATTTGTCTCTATTTAAACGGTCCATAGAGATTAGTTATTAATTGATTACGGGGTGATCAGATGAATGGCGCTAGAGCCTTTCTAACTTATTATAAATAAATAATATATGTTAAGTATCAATTTTATGAACAGCAAGCTCTTCATATTTTATTACAATACGACATTAGGTACTAAGGGTTCTACCTGGGATGAAACCTTCAAGCAATCTTGCTGGGACTAAATTACTCGTATGATTCAATAAGACTACGCTAACGGTAAAGACGGTGAAAAATAAATATATGGCAATATATTAGAACCTGGATAGGGTTCCTACAACTATGTCACATCGGACTGTTGCTTGTAGGGCATTGTAATATCTGATCCAATGGAAATATTAATGGTTAATCTGGATCATTAGTTGAGTTGGTTCCAACATTGTATATGCTTCTAGCGGAGAGTAAGACAGTTGATGTTTGTAATAGAGTAAATGAGAGATCACTTGAACATTTAAAAATTAACGTATGCAAAATCCGTATTATTTTAGACTGTGGTGATTTCTGCCGGTTTTGGGCTGTATCACAGAGAGCTTTTATTTAAACTATACTAAGGAAACACCACAGATCTAATGTTTAGAGAATATTCGGTTCAAGATATTGAAGTAAATGTTGGTAATTTTTATAACGAAAACAACATTTTCAAAATTTAAAACATATGTATGAAAATAGGCATAAAAGTCGTTTCGGTTTTATCATGCCCAAAATACCTAATAGTATTTCAAGAAAATATTCTTATGATTTAGAGCATATCATAGAACCATTTCTAATTGTTGAAAGAGGCAGCAGAGTACCTAAATATTGCTACTTATGTACATCAGGTTAGGAAAGGCTGTTGTAAATAAATGGGCAAACAATAAAGTCGTTTGTCGAATATAATAAAAGGAAAAAACCTAATAACAATATGTGGTTAAACTCGTCTATATTAACAGATGGGAGTCTAGACTGATACTAATTTCACAAGTTCAAATTTTGTTTTATAATAATTTGTATTTTTTACAAATAAAACTATTTTAATAAATAAATTAAAGTTTTCGAATTATCCAAATAAATATTAATTTTACAACAGTGGAGAATCACTGAATGGGAGTAACTCACCACAAATAATCCTATATTATTTCTGGAAAATAAAATTAGGAGATAGTGGTAGCAGGTAAAATTCCGTTATTGTTGCGTATTGGAAGTCACTGAATACCATACGTCGTAAACTATGGATATAAATGGTTTTTTCCTCTAATAATTGCAAATTTTTACAGTTAAACGGTCTTTGCAAACACAAAGAAAATGCGTCACCGTCTGACTACCTTGAGATTAATTTGTAATTTGTGAATATTTCGGAACAGAAAATCATAAGAGGTTCATTGTAATGAGTACAGGCTTAACAGTTCTGATTAAACTACAAATACTTCGCGTAGGCTACGGTTTAGATCTCACTCATTGATGATTCATATCTGGTCTATTTTGTACCCTATGGCTGTTAAAGTATTCGAAGGCTAAGGATATTTTTTTATCTCTTTCTCATTTCCTTACAGAAAATGATCGAAATATATGTTTACCCTTTAATCAAGAAGAAGATAAAATGTAATACTAAATACTTTTGTATTATAATTTCAATATAATTCATTTTAAACAGTTTAAGAAATAGTTATTTATGAAATTATTAAAAGTAATAAACAAATTGTGGTTTTAATTTTTTCCATTAATTGAAAATAAATAACAATAACTAATAGCCTATATGATAGGTAACTAAAATGTATTAGATACGAGAGAAAAGCAGAGACATGGAATGGTATGATTTAATTTAGCATTTAGCGTGATGTTACCGCAATTATTACGGTCGGTTTTAGTGAGACAAATTAATAGCGGTTAATTGCCAATATCGGTGGAAGCAGCTGTGGTAAATTAATTATAAATGATTCCAGTACAATTGTTGTTTCGTTCAAAGGTTTTCTCATTAATTTCATAGTTTTTTGATACGTTGACTAGTAATTTTATATTTATTCAGATAATATAGTTTATTAGATTTATGTGTTTGTATTTGTTATTTATGTGTATACTCTTAATTAATTTCTTAATATCTGTTAGTATTGCTAATACCCTGACTATATTTATCTACTCAAATTTAAAGTTTGCATTTTGAATTTAAATTAAAAATATATTATAATGGTATATGTATATACTATAATGACAGTTGTATGAAAGAGTTCAGGCATATAATTACTACATATCACCATATGGTATGGATTTATTAATTATTTTTTATAGTACAATAAAGAACAAGTAAACCCTTTTGAAAAATAATAAATTAATTGATTATTTTATATTTCATTTAATTTAATTAACTCAAAAATCCCAGTTCAAACAAAACACATCAGCATTTCCATCATTATCAATTCAAGTGTCACTTTTTTTTTTTTTTTTAATACGAATATATGCAAATAATAATTAAATATTTTAATCTATAAATTCAATAAATTGCTATTCCCTCTACATATATTACTCATTTAGATTTAGGAGGAATTATAAAACCATGAACCATGTGTTTTATAAAACCAAAAAAAGTTATTAGCTTAGTCGTTTTTTTAATATGAAGTAAAATTATATATTTCTGTATATTACATATTTCTCAAATAATGTTAACAAAAGTCTTGTGGTTATTTTGTTTTGTATATCAATAATAAGTTATAGAATGATTGCATTTTTTATATATGTTATATATTTTTCCCGTTTATATTGTTAGAGGAATGTAATAACAAAAATGTCGTTACAAAAATGTAATTACTAATAAAATGGCATTATGAAAAAAACTTATGATTCATAAAAAATAGAAATGTTACCAAATAAAAAACTAATGTTACCCAACCTCTATTTCAGTCCAATCATCCTGCAATTATGTTATAAACAGAAACAAACAAATTCTACAAAAAATAAAATTTTAAAGGGGTATCCAGATGTGGAATTAGTTATGGGGCTCAGTTATATGTGTGTAAAACTTATCGAAAGGTGGATGGAGAAATAAAAATATATATTTGTAATAAAGTTCGGTGTCTGCCTGAATACGCCCCTAACTCTGTTCTATATTATACTTGAAAACTGGACTATACCTTATATTCCTGCATACACTAAATAATAATTTCAGATATATTATAAGATGTTTAAGCATGTTATATAACAGATCTAAAAAGTTTACCATGCAAGATCTAATTGACAGGAAGCTATTTAAGTGTGAGCATTGGAATCATATTGAAGTAAAGTATAATTTACCTTCCATAAACTTGTTACATGAACTTTTAAATATGAACAATATTTTTGCTAAAGTATAGGAGCCACTGAAACAGGGTTACAAAATAAAAGTATCTAACAGCAGTAGATGGGAACTCTGAACTGGAATATTTCAATGATTACATGAGTAGCCAACTTAACTTCTCATTAATCAAGTAGTTTGTAAAGCAATAACGGAATTGATTTATTTAAATAAGTACTAATTTTCCGTACCATTTCTTTCCGGATAATTGGCGAGTTTAGAAGGTAATATTTTCGGAGAACACATTGTCAAGGGTTAAATGAAATGAATAATTCAATGGTTTCAAATGGACAGATTTAAGCTGCTATTGTAAGTGTGTATAAGGTTTAGATAAGGTTTAATTATTATTTTTTAAATTTTCAGTAGACTTGTCACTGTTCTTTGTAAAATAATGTAAATTAGTATTGTTTTATACTTTTGTAAGAGAAAATAATATGTCTATATTTTATCTACTTTCCAAATTGCATTTGTCTGTTTAGTCAAGTTTACTATATCCATAATTGCACTTTTTGATAGCAATTGTTCAAATTTCGTTGTTTGATTTTATTATTATAACTTTAAACTTATATGTGCTTAGTATTAATACTTAGTATTAGTATTAATACTCCCCTTAATGCTTAGTATTAATACTCCCCTGATAGCCTTAGCCCATCGGGATAATTCTATTCAGTATAGTTGTCTGCAAGAAATTGAAAATTTCATTGTTAATGTATATGTCAATTTGAAAACTATTATGTATTTATGTTCAATTATTACAACAATATTATTATATTCTGTCTAATATTGTGTTAACTATTGCAATATAGATATAATACTTATAACTATCCAAAGAGAAATTTTAATACTAAAGGGATTTTTTTAGTATTGCTAGAATTGATGTTTTGTAAGTCATGTCTGTCATTTTGCCTCTAACCAGCAACATAATAGTTTTTTATATTTTAAATTTATATACTTCATCTTCTTTATATATATGTGTATAATAAATATAACGATGAAATGTAATGGTTAGTACAATTTACAGCATTTGTGTTGTGTTACAGAACAAGATTCCTTCTCAGAATAAGACGTGGCTTCTCTCCGTACCTTCTTTCCGTAAATAAATATTGACATTTTAATTGCATTGTTCTTAAAAATCAATTGTTTAGAACCAAAAAAAATTTTTATACATACACAGACACATATATATGTAAGGGTATATATATATACATTTATGTATATACATTAGATGAGGGTATATATATATATATATATATATATATATATATGAGAATCTTTTTTTAATTAATTTCCTTATTCTTTCCCATTGTTCAAAACAAATTCTGTGAATTGGAATCCGACTAAAGTAATATAAATATGCCCTTAGGGTTTGTATGCAGATGCATGTGAGGATAATCACGAAGTCATTGAACCTACTTATATTTGCGTTGCATAAATATAATTGATTTTTGTTTGTGTAAAATTGTGTTTTAATCATTTGTTTATATTTGAAATGTTTAAGGTACAATAAATCTATTGCCAGTATAATGCAGATATTCGTCAATTTTTAGGTTATACCTTGTCTAAAATATTGTTTGTTAATCATTAATTGTAAAAACCATTGTAAGTTATGTAATAGCATTTCTTATTCAGTTTATATCTGGAAACTTCTTCTTTTTTTTTTTAATTAAAGCAACCTGAGTACCACTAATTATGAAATGTGACCAAATGTACTCCTTAAATCTATTCTTTTTATGAAAATAGTTACAAGATGAATCATTTATGGGTAAGATGTATTCACAAAATATCTGATGATGAAAAATCACAGCATAATCTATGCCCAATGGGGCTTGAGACTTGGTGTGGCTTTAATAAAGCTATAGATCCCAATAGAACGTACAGCGAGCAATATAGTTTACAACATGAAATCATGACAACAATGAACAAAAAAACACGTTCTTGTTAATTCTAGTTTTTTCGAGAAAATGTCTTCATAAGTGTATTTTGTACTATAAAAACTTCATCTTTTGTACCAAGTACAAACATTAAATTTGTCGTTACTTCAGCTATGACAGAAGAATTAGGTATATTATAAATACATTGATGGAGTATATTTCAAACTTCTTTTTAGGTTGTTTTTAACGTTTTACGTAGATGCACTACACTATTCTAAAAATTTCAAACTAAATAAATTATTGGAATTTACTTTTTTATTACCAAATGGAATGTACATTGTTAACTTATGTGAATCAAATAGAAAGTATTGTTATGTTTTTAACTTTTTTATTTACTTTTTTTTAAATATTGGACCAAAAAAATAATGATTTTGGAAGATTTACGCCATTACAGGACCAACAGTTTTATATAATTTCATCAGAAATTGTTACAGTCTTTGACTTACGGATTGGACGTTGACCACGCAAATCGTTCATTAATATTTCTTTGCCTTCAACAATTAATTTACATTTTGTGTAAATCTAGGTGATTTTACCATTTTTTGTAATCACACTTTTTATTGTACAAAATTATGTGCACATAATATAGATTAAAAATATGAAATTATCAGCAAATATCTAAATTTGTTTTTAAAAAACGTAAAATGTACTAAATATATGAATTTTAGTCAGGAAACTATTAATTGTAGACAACCTTTGATAAACATATAAATTTGAAAATTTATGTTAAAAATATACAACATTTCAACCGAAATTTATTTTGGAAAATACGACTTGATTGTGACATTTTAGGAGTTTAAAACAACTATCTCGATAACCATTATTTTATTACATTATTGTACTGGTTAATTTTAAGCTATTTCTTCTTAATACGAGAAAAGTTTTCAATATTTTAAATCAATCAATATATACTGTACGTTGAAGTTCTAGTTTGTTACCTGGAATTCATCACAAATTCGTTAAGGTGAAACAAAAAATATGGGGGGATTACCCCAAATATTTGTTTGGAACGTAAAAACTAGTCAATATCCAAGTTATTTTAAGAATAATAGTAATGTTTCTCTGTTGATAAAATTATTGTTAAACGAATCACAATATCTTTCTTTTATCTACCTTTAAAAACATAAATAAATAATAACTACACTCTGGTCATAATAATTACAAATACATCAGTTCTATGAATCTTTTCCTTATTAGGAAGTCTTATCACCTATTTTATTTACTTTAGTGGCTAATTTAATTAGCACTTTAATGAGTTATTAATTTTCCGACAGCTGAAAAAATAGTTTTAGATTGGTATAGGCATAAGTGAAACATGTTGATGAGTATTCTAAAACTGGGTTATGCCACTTTGGAATTAAAATATTTAGTATCCAAACAATCCGAAAAAATGTTTTTAATCATACTAATGTTTCAGTCCGACAATTTGTTTGATATATAAATAAAATATTATGAAATGATCAAATTGAGTCTGATTTGTTTGTTACGAAACTTATAAATTGATTTAAATATGAACTAAACCTCATCAATAATTCAACGTTATCCAAGTTATGTAATCAGATTTGAACTTGGATTGATGTTTAATAAAATTAGTTGGCAAGGAATATCGAAAAGCTTTGTAACCGCACATTGGTAAACTATTTAATTAATCTAGCTGTAAAATAAATCACTCCCAATGTTGGAGAAATCCAAGCTTCCTTTTCGTTTATTGTGTATCATGACAAAGTTACTGCATTTATAACATAGTTTAAACTTTTCAATAAACTGAATTATCTAAATAATTGAATACATTAATAGAATGTCATATTCCTATAATGTCCTATTCCCATTCACTCTAACTAATAAAATATAAACATTATTATTATATTATATGATTGTCCAAATAAAAATAGAAATTATATAAGTGTAAAACAGCTTAACATATATATATATATATATATATATATTATTGTTATTGAGTATAGTAATATATATATATATATATATATATATATATATATATTACTATACTCAATAACTAATACTTTTTATGTTGTACCTTATTAATCACTATAAATAACTTAATTAAAAATACGTCATCTCTAATGCTCGATTAATTTCTATGAAATCTTAATAAAGACGATAGTTTTTTTCAAAAAGTAACTATTATATATTTGAGTTGCCTGCAATGTCACGTTATTAATTATATTTTCTTAAAAGAATAACAAATTACTATATTTGATTTAAGAGACATTTTTATAACGGCTATTGACTTGGATGTTCCCCGCGCGATAGTCATATCTTAATCAACTTTAACATAATCGAGATGATTTTTTTTTGTTATGGGCTATGATAACCTCCGTCCAAGGCCTCACCGACGTCGACCTGAGGGTCTTTTACCGCCCCAAGTTCCATCACACACCCACTCAGTAACACCTGTCATCCTTATAAAGGAAAGATGCTACCCATAGGGTTGTCTAGGATGGTTTCCATCTCCTTCCCTGGAGGGCCTAGAGAGTATAGCCTGTATCGTCCTAACGCCTCACACTCTAAGAGAATGTGTTATGTGGACTCTTCAGCCAAACCACATTTCCTGCAAGTATTATCTGCAGCCATCGCTTATCTTGTGTAGGTGTTTTCTGAGGTGACAGTGGCTCCTTAAGAGCCCAACCACCCACCTCATGTTATCCTTTCTAAGAGAAATAAGTTGCTCAGCATGTTTCTTGCGTGGTCTAAGTATCATCTTTGCATGTCTACTTGTAGTTGAATTTGTCCAGGCCTTATTCATCCCCTGGCGTATCAAGTGTGTAAGAGGGTGGATTGTATCACATCTCTTCATATAAATTTATGAATATTCATTTTATCATGAAGTATTAAACATTTGATTTATATTAGAAGTAGGGTAATAATGTTTTACAATTTTATTTTCTTTGTTTGTCTGTATTTTATAAATATATATACTATAATATTACTGATACCACCTAATGTTTATATTAAAAGTAACATGACAAGATCTTAAGCATTCATTAATTCAATTCATATTCCTTTACTCTGATATTGCACTAGTTCCGAGTTAGCATTAGTAGATAAGACTTTTGTTACTAGTTAGATGAAACTTATTCTACTTAATATAAAAATGAAAACACTTTAAGAAAATGGATCAATTTATGCTTCAAATAATTAGTACACAATAAGATTGGATTTCTTTTTTAAATATGTGATATAATGAATTTCATGCAATAATGATTAGAATATTACTTGATACTAACATTTAAATAAAGCAAGTATAGACATAACACAAAACATTACCCTTAATCCTTATTTATTTAGTTGTCCTATTTTAATCAAATATACATATTTATAACATCAAATATTTCAACTTTTACTATATAATCTGATTATTACTTCACTTAAAGACAAACAAAATTAAATACTTTAAAATTTTGTTTAGTTTACAATTTTTCATTAAAAACAGGTTGTAAATGTGAATACAATACAGGTTGTAAATGTAAATACAAAACAGGTTGATACTGTTGTATACTAAGATAGAATGAACGGCCAATTGTATAAGGAAATATTTTTAAGCTTTACACATGACAAATTAGGAGTATTTCTCGTAACGAACATTGAATTGTATTAAAATAAATTTTGTGTAAGCCATTTTACATTTGATTAAAAGGAAAGGCTAAACTGCAATATTTCATGATGAAGGAATCCCAAATTATTCTTCAAGTTTTTTTTCTAATAATTTATAATATCTAACCGATGATGACTGCAATTGTTTTTAGCTTTGAAACCACAACAAAAATTATTAGGGGTTAATCCAGAAACTGATTTGACAATTACTACACACACAGTAATAATTTTTGTTTATATTGACCGTGGTCGATTTACACATTAAAAAAAAATGAACTAATTTTTAACATGTGGTAGTTATACTCTATTTGGTTTCCTTGAATATGTTCCATTTTTACATTCCTCCCTAAAAATATTTAAAAAAAAGATTATTAACTTTTATGGATAATTTATTATTTATACCAATTTCATTCTTTCTTTGACTTTATTTGGTCGTAATTGATCTTTGTCATTGCTGACCATTCTAATATAGCTATCATTAATATTTAAAATTTGTCCCTTCATATTATTTTACATGCAATTGTCATTATTATTAGTCTACATTAATTTTCGATTGTTCAGTATGTTTTATGTGTTGTTGAATAGAACTATTTCATTAAGTACATTAGAACTATATATGTACATAGACTTAACTTATATTGTTTGGTGTCTTACATATTTTTATCACGAAAGAAATTTTGTAGAAGCATACCCGTAAAAATATGTCACTTTTATTTTAGGTGATAACTTGCCTCAGAATATAGGGAACATTGACGATATATATAAAAAACATAAAATATTTTTGTTTGTATGGCAAAACATCCTCAGTTTATAATGATAAATATTTTTTAATCAACTTGTTAAATATTGATTTCCAAATCGTCGCCAGACTTAAAAATTTAACTAAGCAAACATATAAAAAATCGATATAGAAAAGAACCTAATTCTCTTTTTCAAATCGCTATTTTTCATCAATTACCTTCAGCATTATAAGTAAGAGAATTTTTAAAATAAATGTTTGTAATCAGTTCTCACTATGTTCAAAACAAAAAAAAACAAAATACACTGCACCATATTTATAAATAAAAATACTTACTCATTCAGTTTTTTTTTTTTTTTAATTGAGCTATTAGGTCAATTAGAATTTATATTGGAAATTCTATTTATATATTTTAAACAACAGTCAATTATAGCATTATATATATATATATATATATATAATTATGTCTTAACCAATTGACGAATAAAAAAGCACGCTCTATATCATTACACTTGTAGTAAAATAGACTGAGTTAGGTGTACTAGATTTGAGTCCATTCACGTCCATTAATTTGTGGATATTATAAAGGCCTTATAAATATCATTAAGATAACATAGAATAATTTCTTATGAATAAATCATTTATATAAGTTGGTAGTAGTTTGAATTATATCGACTATCAGTTTCACATAGTACGAGTATTGTTCAAAAATGAACTATTACATTTTCAATTTATTAAAGAATGAAAATCAGTCTTAAGGTTGTTTTTTTCACTGAACAACATTTTGTAAACAAGTTTCGGTGCTAAACATGAACGTTACTATTTTTTATTTATTTTGAATTTATTCCTATAACTTTAGTAGGCCTACTTTAGAAATAATATGAAATTCACGTACTACTGAAATCATATTTAACATCTAACAAATATGAATTGAAAATACTCTTGCCAGGAAAACTTAAATAAACGATGTCTCATGTTGCTTCATATAAATAAAAATCTTAGTTCCATAAATAGATTTTTGAAAATAATTCAGCTTAGTTTCCAACTACTGGATTTTGCAATACTTATTGTTACACATAGATAAATAATACATGTGATTGTATTACATAAGTATAGACCACAATATTTATTGTTGCGTATTCATTATACTTAACGATATTCTAATTTTACATAATTTCCATATTAACTGATTTTGCAACACGTATAATGTTCCGTTTAGCTGCTCTATCGACCCAACACCGCTCCCAGGGTTAGTGCTAATATTTTAACTTGTAAATAATCTGATTACTTAAATCTATCGTTATAATAGAATCTAAAAAAAGTTATTAACCATTTTGTCGACATTTTATAACTTTATAAGTAGTTATTCCATAATATTTGTGTCTAAGCTGTAACAGCTAACAAAATTTAGTTTATAATTAAAATAATGTTCACTTACATTATTTAAAAACGGTTAACATTTACCCAATAAACTGTCAAACAATTTTAAAATGTAATTTCTTACATTACTATTATCTGAAAACACATAACTGACAATAAAGTATTGATTAATTTACGTATGCGAAAATAAATATCCAAATAATCAAGATTTAGAAATACATCTTTTAAAGAGGTATACTAAATAAAATGTTTTTAAAACAATGCCGTTGAAAACATTATTGTATAGCTACACTGCTATAGAACATAAATATTGAACATGACGTGGGGTTAAGGTATTTTTATCTTACAACAAAATATGTATAACAATGTTCCATATTTTGGGCAGATTGTGGTACATCAAATTATTGATCAGCACATACTGGCTATATTTCCCTATCATTATATAATCAGAATATGTTCGACTCACATCCTGGGCACGTGCTCATAAATGATACACTTCTACCTAACATGCAAGCATTTACTGGCCTGTTTCATTATACTTAAAACATCTGAATATGTTACATACACATCCTAGGTACTTGTTTAAAAGATGCTACCTTCTATACAACATGCTTTAGTAAAGTATTCCTTTTTATTAACTGAATATATTTGATTCTCATGTTCGCCTAAATCTAATCTTATACACATGTTTTACGCATGGATGTAAGGTATATAACAAAGAAATAAAACTCTTCTAATTTCATTCAAAGTTGAGAAACTCGTTCTCTCTTCTAACAATAGATGAACGGTAGTTTCCTTGAAATGTATTGACATCTGTACCGGAACATTTTTACCTGTTTTAAAAAAATAATATGTACTCAAACTTTCAAACGTTTTAAATGTTGTTGTCATATCAGTTAAAACTGTAATAATATTTCAGTCATTGATTTATTTTACATATATAAGAATAAAATCAATGTTTTCTATGATTTTGTTCAACAAATATGCTGAGCACGGTAATAAAATATAAGAAAAAGAATATTTTATTCACGTGCTACACATTATTCATTAGCGTAATATATACATTTTTTCTTTGACGGAAATGATCCCAGGTGGTTCCTCATATATTGGTACTTACTGAGCACAATGACACTCTGTCAGCATGTCCTAAAAATATATTGTACTATCTGAATAGTACATTGATTTAACTGTTTATACGTAGGGTTATTTCTTAAAACGGAGATGGTGGGGGTGGATACTATCTGTAACACAAACAATTAAAATTATATCAACCACAATACAAAAGCAGTAACGTATAAAGAAAAGAGTTTTAAAAATTATAGAATAAACATGTACAGTATTCAACTTTATGTTTTATAATAAACATGTTTGAACTAAGAAATTAATAAAAATATTATTTTAAAAACCTGATTAGTTGTTAAATACAGTTCGAACACATTTATTAATTAGTAATATTATTAAAATTGGTTAATGTAATACGTAATGATTTCGCAATGATAAATTCAAGGAACATTAGTATATACATTTTCAAATATAATTAAGGTATCCGGTTTTTAAAATACAATATTTGTATAAATTTTGGTGAATAAAATATATGTATATGTTTAATGTAAATAATTCTTTTGTTACTTTTTGGTCAGTGATTGATATTAAGTTATTCTACCATGCTAGATGGGTGTACTGAATTATGAATTATTGTTCAGTTACTAATTAATTACACCATAGCAGATTTAACCTAATATACCATACGTACAGTATGTACATTGGGGAAGACATAGCTTAGACACATTGTGCTAAAAGAAATCCTACTATCTTAAACCTTCTAGTACAAGGATTTGTTTTCCAAACCCAGTATTTTTCGTGGTTGATTATTTTGAAGACATTTCAAATGTAAATAGTATTTTTAATTTAAAACATGACACAACTTGTACTTCGTTTGTCTCGTTTAAAAATGTTGGCCTAAATGAAAAACATTTTTATTTACTATTTTATATACTATGACTTAACAATTTATTGGCAGTAACATTTATTTTACCAAAGAAATAAGAAAGTATTAGTTATCTTTTCCAAAATTGTCCTATATGTGTACGTATTATAACTTTTATATATTAAATTATTTTATAATATCGGGAAATTAAATATCCTTTAATAAATTGATTCATTATTGTAGCCCTTGCACCATTGAAAATTTCAACATTGTTGTTGAAACGGTTTGTTTTAAGAAACATATTTTCTACAAAGAGTCTTCAATTTTTACTTTTATTTTCAAAATATGTACAAAAAAAGAAAGAAAAGTGATTTTATTTTCGGTTATAAAATGTCGATTAATATTAGCTGTAGATGACACTAAATATTTAAATCTTTTCCAAAAAAACAACATATTTCTGTCTTGATACAATGTCAAAGATTCGAAAACAAAATGATCTGTTGTAGCCTAAAAAGGAACAACAGCGATGTTTTATCAAAAGGATTAAGACCACCAAACATAAATAGAGCGTAAAAAACTCACGTTCCAGGTTTTATAAATAAAGTAGTTATGTTTAATATATTTCTACGTTCTAATACACATTCTCTGCAGAAGAAGATACACATATATCCAAATGGAAACCGAACTAAAGCAAACATTGACACAGGAGTGGTTACAGCACAGTTTCGTGATTTAATTAATAACTCTACAAAGGCCGTTGCTATGGTAATATAACCAGCTTTGACAACTGGCTTTGTAACAATTTGACTGTTTGAACATTAACTAACACCCCCAATTTCTAATGAATTAAATAATATATAAATAATAAATAAACTTAAGGGCATATTATATACTTCATATATGTATACAATATTTTTATTTTAAAACTACAAGAAACGTGTTATTACATATTGTACATAGTTTTTATCAAAATATTTTTATGTAAATACAAAATATTTACAGTTGTTTTAATTAAAAACAAATATTGCAACTGGATGATAAGTAGAAATATAAGATTATTATTAGCTATTAATAAAGGAGTAAAGATAAACCAACAAAACACAATAAAATCTCACGTTTTTGTAAAAGATTTCACTCTATTGACGATACAAACACACTACAAAGTTTTTGATTTTGAATAACGATTTCCAGTACTATATATATATTCATTTCAGATAAAATATGTGCAGCTTTTTCGGTTCACTCATTAACTCACTGATTAAAAGAGGCCATATTTTGGTTTGCTTACAACTGATGTGTCAAATTATATCATATTTAAATTTGGTATCTTTAATATAATTTAAAATCATTATTGTTTATTTGATCATGTATTCATTATTAGATCCTTAATAAATAAAATAAAATAAAACAATTTAATCATTATATTAGACAGTTTCGTAAATATTTGAAAATAAATAAATATTCAAGTACAATGGCTTGTATCCTGTTTCAATATTTTACATTTGTGAAGTTAAATTATTCGATTATATATTTGTAACTAAAATATAAGTAACGAAAAAGATTAACAAAAAATATGGTATAAAAAATATTGAACTTGACTTGTAAGATAATATTGGATTTAATATAACTTGAACACAAGGTCTTACAAGATTTACTTTTACTTAAACACACGTGTTTTAACGACAAAGTCGCCATCCTCGGTATTGAGCTACAATATATAAACTATAACTTAGTTTGTAACACACGTTATAGTTTAGTTATTGTAGCTCATGTATCACTAAGGATGCCGTCTTTGTCGTGGAAATACGTATGATTAAGTAAAAGTAATTTTTCTGTGATAATGAGTTTTAATCAATCTAAACGTATATGGGTGAAACAAAATTTAATGTGATAAGAAGATTACTTATCTGTCCTACAAATAACGTAATATAAACGATTCGACTGGTGAAATTCGCCTAAACTCAGAACGTTGTTATATATACTGCGTAAAATAAATTAAGTGTTAATGTAAAACCAATGAATTTAATAAATAATTCTATTTTTTTTTACTATTGTTTATAATTAGTTTGATTATATAGTAAAATGGTTAATGAATTATTTATATGTCACATATTATCTATTTCTAGTTATCTAAAACTAGTATGGCGCATGTAAAGTTTTCAGTTGATTTTAGCAAGGTATTGATGAAGATACATTTATATCTTTAATACTTCATTTGATTAACTTCGATTGCAGTTATTTTAGTAATATGAGTAACAAAAACTTACCCCGATAAACAAAGTAAATATATATGCTAAATCAAAACTATTACAATACAATTTTACTAATTTAAACATTTTGTATTTAATTAGAAAACTGACTCTTTAGATGAAAACAGGATAAAGTTCATTATAGTTATTACACTAGAAATAGTCGATAAAATTAACTTTTATACTCTATTTCAATAACAACGTTGATCACGTTTAGTTAAAGTTTATTTAAACTATAATTCCAATACACAAAATTAAAGTATTACACTAATTACAACACTTCTTTCGTCAGCTAAATAAATATCATAAAATTAGCTAAAATATCTCCTAAAGAATTTATTATATTTATTATATTGAATTTTTATTTTATGGAATGCATTCTTACAAATTCAAAATATAGTCAAAATATTAAATATTCCTAGCACATAAATTACATGTACCTGAATTGTAATAGAACGGATATGTTTAAATAAATGATATAATTATATTTAAATATATATGTTCAATTAAATAATTGGAAACAATATTTCAAATATATGCTGTAATTAATTAAATGTTTTGAAATTATATTATGTAATAACAACATTGAAAAACCATTATAACATAAAATATATTATTTACACTCTAAAACACTTATTAATGATAAGATTTATGTTTAAGAAATCATCACTTTCATTTCAGTATATAATAGCACTAAAAATGCTGACATAGTAGTAACTAATTTATGATTTTTATTGTTCGATTTTTTCGTTATTTTGAACTGCTGATGACAAAAAAAAAAGCAAAAAAAAAAATAGTACAAGTTGTATTATTCATTGTAAAAACAGTAACAAAAATCCCCACGACAAACCTTTAACTCAAAAAATTACAACCGTTTATCGTCATAGTCTTTTTGTTCAATTATTATTTCAACAAACTTTTTGTGTTAAAATAGTTTTAGAAATAACATAAAGATATTTTATCATCAAATTACAAGTGTAATAACTTTGGAACATCAATCGAAATAAACAAACAAAATAATATTATTTAATTTACTAACGTTATTTAATAAAAAATATATATTCGAAATAAATACAATAGTAAAAAAATCTTTCAAATAGAAAAATCACTAAAGTTTTAATATCCAAAAATACTTTGGTATTTGACATTCTATTGTGTTGAAAAGATATACCTTTATTGATAGAGTAAATCATTTATTTTAGGTTTTGTAGTGTATTGTATTCGTGACAATAGAGACAATAATAATGTACTTACTCTAGTTCTAATAATTTTACTTCTTTCGTGTTACTGAATATGGGCTTGAACACTTCATATAATTAATCTCAAGAACCAAGTAGGATTAAAGATTTTCAAATAAACTTTATCCTTCGAAAAAGACATAATATTTCAAGTTTTTAATTATTAAAATTTTCCACATGTGTTTACTCTTGGGGGAGTTTATTACTAACTGTGCCATAAAAAATCTACCAATAAAAATTCAAAATTATTTGCCTTTTGACGATTTATACTTAAATGTATTAATCACAATTACACAGCGAATAATTTTAATTTACTGTTACAGAACACCAATTTATATACCGTTAGATAAAAGTTAACGGTTTATATAATTTAAATGTCTTTATTTGGTATCATTGTTGTGGTATTTAAGACATATCAAGAATATGCCAAAATAAATGATAATAAATCTATTCGATTAAAAATCGTAAAGTATGGAAAAGATCACACTGTTCACATCTGTACCTACGACAACTTTGATTGCAATCCAATTTTCCAAATTTTATTTTATTTTTTAAACACTAATTTAGTTTTGTATTCAACTCTGACATTTTTATCATTTTAGTTAAATTATTTACTTTTTTATTATCTACAGGTATATAATATTTGTTTATATCCTAACTCTTAAAAATAGCCATTTGACCTTGAGATGGTTGACTATTTCTATAATTTAACTTTTAAAGATACATACAATTTGATGTGGAAAGTTTTGTTTTCCGTCTGCCTGTTGGGTGTTGGTAAAATAAAATACTTTTTTCTAAATTAATAATATTATAATGTTTTATAACTTAGATCGGTAAATAATAGTATTTTATTATTATTATTATTTTTTTGCAATAAAATATATGAGTTTTTTTAAATCTATGCCAGAATTTTGAAACTTTTCAAATAGGGTTGTGTACTATTTGTTGTTTATAAAGCAAGTCTATGTGAGAATTTGATTGTTTTACGTTACAAATTTTAAAATTCTATAATATGAAGAAAAAAATTTTATCCTAAAAAAACATTTTTTTAAGTGATCTATGAACTTTTTGAAGCTTTACTCTATATTTTACTAAAATTAAAATTTTCCTGTGCTACGCTCTTCCATTTAAATTCCCTGTATCTCTAGAGACACTCTATTTATTCTCTAAAAAATTTCCATTATTCACAATATGTCATTTTGTTGTACCTAGAAATTTAACCTAATCCATTAGCTTATGCTATATCTGATTGGTACAGCGAATGAGAAAGTGTCTCTATGGCGTTTCCATTTACAAATATTGATGTATCTCTTGAGAGCTAATCCCAACAGCACTTTTTCAGCATCAAACCAATTTTGCTTTATGATATTCATAGTAAATGACTTCTGTCAAAACACTATGTAAAGTAAAAGTTATTCTATCGAAAGTCAATTATTTTAAATAATTATTAATTTTATCTTTCAATTAAGTTATTCACCTTTATTGACGTGAATCGGAGCGCAATATGTGAACAAACACGAACAGGCTCATTGTATCTGAGATATGTACAATTCGTAATATGATTTATGTGATATTATTGGTTTATTATACAAATTGTATTATAATTTTATTAAATTTCATTTATCCCTTATATTATTTTGTAAACAATGACTTAAAACTTTTATTAGTACAGATTAGAATATTTTACATAAAATGAAAAAAATTATACTATTTAAATATGAATAGTTTTAAACAGAGATTAAATTTTTTAAACTTCCTCCGAATCACTTATTGTTTGAGCCAGTAGTTATTTAGAGTTGAACTTTTCACATATATATTATGGAGTAAAATCAAGTATTGCTTACATATTGAAACTTTCAATAAATATTTTTATCTACTAAAGTCTATAGTTATGGAATCCAACTTGATTATGTTTTGAAGTTTTAATTTATTCACGAGTCGAAAAATATTTTGTAAAAAAGCACCAAAACAACGTACCTGAATAAATGAATTGATTACACAAATTATTTCAAACGAATTCATTTTATTCAAAAGCGCTATATTCCACAAAAGAACTAAATAATATACAATCAAGTGTACTATTATAAATCCTTTCTGTAATTAGATTTTGTATTACATGTTTTTCTATTTAATTCTTTTTTGTGGTTTTCAGTCCAAAATAACACGGTATGCAGAAGTATTATTACTAAAAAGTTGTTTGTCTCATAGCCACGCCTCCATATAAATATAATTATATTTGTCGTTTGATACACAAGCGTGTGCATAGAAAATATGAGATTACCATATTGTACTACTAATACCTAAGTCTTTAAGTGCTTTAGTAAATGGTCCGTCAACAGACTTATGCCCTACAGTATCACTAATAAACAAACGACGTTTAAATTACAATGTTTCGACGGTAACTGAAACATAACACGTTTAAGTTATAAAGTTAAAGAAATAATGTCATAAATTCTAGCAACACGTACAATGAACAAAATTTACGGGACATTCGTGTAATCATTATTCAAAGTTATAGATAAAGTTCTAGTTAAAGTTAGAAAACAGATTACAAAACTCACATTAGTTTTATCGCTTAATGCTACATGACTACGAATTCAACTTCACTGATTCATTCCATTTTGTATTTATTGAAGGTAAAATATATTATACATATTTAAAATAGATTATTAAAATTTAGTTTGCAATATAATTTTGTAAAAGTAAAAGAAAAGTTGGTAATAAAAGTTTATTTCAAATATTTTGTTATATATGTGTGTGATTATTATAATATTATTTATATCGTTTGGTTTCTTGTTATTTCTTTTGTATTTCATAAAGATTACTCAAACAACCATAATAAGAACAAAGCTCAGTCGACATAGTCGTTACCATGAGTTAGGGAATTTCCTTTCACTATAAGAACTGATGCGTAGTAAGACTTAGTTGTCCCAAGGGATTTCAACCTCTCTCCCTTAGCCACTAGAACAAATAATCATGGAACGAATTAACAAATCTAGAGTATCATAGTCGCAAAAAAAGTGTTTGTTTGATGTACAGTGAAATTGGAGTATAGTTATACAGGACGAAAGGTTTTAATTTGTAAAGCGGGTAAACTTAATTCTATAGTATTTATTGAATTATCTATGTTGCTTAGAAAATTACTTTGGTTATTTAGTTTTGTTTTGATTTAAAGTTTTATGAATAATGTTGATATATGTATAATACAGTAACCGTGAATTTATTTGACGTATTATTGCTGGTGTAATGCATTGGATAATAGCTATTTCGTAGTATGTGCAGACATATATTAAGAACATCTATTTGTATTGTTTTTATAACGCCCCTATTCTCTACGTTAAATAGCCTGACCATACTCAGCATCAGCTCAGTGATATTACGCAGTCATATATGACTCGGAATAAACTTCAGTTACGAAAACGGAAAAGTATCTAACAATGTGACAGTCCAGGAGACTTGATATCACCCCGTATTTGCAGGGTAACATTCTCTAATTAATTATCAGGGAATAAATAAACTAAAACCCAGTGAGCTTACCGCAACATCTGTACCATATAGTTAGACTACATATTCTATATTAGGTTTAACAAGTTGAATCAAACACTCCAAATCGTGATTTAATAAAACCCCAATATTATATGAACACCAATAAAATATTATTAATCATAACAAAATGTACTAACTTATTTTGCTTGAAATATAATTGCTAATAATGAAAAATTGTTAACAATAATGTCAAAAAATGATCAAATATTTATTTTACGTAATATACCTATAGAACTAAGAACAGTCTTAATTAAAGAAACATTGATTTGTATTAAAATAATTGTCGACCTCAATAAAAACTTTTTCAATATTTCAGTAGTGTTATTGAACACGTACAATTAAACTTAGTTAAAAAAACATTATTATTAATGTTTAATTATTGAAGTGATAGTATATCTCTTTACTCCTGAACTTCTACAATGACATATTGATCGTATTGAAATTAAAGTGGACATATGTGCACCGGGTATATTACTTGTTATAAAATACACTATTTAATTTTGTAGGAGGAAAATATTTAAATTATTATTACAACTAGCATTATTATAAAAAGTTATTACACTTGATTTGTTAAATAGCTTGCACATATCGTTATGTATTGGTATACGAGAACTAAATTGGAACACGCTGCTCCATTATTCAAAATCTTCTAAATTTTACCGGTTAGAAATTTATATATATTTAAAGTGTTAAGATTATTCTACAATAGAAGCGGAGGGAATTATACAACAGGGGGTGGAGGGAGGACTTTACGAAATGACTTAAACGTAGTTTTTCCAAAAACAAATTTAACAATTTTAAAAAAAATTTACTTATATCTTGCTCCAAAATTTTTTAATATGATGCCTTTAAAAATTAAAACGTGTACAAATAAAATCGAGTTTTGTAGATTCGTGAAACAATATTTATTAGAACAGGAGCAGGTCTATATGTTTTTTATCAGTAACCAGTGAGGGAGAATAAACTGGTAGTAAGTGACTGTATTTTATTCTTGAAAGCTCTCTTCTTCACCGGTATATGTATGTATGTATGTATATGTATATGTATGTGTATGTATGTGTATAGTTTTATTATTGTATTTCTATTTTTTTAGTGTTTTATGTTGATTTGAAATGGTTTGTCATAAAAGCCAAATCCTAGTTTTCTAAATGTAATTTGTGTGTGTATATGTGGGTCGGACTGGTCGGTCACATTGTTTCTCTCCCATCGAGCTATATTGTTAGAAATGTATAGAGTATTTCATCCCAAACAGGTTTTAACCTCGGGATGAAGTGACCCTTTGCTATTTTCTTGTAATACAGCAGGAAGTATTTTTTGTTATTATTATTATTATTATTAATATTATTGTTTATTATGTTATTATGAATTTTATTTTATATGTATTACATTTTATAATGTGAACAGTTGTCTATTTTATTATTAAGCATATAAGATTGTCAAATTTTTCCTGTTAAAATTATGTATAAAAGAGGGTCAAATAAATAAATTTTCATTTCATTTCATATTTAATTTACTGGTAACGATTTATCCCGTATTTCAAAATTTATTTTAACTCCGATATAAAAGTGTTAGCCTTTAAATGTAATTAGTTTAATTTATACAAATTTAATTTGAAAAAAAAAATGATAAAATGACATTATTCCAGTTATAATTCTATTATAAAATAGTAGTTACACAACTAACGTCGTTCTGTTCTATTGGAATAATCTCATGTTTAATTGATATTTAGTATCATAAATAAATTAAAAATTAATTTAGGACATGGCGTTTTTAACAAATACAAATTGGATGTAAATTACAAATATAATATTTATTTATTGGGTAAATATATTCAGAAAATATTAAATTAAATAAATTTCAACAATGTCATTCATATTCCTTTCATCAATCATAACTGAATACTTTAATAATTATGTGACAATACAAATAATAAAAATGATTATTATTCTGGTTTACATGAATTAAACCAGATTTACTGAGGATTCTGTTGAGACGATTATGATCAAAGATTCAACTAACTAATCCAAATTTATTTATTTAGTGTTTATAAATTTAATCATGAATTATGTCATCTACCCTCCATCACAATATTAAATATGATGATTATAAATAAATACCAAATTGATTGAAATATTGTTATAATTACTTTTTTTCTCTTTTTTTCTTTTTTTTTATATTCATTAACAATACGTTATAAGTGAAGAAACGACAATCGCCTCGATAATATATTAAGGAAAATTGGTTTAGAATTAATTTTTAAGCATTTACTTCGTTTCAAATATTTAAATACTACGCCAAGTTGAAAATTTTTTATTATAAAATATTTAAGTGCTCATAAATAAATAGTAGTTTTGTCAGCGCTGGACAAAAATTATATTTTGGAAATATGTATTTTGATGCAAGGGTAGGTGTTAATTTAGCGTTTTAACTTTTACTTGTATGAAACCAATTGATATTGGTTGGATTCATAAATTATTTATGACATAACAATTGAAAAACTGATAGGCATGTGGTATTTAAAAATACAAAGATTTTGAGTAAACTTTACTAACACAAATTTACAACCGATTGCATTATTGCATGTTTTTCTCTTTACATACTTTGAAATTAAAGTAGGACTTGACCTTTGTCTACGTAGCATAGTTTTGAAATAAGTTTAAACGTCTACTTTTATGTCGATCCTCAACATACATATCAAATAAGTAAACATAATTTTTGTTTTACAGTTGTAAAATTTAAATTTGTATATATTAGATAGTTCCAAACATCTACTAACATAGTTTATAACACAAATGGCTATCGTAGGAAAGCTTAATATTGTAATTCATGAGCTGCGAGTAATATATAAACAGTGATAATATGTAAAACATTTATTTAATATTATATATTCACAATAATAATCACTAAAACTATATTTAGTTTGTTAGAACGAGCACATATTATGAACACAAAAATACATATGTTGTCATATAATCTACTTGTAACGCATTTAACAATTTGTCACTTCATAACATGTGATAAAAGTTAGCCCTCATGAGACTCCGAGTCATCCATTACACTTTGTCAAGTTGCAAATATAATGTTTGGATCTCAAAATGATGGTTAACTCAATTTACCATGTAGGGTGGATTTGATCTAGTTACATAAAATTTAATTTATAGTGTGAAACAAAATTGTTTTATTTTCTGTT
The DNA here is from genome assembly GCA_963513935.1 of Aphrophora alni. Taxonomy (NCBI): domain Eukaryota; kingdom Metazoa; phylum Arthropoda; class Insecta; order Hemiptera; family Aphrophoridae; genus Aphrophora; species Aphrophora alni. Next base: position 136,220,846 of record OY740766.1, on the reverse strand, counting down.
TTAATTTATCAAAATAATAAAATAATTCGTTTGTTAACAAAATGTTGTTATTATGATATTTTATTTACACTCTTTAAGAATAGCATATAAAATTTGTGTAATTTGAAACCGATTTCAATTATCTGTCTTTAATTTTATGTATAATTACTCTGGTAATACATAATTCGCGTGACTTCTGTAGTTTTTCAATATTGTTGTATTATATTCACATGTTATTAAACATAGCTAATGTAATAAATGTGAAGGTAGACATGATTATAAATACATGTCAAATGCCTATTCTTGTCAAACATATCATCCAAATTAATTCCTAGGTGCCTGAATTCTCAAGCCATCTGAACTTGTCAGCGAAAGATGACTGGTCCTTCAGTACACTTCACAGAGACACTACGTTTTGAAAACATTTATAAGATCGAAGGAAAGTCTTGCCTTTATACAGTATTGTTCTATTATAATAAAACTGTCTAGTGTACCCAGGTGTTTGCTTCTGATTATTAGAATTTAATTTTTACCACACCCCTTATAATGGTACTTTGTAATAATATGGGTATTTTATTGTAAATTTGAATTTCATCTTTTACGTTGACTTTCGTTATGTTAAGTTAATTCTATGATTAGGACATTAAATATATTAAGGCCTACATTGAATTTTACAGATTAACATATTTATGGGCATTTATCGTTTAAAGAAATTGTATATATATATATATATATATATATATATATATATATATATATATATATATATATATATACAATAAATGGAACCAGTGAACTTTGATTGTATGGTTTATCGTTCCGTTGATGTTTACCATTAGGGAGTACAAATTCAGGGAGAAGAAATATAAAATACAAGGCGTATTCTCCATTACGTATGATTCTCCATACAAAAAAACTCGAACGCCAGATCTCACAAATTTTTTTATTATTTAATCAATGTTTAAATAAACTTTTTTTTTTGAGCGCTTGTAATCGAGTTTTTGTTCTACGTAATATTATCTCATAGGTCAAGCTCAAAATTTATTTATATGCATTCTCCATTAATAAAATATAAAATAAAATTTGTATTCGAGGATCAAACCTGCTATACCGGTCACAAGCCCGGGGCCTGTCATCAGTACAGGAAGTGGTGAGTGATAGAGGAGTAACACCTCTTTAAAAAACCTTGGTCCATCTGACCCGGATGGTAGTACCTTGTAGGGTCCCTGCCTAGGGTTACAGGTGAAAACTGGTCAACGGCCTCAAAGGTGGAAGAGGATTTTCCCAACAGCTAAGAGGGCGGAAGAACCTGGTCAACGGCTCTGAAGGCGGACGAGGACTCATCCTAACAGTGAAAGAGGCGGAGGAACTTAGGTCAACGGCTCTGATGGTGGAGGAGGATGGTACCCAACGACAGAAGAGGCGGAAGAGCCTAAGTGAGAAATCCCAAATATAAACATAATATGTTTAACCCTTGGTGGCGGTACTGATGTCGAGTAGGTGCAACCATTAAATGCCAAGAATGTATAATTACAGGGTAATCCCTTAGGGGTAAGGTGAGGGCGAGTATCCAGCGCCTTAAATCTGGGTGTTCTCGGCTAAGGTAAGGTAACCCTAACAGAAGAGTCCCAAACCACGAGCAATGGATAAACATACGGATTGTAATACCCCAGGTGGCAGACCAGGTAAACTGGAAAATCCACCCTCTAAGGAGGTCGGTCCCAAGGATTCTGGGGGGGACCAACTATTGCTTGGTGAAAGTCCATTTAAGAAAAGTACACTATTAAGTAGATCTCCACAATCATCTGGGAGTAACGATAAAGAACTAAATTCTGACTTGTTAATGGAAAATAAAGAGCTTAGAGAAAAGATTGAAAACCTTGAAGTAATTGTTAAGCAGTTAAGACATGATATGCTTGAATTGAAAAATGAAAATTACATTCTTAGGAAAGGCCGAAATATAGAAGCCAATAGTCAGACTGAAATAAACTGTGGTAAAGAAAGCATCGATTATCATACGGATGAAGAAGAATTAGCCAAGGAGACTGTGTGGAAGGTTAAACAAATAAGGCAAAAACACAAAAAACGTAAAGCTTCTACATCGCCTGATGCTTCACCACAACAACAAATTATAAAAGAAAGTGAACAAAGCAACAATCAACATACAAGGCAGGGAGAAAAGAAGCCCACTGCCCCACCACCAGTAAATTTTATTGAAATAAAAAAATATGATCATCTTGTTGAAATGCTTGGTAAATCTGGAGTCAGTAGTTACAAGGTAACGTTTGTGAGTGGTGTTCACAAGGTTAATGTAGCAACAGACGACGATTATCGCAAATTAATGGACCATTTAAAAGAAGGAAACTTTCAGTATTATACATACGAAGATAAAAATAATCGGCCAATAAAAGTTATGGCAAGGGGTATTGACCCATCATGTGATGAGCAGGCTATTGCTGAACATTTAAAGAATAGGAAATTTGCAATTAGTGAAGTTGTCAATATTAAAAAGAGGGAAAGAACAGGAAATGATGTAAACTTAAAACCGCTTCCTCTATTTATGCTAGTTTTCAATAAAACAGAAAATATTAAAAAAATATATGAAATTGATCAGATATTAGGGTTAAAAGTCAAGATTGAGCCATTACGTAAGCGTTCAGCTATGATCCCACAGTGTAAGAGATGCCAACGGTATGGTCATACACAGGGGTTTTGTAATAATAATCCTAGGTGTGTTAAATGCGCAGGTCATCACTCTACGAATAAGTGCGAGAAGTTAAAAAGCAGCCCAGCCAAATGTTTCAACTGTGGAGAAGCACATCCTGCTAATTATCGTGGATGTATGGTAGCCAAAATGGCCCAAAAACAAAGAGATGATGGTAGGCGCATACAGAGAGGAAATAATATAAGAAACCCGAACCTTAAAGGAGTGAAGCAAAGTACCATACAACCAATTGATATACAGGTGCCAAAAAACCCCTTGTTGCTGGTAAGCAATGAACCAGTAAGGAGGCAACTCACGCTGGAAAAGTCCTTTGCTCAAGCTGTCAGGAGCAGTAAACCTGGCTCTGAGAAAGATAATTCACTGACTCCAAAAATGCCTGACATGTTCCAAGCTATACTGACTGAGCTTAAAGAGCAGAAAGCAGTTAATAAACAAATTCTAGACAGATTAGATAAGCTTGAAATTAGCAACAAGTATGTTGCTGCTAATAAAAGAAGTAAACATGCAAAGTTGACTTATTATAGTAGCATGGAATGCTAATGGACTAGTCCAGCGAGCTCAAATGCTTGAAGCTTTTCTTTGGAGTGAAAAGATAGACGTGTGCCTAATTTCAGAGACTCATATGAAAAGAGACTCTTACTGCAAAATAAGAGGATATAGAGTTTATCACACAGTTCGCCCTGATAAAGTTGGCAACGGAGGTGCAGCTGTAGTAATTAAAGAAAACATAAATCACTTTGAACAGATTAATTATGAAACCAGTGCCATTCAAGCAACAGCTGTAAATGTTAGGACAAAATCTAAAGACATCACAATTGCTGCAATTTACTGTCCACCTGGACAAGCGCTCAGTAAAAGTGATTATCTGCAGTTCTTTCAAGTGATTGGAGATCGTTTCATTATTGGTGGAGATTTCAATGCCAAACACACTTACTAGGGATCAGCAAATATAACTCCAAAAGGTAGACAGTTGCTTGCAGCTGCAGAAGCAAGAAGCTGCCATTTTCAATCTACTGGCAAGCCTACGTATTGGCCCAGTGATCCGGCTAAGACTCCGAGTTTAATTGACTTTTTTGTACTGCGAGGTATTGCATCTCAATATGTCACAATTGAGGAGAATATTGATCTTGCATCTGACCACACGGCAATCGTCCTTTCATTGAGTGAATCAGTTATTAGCAGGACCCACCCACCAAAGTTAGCTAATAAACTTACGGATTGGGAGGAATTTCGTAAAGAAGTTGAGCAAAGAATCAACCTAAGTGTACCATTAAAAGCAAATGATCAGTTGGACCATGAAGTGGAAAAACTGGTTACGGATCTTCAACAATCAGTATGGAATAATACTCCAATTCTGAAACCTAAAACACCTGGGCTGAACTATATCAAAGAAGTAAGAGGCATGGTACAAGAAAAGAGAAAGGCACGTAAAAGATGGCAGCAAAGTCGTTCTCCGGAAGACAAGAGGGTATTAAATAAGCTTACTCAGCAACTTAAAGAAGAAATAAAAATCATTAAGAACGAAAGCTTTCTGTCCTTTTTGAGGAAACTGACGGATGATAGAGATACTGACTATTCTCTCTGGAGAGCAGCTAAGATATTAAAAAGACCAATAAAGTATGCACCACCGATTCGCAGAGATGACGGTAAGTGGGCCAGAAGTGACAAAGAGAAGGCAGAAGTATTTGCTGAATATCTGACAAACGTGTTTCAACCTCACTCACCGACTGGTATGGAAGATATAGCACCAGTTAATAATACAGATCATACGTTGGTCAAGAAATTCACACCAGCAGAAGTCATCAATGAGATTGAAAAAAAGCTTAAAATCAACAAAGCTCCTGGTTATGACCTTATCACAGCTAAGATACTCAAGGAGCTGCCATATAAATGTATAATTAAGCTAACACATCTTTTTAATGCGGCAGTACGGCTTAGATATGTGCCTATACAGTGGAAGATTGCTGAGGTAATTATGATCCCAAAACCTGGGAAGACATTGGAAGAAAAAACATCATACCGACCAATATCATTACTACCAACTATTGGAAAACTTTTTGAAAGGCTACTTCTAAATCGTCTTAAGCCAATTATTGAGGCTAGGCAAATTTTTCCAAATCATCAGTTTGGGTTCCGTAGTAGGCACTCGACTATAGACCAAGTACATCGCATAACTGATGTCATAGAGAGATCATTAGAGGAGAAAAAAATATGTGCAACTATATTCTTGGATGTGGCTCAGGCTTTTGATAAAGTGTGGCATGAGGGCTTGGAAAGTAAACTTGATCGCTATTTACCGAGGCAAATGAGTGAGATTTTAAAATCGTATATATCTGATCGATACTTCAGAGTAAAACATGGTGAGGACTATTCTGGATTAAAAAGTATTGCTGCTGGAGTCCCTCAGGGTAGTGTCCTAGGGCCAACTATATATTTACTATACACAAGTGACATCCCAAAGAATGATGGGGTTTTGACAGCCACATTCGCTGACGACACCGCTCTAGTTGCTACTGGACAAGACATGCAAGCAGCTACTGCCAAGTTACAATCAGCCATCAATTGTGTTAACAGCTGGACTAGGAAATGGCGTATTAAACTAAATGAAGGAAAGTCTACTCATGTCAACTTTACCAACAAACACTATGTGTATCAGCCAGTTATGATTAATGGACAGATCGTTCCACATGCAAACGAGGCAAAATATCTGGGGATGACTCTGGATGCTAAACTTCGTTGGAAGTCACACGTGAAAAAGAAAAGTGAACAACTTGGAATGAAGTACAGACAAATGTACTGGCTTATTGGAGGGAACTCTGAATTGTCCGTACATAATAAACTGCTTCTGTATAAGCAAATCCTAAAGCCCATCTGGATCTACGGCATTCAATTGTGGGGATGCACCAAAAAAAGTAACATCCAAGTAATACAGACATTTCAAAACAAAGTGCTTCGTTGTATTGTCAGAGCACCATGGTATATCCGAAATGCAGACATTCATCGGGATTTGAAAGTGCCTTTAGTCGCCGAAGAGGTACAAAAGTATGCTGGAAAGCATGCAACCAGACTCCGTGATCATCAAAATTTAGAGGTGGCACATTTGATCAGCAACGTCCCACAAGTGCGGAGGCTGAAGAGAAAGAAACCTGTTGACTTGGTGCAGGATTAATACACATGATCAAGTGTAGTTGCATTGTGAAGGACGACTCTGGACGTCTTTTCACCACACAGCCAGTTTGATATGAGAAAAATATTGCTAGATAGTTCTAACTAGTTGCAATTGTATATAAATAAATAAATAAAAAAAAAAAAATAAAAAAAAAATTCGAGGATCAACTATTGGCCATAACGTATGTTTAATCTAGCCTGTTTATGGTTGAAACAGGTGTTACTCAGCTATCACGATAATAGGGCAATGAGTTTCACATGTAATTAAAGTGTAATGAAGCATTTAAGTTGAGTTATTTCATCTTGTATAACTTTTTTTTTTCATCTCATTTGTTGCAATGATATTTACCCCCTATTAAGTTCAAATAAAACTACAGTCAATATATTATGTTATTTCATAAAATATGTGAATTACTTACTAATAGTTATGAAAAGTTAAATCTAGTTTATCAAAATGACATTATATTACAAAGTATCACAACAATTCTATTGTATAACTGCACAAAACAAACAGAAGTTGCTGTTTATCCAACGTTTAGATAACAGTTTATATGATAATTATATTTGGGAAACAAATACAAAATAACTATCAACATTCTGTTCCTCCATTAAAAAGAAATTATGAAATTCTAGTTTCATGAAATAATTCATGAATGACAAATAGTTTAAATGAAGAAATGTTCCATTTAAGAGATTTATTTTGAAATTTCTGTCATTTTGTGTCAACTTAACTAATACTGTTAAAGTAAATAATTATTACCTGCAATATACTAAATAATGAAAACGTCCTATAAATTATCTAACTAAATAAATTCAACTATTATTTTTAAAAAGTATATTTTAAAATAAAAACTTTAACAAAACATTTCTTGGTAATTTTCAAATAATACAAAAAATAATGATAAAATATGCACGTAACCTAATATTTGTAAACTTAAAACTAGGAAATTTCGTTCAATTTAAAATATAATAAAACTTTACTTTTATGTGTTTAATTATTTTGTAACAATTCCATTGTTAAAAAAATAAATATAGGAATTTTTAAATACTTTTTAAAACTGATCAACAATAACAACTAACTAAACACTACGCATTTTTTAGTAATACATATTATATTATTAAAATACAAAATAATTGTACATAGTCATAACTTAAATTACTGTACAACTTATTGTTGGATAATAATAAATGAGAATTAACTGTTTTCACATATATTATTGTTGTTATTGTTGATAAAATTGAAAGCATGAAACGGAATTTCAAATTATTTTATTGGAAGTCCGAAGTTAATAAAGTCACAAAGCACATTGCATTCTATCTCGCTTTCATACTCTAATGAACTAAGCCACCTAATGTCCGTAGGGATAAAGACTGGAAGTTCCCTGAGAGTTTATGTTTCATATCTGAATATTTATACTCCGAGTTGAACATGTAATTCATTCATGATGACATTAATTTCTACGTAGTTCGTGGAGTATGGGTTGAAAGCATATAACTTCACACTTTGCATTCTTTAATATATAACGTTACTTTAATTGGACATTCAATTTTCGTATAAATAATTTTAATTAAAAAATCATTTAATGGATGGATTATTGTATTATATACATAATGTACAAATATATACCTTTTAACATTATACATATTGTTATTCTATTATTATTTATTCGTTAATCTTATTTTAACATTTGATAAATATTTATTAAAGAATCATTACATAAAATCTCAAAATGGTCGAATTCACATAAAAATGTTTTAATACATTGTGATTTTCCCATACTCCATTCTGTATTTTGTAACAGTATAAGCTGCTGTTTTGGGATTATTTTATATTTGTTTTATATGATCTGTAATTAGTTTCAATTGTATTTCTATTTGTATTTTAATTTTCTACCAGATTTTAGAAATTATATTTACAGGGCTGGTTTTGGCGTTATTTTATAGTAAAATACACCACGTACCTCTTAGTTAGGTAGGTTAGATGTGACTTCAATAGGTCATTTTGGTAGACACCTTATCTGAAGTCGAACTCAATGTCAGGCGTAACGTCTTCAACTGTGCACAGATTATTGCTCTGAGCTCAGCGGGATAAGCTAGTAAAGGTGGTTAATAAACTGTATCTTTAGTACTTAGAGAAAACCCAAGAACTAAAATCTAAAGTTGTCACATGGGGAGAACGAGGTGGTCATGCAATTGACCTATCAATGTATACCTTAAAGGGGTTATTGAGGACAATCTGGAACTTAGTGACGTAATCAGGCTGTACGCCATTTTCCTGGGATTGAATAGGGCAATAAAAAAGGTACACTATTCCATAATTAATTGTTTTGTCTTTAAAAACAATAGGACGTAAAATTTGCTCTTGATAAGGCACGAAATACGTTAAATTTTATGCTGTTACGAATATGTTTCAAGGTTTGTCGGGTTTTTCACTGCCTGACAAATCTGACTGTTGTATGTATTTAATTAACCACTTACATTAAAAAAATCAGCTCATCACTGAAGGTTAATTTTACAACGAAATATTAGTCTTCATCCCTTCAATGTAAAATTTCTGCACACAAATCTATAAGAGCAACCCATCCACTCCAAAAAGTAGCAGCATCTGAAACGCGTATTTTGCTAGAAACACGTACATGTGATTTATTTGGAACTGTTAATAGAACTTTGCCTCCCTTGCTCTATGACTTTGTTGTCTCGACATAGACGTTATGAGGGAGTCTTATAGCTAACGGGACACCACATTCACGACATTTATTCCAACATGTAACGGGATAAACTTTGCTTTAATTGGTATGAAAATTCCGTTACCGTTTCACAATATTTACGTCTTTAGATTATTAAATCCAAATCTCACAACGAAAGCACTCGGTAGCAGTGAAGGCAATCATCCTTGTTACGAGTGGCACTTGAGCTAATAGATACTATTCACTAGTGAGACAAAACTTGATTTATTTCCAAAACCACCAAAACCAGTTTTTTAATTAGGCATAATAAAACAATATGTATTTACAAAGTCGTAGATTCTCTTTTGAAGAACCTTGTATAATTTTATTTGTTACAAACTAAAAATAATAAAATCTTGTTAATGAAAATATAGTATGTTTATTTAATATGTTGAAAATACATAAGAAAACGAACTTTTAATTATATTCAGTAAAGTATCAACACGAAGCTCATTTTGTTAATAACCAGAGATATTTTTAAAATACTAAAAAATGTGACTTTATTTCTTTTTCAGATTAACTGTATCGAAGACATATATGTGTTAAAACGCTAAAAAGTGAATGTCATAATTATAGAGGTACTTAGAATATAATGACTGCTTATTAGTGGAATCATAAAAGTTATTGATTTAATGTGAAGTTCTAGCACAAGTTATAAAACCCATTACAGAGAAACATACTTTAAGTGAAGTAAAAGTACTTGGAAATAGGTCATGTCTATTTAATGTAAGATTTATAGTTTTTGTTTGTTTACACCTTTTTTACTATATATTTTATGTTTGTATATATTGTTTTGTTTCGTAATTGGTAGTTTATATCTTACAACTATCATGAAACGGTGCCATTAAACGGAATTATGAATCTATATTTCTTTAATCCCGACTTGTCTTCATTCACTGGCTTTATATATTTTATTTTCTAAAATTATTCGCGTATTATTATTACTAATGTCATTATTATTATTGTTAATGTTATTGAACATTCTAATCGACCTTTTGGTAATGGAATTTTACAATGTGGATTAAGAACATTACACTATGTGAGATCATTTCTCTTTTCTGTTTAACATTTATATAATATTTTTACGAATTCGCCAATATGTCTATCGTGTACAATAGGACATTTGCAATCGAAGATACAAGTAACTCGTTATAACATGTGTAATAAGGTGTTATTGAGAATTAATTTAGAGAACAAATTTTACCCTTCAACGTTATCTGAAGTATAATTATAGCAGCTGATCGTGTTAAAAATGTATGTTGTTTACTGTAGGATGTGTACTGATTAGTATGGAAAATATATAAAATAGTTTATATATATTAAGGCTTTTACAAATTGCTTATTTTTTTGAGTACTTGTGGGATCAATAATAATGTAATAATAATTTTTAAATCAACTGATGAACATCGGATTAAGGATGGAATCTCAGAGAAGTGAAAATTTTTGTGAAAGATTATTTGACTGTAAGCTATGAATTATCGGTGAGTCTGTTAGTGTATACGAGATTAAAAGTTTGAAAGTAAATATCCCAAAAACAGTAAAAAATTAGGTGAGTTTTTAACTGAACAATTTTAGATAGAAAGAGGAAGAATTTTTCTATAAGTAAGTGTCAAGGTGCATTAGAGTAAATATAAATATGACACTGTGAACAATAAACAAAGGTGACATATATTTGAAACTGAACGTCGACTCACCAGCGCTGATCAAGTAGAGCAGCGTGTAACACTAACTTCATCCAATATAATCATATGACATATAAAGTATTTTACACTTTTGTTTTAAAAGAAAATGCAAGGTCATATCTTTACCTTTCCATTGATGCCAACTTCAATGCAATTAGACGATTTTGAGTGTATGTAAGGTTGAATGGAGCGTAAGATGTTTACAGGTTATATGCTCTGCCTACGAAGCAGTCGCTATATCGTAAAGCGTGATACGTTATGCAAGTTCCATGGTTCGCATTACAAAGCATTTGTTTTAAAGTATATAACATATCTATTTAAAAATTAATGAATGTTAATGTAGTCAAATTAGACCGTATAGAGTTTTAAAGGAAAACTTTCATCACACCATGACATGCTTCTATGTTTTAAAAGATATAATAATCGGTAACTATGAGTTACTATAGTTTTTGTTCTACCAAATATTTTAGATAAAGCGGTAACTAAATATACTCCAATTTTCAAATAATAGAAGTATATAGTGTATGATGTTTATCTGACATTTTTTATTAATTTGACTTATGAAATTAAGTATTAAAGTTATGAAATAATAAGTTTAACGTCACACGTGGCGGTTACTCTTGAGTCGACCGTCGAAGGGATAAATTGGCAATATTGTTCAAAAGAATCTGGGAGAGCCTCCAGTTCTACTCTGCGTAACTACTTTGTCAACACAACGTTTCATTCTCCGTAAGAGAGTATTTAATTTAACAAGACAGTCTGAAACACCTTTTATTTAATTGACACCTGTTAAATACCGTCGGAGGTCAATTAGTTAATAATGATTTATCGATGAAAGCTATTACGAAAATAATAGTTAGGCTAAAAATTACCAAAATTCAAAATACTAATAATCTAGATATAGGCGTACAAGTTATTGGAAATTAATTGTACTAGATTAATTAATATTATATATATATATATATATATATTAATTACGCAAAATTTTATTTTTATTTTAACGTTTTGTTTTTGTAGTAGTCTCTCGCAGCTCGTTTGCCGAACTCAATATACACGTCTGAATGCCACAATTACCAAGCATGGATTGGTATGTCGCCTTCGACTAAAACGGCGTTTGAAAATAGTGAGGAAACTATATATATATATATATATATATATATATATATATATATATATATATATATATATATATATATATATATCGCATTTAGGAGAGCGGGTGTAGGTGCAGCTTTCGACTCAACATGAACTATCCCTTGCGCAGCAGTCTCTAAGACTATGGATTTATCAAATAATAGTTGAAACTTTGTTATCATGTAGCCATTAAACTTTATATAAAACATTGCGAAAGCTTTGTAGATACACATTCATAATTAATTATCAATTGGAGATGCTAATTATCGTAAGCAGAGTTCCAAAATTTGGAGATGCGGAAACTGATATGTAAATATTAATTTGAATTTTAAAATGAATTGTTTTGCGTTTATAGTTTAGACTGATTAATTAATACCAAAAATAAAATTTTGTTAATTTATATATTTATATAAAGTTTTATTAATTATAATTGGATATTATAAACAGATACATTCTTTTAACATATTTGAAATTAATACTAATATTTTTTTTTAATAATATTCATGTAAATAACTGTTTTTATTATTTATTCCTTACACCTAAATTCACAAATTGAACTATTTGAGTGACTAACAGAAAGACTAACGAAAATTTGTTTTGGGTTAAAAATTCATTTAAAACAAGGTAAAGATTTCTCTTCTTTTAGTCCTGCATTACAATTCCAAAGGGAAATATAATAAAATTTAAAAAAAACACAAAGACTTACACTCACAGTCAAGCTTTTCAATGAAGGATTTTTTTTCAAATTAGTACTAACATATCTTATAAAATATATTAAAACTATTAAAATGCAAATTCTAAGTAAGCATAACGTTAAAGTAAAACACGGTTATTAGAGAGCACACAAGCGCCCATAAGCTATAAAATTACCCACTTTAGTGTTAGCGTTATGATAATAGCAAACTCTCTACATTTTGCCACAACCTGATTTCTATATACATGATAGAATTCATTAGTTGATAGAATTTATTAAATCTTATAACGATATTTCTACCATTATTTACATTGAGTTACATACATATTTAAAGAATTAGACTTGTTTAAATGTATTGTAATTGAAATGAATTGACAGCAAATAATGGCGTTGATTTAACGTATAATATGACAATATTTAGTTGAACTAGGGTACTGCCCACAAAATAAAATGTGTATAAAAATTTAAACTTTTATTATCCGTATATTAACTATTGGTCTAATAAATTAAACCTACATTAAACATTTTCCACATTTAACTACAAATAAAATTGATATCGTTAATACTGTTAATAAGATTTTAGACCTTTCTTATACTACCATTGAATTATTGTCATTTCATCTATCTGCAACCCACATTTTGAATGAAATAACGATGTTTCAGAACACAATATGTTTGCTTAGATTTTGACTTTGCGTGTTGACGTGTAAAGAGCTTAGTGTAATGTATTTATATTGTTTATTAGTAAAGTCTTGAAGCTGTGTAACGTAAAATCTTTAACTTTCTACCCAGTTGCCAGTTACATGTGTACATACTATTCCATTGAAGTGAAATATTGTTAAACAAAGTAGTTTCCAAACCATTTCAATATACGTTCTTGATTAAATGTTTAAAACTAACAGAATGACCTTCGTCGTAATATATCTTCTCTAGTGCAGTTCTTCATCTGATATAAACAAAAATATTTCTAAGTTTGATTTTAGCTACTGACGTTTAAAAGGTATTGCTTCGCCTCATTCAAAGATTTACTCTCGTACACTCTATATGACGTGCAGTTATGTAATTATAATAATATTACAAAAGTTTTTTTTTTAATATTTAAATTTTTTTTTTCTATTAAGTCTATTAAATTAGTACTAAAATATTACGGGGTTAATATCAAAAGTTGGGGATTATTTTCCCCCGCTCAAATCTAATGTTGTAAGCAATATAATTTATTGAGTACTGGTATCTGTTGATTGGCTGAACGTTAGATTCCCTTGCTGACTCAACCCTGTTTGCCATGCGATGTCCTATTATAATTTTAATACATATATACGCAAAGAAGGAAAAACAATATAAAAAGGAATATTGGTATTTACGAAATTACACACTGTCACTTTTTATACCATTTATACTCAGACTTTACAAAAAAGGGTTATAACGTTCACAACCCTGATATAATCAATGTTGCACTCATTATTATTATATATTTGAAACTTACAAAACTATGGTAAAACATCTATATCATTTTTTTTATTTGATGTATGCATAATTTATTTGTTAGCAAACATTTACCTATAAAAATAAAAACGTCTGAAATAAAGTGGGGATAGGATAGCCTTAGCTTGTTCAACGGACCATTTTCCCTTATTTTTTGTTATAATAAAAAGTGAGTTTAAATTTATTTCATTATCAGCTATATTTACAGGTTATCATGTTAAAAATATAATTCCGCTATCTTGCTAAGAACATTGCTACTTTAACGTTCAAATAACTACACTGAAAAAGGATACTCCGAAAGAGTGAAATGAAAAAAAAAAAAAGTTTTAGTTTATTTTAATCCATATAGGAATAATAGTATATTTTTAGTTATTTAAGTAGAGACGTGACACATTTTATCAGCCGAAAATATCACTTGAATTACGTAAAATGTAATATTATATTTTTTATACAAAGTCCTGAATACACAAATTAAATAAAATTACAGTCAACGTTGCCTTATGGAACTGATCTCTTTGGCCAGGCACAGCTGGATAAACTTAAAGTGTCTCTTTAGTTTTACTTATTTTTCATTGATGTTCAAACTTTTTCCTCGTAATTAATATTAATTTATAATCTTCCATATATTTTTATATTTCACATGAATTACTTTTAAATGATTTCTTTCTTTATTACTCATCGTACAATTAATCATTTAATTAAATATATAATATAATTCTTTCTTAATTTAAAGATTACGAGAGATAGAAATATCTCAGTATTATATGTGCTTATATTTCGTAGTTTTTTGCTCAAGTTCTTTTCTTTTATTTTCGACATACAGAGAATTTGTTTAGAAAATTCGTAATTACGATTAATCAAATAGGCTTTTATTAAAATTAATAATACAATATTAAATGTAAAAATGTATTTTTATTTTAGAGAAAATATAATATTTTATTCTCAATTTATTGCATTCAAATGTATTAAAAGAAGAGGAAACACGAAAGTGTTATCAGTAGTAAACCATCTGTAGCTTTATTAAAAATTGTAGTCAAATCAGTAAGGAGCTCAATAATATGTTTCTATTTTGATATTAACATAATGTTCCCTCTTCTGTTTGGAAAGTTATCTTATACTATGTGGAATAAATAAATTAATGGTTTATTTACTTAAAATTGATAACTTATGTAATATTTTGGTTTACGTTTCTAAACAATTACAATAAATTAAAACAATTAGGTTTTCTAAAGTAAATCAAATCTAATACTTATTTTAAATATCATTGGCCTACATTTAAACTCAAAATAATATTTACTACTGATGGTTAGATGTTGTAAAAGAAATATTATTTTAATATTGATATACTACTAAAATACACTACACAACATTCTGATAGTTGATATGCCTAAAGAATAAATTAACATCTAAATATTCTTGTGTGTACGGTTTAATCCATCGTGTTTACACTGAACTTATTTCTTTGCATTGCATTTAACATTGTATAAGGAAAAAAATCTTTTAATTTTTATCTTTGACACCTAAATTATAAAATAATAACGAATTTCGATTTAAAATAAAAAACAAACTAATTCAAAACATATATTTATTATAACGATTCATGTATGTATATAAAATATGTTGTATTTATACTTTATCCACCTCAAACATAACTCACTAGATAGTTCTGAATATTTTTTCTTAAAATAGTCGATGCCGCAAACATGCAAAATGTGATAAAAGCGATCAATGATTCATTGTATCTTATATATGTTAATTGTTATGTCTACAAGTATTTTTAATATTAATGAATGAAAAGTCAAATAACCCAGAAGAATAATCACTCGGTAATAGCCGAAACGTGTCACCAGTTATACAAGATTGACTCTTTTGAAGTATAGGTCATATTAATATAATTTTCATTTTACCCATTTAATATAAAACATAATATTCAAACATTATAAACGTTTTACATAATATAGAGTCAAAATTAATAATAGATAACGCATCTCGAGTATTCTGCAAGAGCACACTGTAACTATGTAAATCCCTAAACGAGTATAACGTAGTAATTCCTTGGAAGTAAGGCTACTCTAAAAGCAATTAAACTTAAATTAAACTAAAAATACATATTATTGAATATGACGAACTTAAATAATTTAAATTATTAGATTGTTAAAACAAAATAATAAGTGATAAGCAATATATTTTGTGATACATACAACTATCATAGTCCTGTGAATTTTGGAATTAACTAATTATTTTGTATATTTTAATAGAAATGCTCTAGATTGTAAATCACCTTCTTAGGTAATACATTTTATTTTATAAGAGTTTATTTATAATGATCGAGAAGCTGTTACAATTTCAACAACATTTGTTTATAAAAAAACCATTACGTCTACATACTTCACTACATTCATTACTTTTTGTATTTTGATTACAATAATTATAGCCCTATGTTCTGTTTTATGAAATGTTATTCTTTAAAAATATTCGAAACACACAATGTATTTGGATGAATTTGTTTATACACAAATACGTCCATGTTGTATTACTAATTTCCTTTAAATAAACATTAAATTCTATAAGTTGCTATATTAAAATTGTAAAACACTTTACTATTATCTAAGCAATTAGTACAATTAATAATTCAAATAAAGTGATATGCAGTATTATAGTTTAACTTAACTCGTAATAGAAGCAGTACTATTTTAATTTAGTATATTTATTGCTTTTTACACAGCAAGAAAATAAAAATCCTACACATTAGCAAACATTTCACACCTTTAGACTAAAACTTGCAAATATTTTCACGTCAATGGATCATTTATAAGAGAAAATAATAAATTTAACGTTATAGTTAAATTCGATGTGTAAATCATTACATCATTAAATTGATTTTAAGTGCAAATCATTTTAAGACCTAAATATCGCTGGTACGTTTCGTTAGAGATGGGGACAGGCAGGTTATTGAAAAAGGAGAAATAGCAGCAGAAGAAATTGGTCAAGGAATAACTCCTACATAACTACATTGTTTATAATAATGTTTACTGGTAGTTTTATGAACTAATGAAACAAATTAAACCATAAACTTACATTTATACTGAAATAAAATTTATTATACGTAAACAAATTACGTGAAATAAAAATTCAAAACTTTGTGACAATATTAAATTAATTGAAAAGAAAATGAAAAACCTTCTTCCTAAATAAATATTGTTGACGCCATTTTTTTCCATAACACATGAGATAATATTGATAATTCAGGACACGAACGTAATAAAGTACACGACTCATTACTTTGTGTTTGGGTTCATGTTAATTTTATAGTCTTTTAAGTTATTATTTATAAAGAAATAACTATTAAATGTATTGTATTTAACAAATGCAAATGTTGATAGGTCGTTAATATTACTGATAATAATAATGTTTTATGTGTTTGAATGTTAATGAAATAATTCTCTAAACCATGTGTTTTATTTTTAAAACATTCGTGTGATTGTCAATACATCGCAAACTTTTATCACTATCTCTCTGAATTTATTACCTGTTAAAAGCTCAGTTTGTTTTCACTCTATTGTATCGCAGGCGGATGACATATGTTTAAATGAGGGATGTATTTTTTGGTCGTAAATTGTTATTGAGTAGTCGAGGTTACAAAATATTTATTCGACGTATACTATATTTTTCGCCTTTTGTAATTAGTGCATTTAAAGGTTCGTAGGAGTACCTAAAACATATTTTTTTGTATAAACATAAAACTATGTTTAACCAATCTAAGTTAGATAATTTTATTTAATCAAACTAATATATACCTATAAATAAACTTTATTTGTGAGATATTATTAAATAGAATAAAATTCGCACACAAGCTTTTACAAAAATTAGAAGTTATTAATTTCGTATAAGTTATTTATTAAATAATATAAGTTATAATTTAGCTATTGTAGTACATGCATCACTGACTATGACAACTT
This sequence comes from Aphrophora alni, assembly GCA_963513935.1. NCBI lineage: Eukaryota > Metazoa > Arthropoda > Insecta > Hemiptera > Aphrophoridae > Aphrophora > Aphrophora alni. The sequence goes on along the minus strand of OY740766.1, from coordinate 136,203,297 downwards.
TGTCGTTAAAACTTTTTTGTTAAGTAAACCTATTTTTTGATATCTTGAGTTCGAGTTTTATTCTACCTAAAATATATGTACTTGATGAATTAAAATTGAGGAAATAATTACAGAATTATATAGTGCATCCTATTATGACCTCGCTAAACGTATATTATGAAGATTTAAAATATGAATAAAACCAAAAATTCATTTTGAAGTTTTAGAAGTATGAATTATCAATAAATCTGATAAGGTAATAGCGAATAGTAGAAGTTTCATAAATGGTTGTAACTTATATTACGCCATTAATTAATTTATTCCTCTACTATATGTACTATATTTTATTACTATTTTAAACGGTATTAAATTTTATTTTATTTTTTTAACCCAGCCGCTTTTAATAATTCATTTTATGAAAATTACATGGTAGAAAATTAAAATTACATACCGCAATATTAATGATTCGATTTTGTTAAAGGAATGCGATTTTTAAATTAAGTGATGCTACCACTTATAAATTATTTTAAGATTAATATCACGGTGAATTATTAATATCCCGGTGAATTCAACACAAAAATAATTTTCAATAAGTTAAATATAACATTTGTCTGCTTAATGTTGAAATGTCAAATAGAAGTTTTAGTTATTGGGAGTAAATCAATGTAATTTCAACAATATATTATTGCATTAAAAAATGGTAATTTTTAGTAAATAACATCTAGACTTTATCATTATAAACCAAGACCATACTTAATTCATGTTCTGCTTACAACCTAAAATTAAGAGAAAAAAATACATGAAAGTTTTCATTCAAAGTTTAGTACAGTTGTATGCATATTATATTAGACTAACATCCAAAATTTTAGTCAGTAACTGATATAAATAAATGTTAGATTGATATATATTTTGATACAAATAGTAACTGTATTACATAATAAAATAAGCGTATAAGTGTTTTTTGATTAACTATTATAACATGTTTGTATTCAATATATATTAATATAATGTAAGTGTTATTAAAGACTCGGATGAAATTCACAGTATACAGTTAAGTCTTTCTTAGGTCATTTTAAATCTCATTACTGCATAGCTGAATAATTATTACACTTGGGTAGAATTCGAAAAGCTCCCACATAATGTAAATTACACAATTTGTGTAAGAATGTCTATGTCTTACAATGATTGTATGCAATGATAATGATATTTTAAAACATTTTGAGTGATACCGTCTTGGATTTCCTCTTGACAAGATTTGATATAAATAAATTTCTTGACGCATTCAGTATAAAAAATTAACATAGTTTTTGGTAAAAAAAAAAAAATGTAAATATAAATGCAATAAAAATAATATTTTTTTGTCATTATTTAAGTTGACAACTTTACTTAAATATTTATATCTGCGGGGCGGAACATTGACCTTCCACAAAACAGCGTAAACCAACTAAGTTTTCCTACACGTTCGTCACAATCTAAGTCGTTCTACTCTCTTTTGCTTCTTATAACGGTTCTTCTTCGAGCCTCCTGGTTGGGAGAATTCATTTTAAAACTAATTAATTTATAATAATATGGAAGGAACCATGTAAGAGCAGTTTGTAAGATATTTGTATAGTCTGTTCTGAAATCAAACCTTATTGCTAAAGAGTACAAGAGGTCAGTGTGCTAGTCTAATACAGTTCTTCAGAGAGAGAGAAAGAGAGAAAGAGAGAAAGAGAGAGAGAGAGAGAGAGAGAGAGAGAGAGAGAGAGAGAGAGAGAGAGAGAGAGAGAGAGAGAGAGAGAGAGAGAGAGAGAGAGAGAGAGAGAGAGAGAGAGAGAGAGAGAGAGAGAGAGAGAGAGAGAGAGAGAGAGAGAGAGAGAGAGAGAGAGAGAGAGAGAGAGAGAGAGAGAGAGAGAGAGAGAGAGAGAGAGAGAGTAAATAATAATGGTAACATGCTTAACCAGGTTTGCATAAATGAATTCTTTATCTAATATATTGTCAATCATAATTATCTCATAAAATATTTTACGTTTGATTAAACCATTTTTTCTATATTTGTTTATATATAAAAAAATGTTATATATAAACAATTTTTGTTTATATATAGCTGTTAAAGTTATCGTTTAAATTTGTTGTTTATTTCCTATCATTATACTTTACAAACACATAGTAAACTGAAAGAAATTTTTCCAAACCGTTTGCTTTTGGTGGAATAAGTAGACGATATTAAACTCATTTACAAGATAATTTGTCTCCGCGAGATTAGCAATGATGAGAGTGTAAATATTTAAATACTTCAGGGAAAACCACAAGAAGGTGGTTAAAGTCGCCGAAAGCAACAAAGCTTCACTTTGTTCTCTAAGCAGAGAGATTATGAATTTAGACAAGAGTACTTAAACTTTAAATTCAACCATAAACTAAATGATGGTTTATTATCATACCATTACAAATAGAAATTAATCTTGTTAAGAAGCAATATTTATATAGTACCAATTTACAAAATCAATTGATATTAAATTTAAATGAAAATTTATTACCAATTTCAAGTCATTAATAATTTGTTTTAAAACTTTATCAATAAAAATAATAATAAGAAAGCGATCAGCTTATTATTATTTTTATTACGATAGAATATTTATTTTTTAACCAGATTACTAACTATTATTACTATTACTATTAATAATATATTTGTATAATTATGAATCATATGGCTTCCTTATCATTCATGGTGATACTGGATATATTCACATTACATATTGATTCACTATTAATCTGTAATGAAATATCATTCATTGTGATACTGGATATCCAAATGTAATATTGATTCACTGTTAATCTGTAATCAATTAATTATCATTCATTGTGATACTAGATATATCCACATGACATACTGTATTGATTCACTGTTAATCTGTTATTTTTCACCACCCCAATCACACTCAGTAGTGTGAATAGGTAATACGTAATGAATCTTGAAACAGTTGAGAGGATGACTATTCTTGCTAGGAGGACATGAACGAGATTAGTCAAGAGAAGAGATATCGCTTGATTTAATGTTGCAAAACAAATGGAGGGATTTTATCAGCACCACAGCTGTTTAAACATATATAGTGCAAGTTATTTTATCACAACACGTCTAAGTGACAAACGTGTCACTATTTTAACACAGTACTATTGCACTTCGTTTAAACAGTACTATTACGACAATATTTTGTGTGTATATTTTTTAAAAGAAGTTTTAAATTCAAAACTCCGACATTTTGCTGAATTTTTGCTCATATCGTAAATGGGTGAATGTGGAGTTGGTAAGACTCTTCAAAAATTAAAAACAAAATTGATCTACAGTTTTAAGTAAACATAAGAATAAGTGTTATTGCTAAACAAATTGAAAATTATGGTAAAACATATTACTATTTTTGAAAATTCTAGTCCTAGATATAAAAAATTGAATTGTGCTTCTGTTATAATTATTTGTCATTTTTAATTTCATTTTTATTATTTTATTTGCATAAAAGTAGTAAACGGTTTATCCTCATTATGCTACGTCTCCTCTGGCCAGGTTGTACGAATTTATTAGATACTGTTTAAAAACAATCTATATAAATTGAAACTACTAAAGTTAATAAGAAGGAGAAAATATAGTCTTTCACTATGATTTCTTAACACTTCACTAGAGACGTGTTTACAATAGAGATCCGTTTTGACCATTATTAATACAAATTAATTATTTTGTTATTTAATTATTATTAAAATATTTTTATTTTATGTTATTCAAAATAAGAACATTAACTGTATGAATGTATAATGAATTAAAGTAATTTAGTAACGTTATAATAAAGTAAAATGTTAATATTATTGTAATATTTTTAAATATAATATAACAAAAATTAAATAATCAAATGGAGATATGTATAATGGGGAGCTGTTAGATATTTAGTTGCTCTAGATATAACAGCCATAATCTCGTATATAGCTGTTCCAATACATTTGTGACACTGTATATTTATTGCTTCTCTTACAAAACCTATAAAAATAAATTAAATTAATTATTTTACAAGTAATTATGTAATTGCGTTTTACAATTACAAAGTTACGTGTGTGAGTAATACATCAACGGAATAAATACATTACAAGTGGTAGGCTGATTTTATGAAAAATAACATGCAGAATTTATGTTAAACGATTGTTTATGAGTGTTCAGAATAGATGAGGTGTCCTTTGATTTTTTCTTACCTAAAAAACCGTGTCTATTATGAATATACGGCTTACAAAAAAAGCTGCAGAGAGTCTATATCAATATTTATGATATCAATAGTTATTTAGGTCCATCAGGCGAAAGAGAATATTTGTATGCATAATTCATTTAAAAAAATGTTTTTGCGACACCATCTTCTTAATAATCTTTTCATATTTCTATAGGTAATAATCGATTACAACGATATGTTCCATATTTGTAGGTGCTTATTTGATTTTTTTCAATAAATTGTCAAGATGAAAATATGTCAAGATGAATATTTAAAAAATAACAAACTGGAATGATCTGATATCATTGCTAAAACTCAATGTACGATTGGAAAAAAGTAAGCATATGCCAACATTTAAATAGTTTCCATTTGTTAAATTTATTCATAAATAAAACCCATTAAATCACAGCAACACTTTGTGTTTTATACTTTTTTGATATGTTTCTGAAAAAAAAAAAATAAACCATAAACACATTGTATTATTATATGCACTCATATTAATAACATTTATGTATTACATGTATAATAAACGTTGTTTACATACCTGACTATTATTATTAATCTTTGTTCAACAAGTATTGCTAGTCTCATTGGAGTGCTATTTTTCCTAAGATATGGTCGCATAAGATCTAGTAATTCGTCATAGACGTCCGATAGTACCCGAAAAACATGTCATAAATATTTCTAATATTTCTGTAAGAGTTTGAAATCGCTCACTTGTAATCCAATCTTCATCAAAATGGTGAATATGAAGCAGTCAATACGTAGGCCTGCGAAGTAAATTCGCAGCTTCCAGCACACAAATAAATTTTACTTTACACAACAAGGTTCACATGGTATGAAGTCATGAACTGAAAAATAATATAGATACCGGATACTGAGATAATGTACCTGAGGGCGGGATTCCGTTTTAGCGGGAACATGCGTCTTCTACCACGTCATCCTCATTTTCCGGAACCAAAGAAACAGGATCGTTGTGGCCACAGTATGACTTCTCTAGGATATAATTTTTTTACCATTTTTTCCAATCTGTAATGTTATCATTGACATGTACTTGTTTAAATCATTTCACAAGCGATATTTAATATGTATCCGAAATTTTTCTTTACACAAAGAAGCAAGGGTTGAATTTTAATTAACAGTAAATCTCTAGAAAGATAGTATTTAACCAGCGAGGAGGAGGTGTTACCGGTTAAATTTTTTGTAGAATAGAAGTTTTTTTACATAGAAATGTTTAGTAAACTTTCAGATAATTTTAATTTCACACTGAGATCCTGAGATCCTCAACTCCCTTAACTCTTTTTTTAATAACTAAAAACGTTTATTTTCACAAATAATGACTAATCTCAGTTAAGATTAGAAATCATTTACCTTATTTATTAGTATATGGAAGTACTTGAACATATGATTATTCCAAATATTTAAATTTCAGATTTTACGAAATTACGTGAATAGGAGATGTAAGTTATGACTTTAAATTTTTCAATAATATGATAATTTTTAAAGCGAAAATGTAACCCAAATGGATGTAAAATGCACTCTTTCGGTATAAATAAGCTTAGGGAATTTATTACTATTAGTAGACTGGATTATATAAATAGTTTTAAAATAGTGCTCAGAAATTGAAATTTGTTTGTAAGAGCAATTCTGTTGAGTGTATGTCTAAAAAAAATCCCCAATATCTTATTGAATTACGTACATTAATTTAGTATTAATTACTAGTACTTAGTATTTGTGACATTGTTGATTTTATAGCTTTTCCGTACCATAAACATGTTTAAATGTGAATGTTTGTTTGGTAATTCGTGATTTTAAATATTTTGGAGAAATATCAAATAATTTATTTATTTTTTAAATATTTCCCTTTCAGCATTTTAAATATTGTTTTATAGCCTCTTATAAAATTAAAGTGTTTTAGGCCTAATATTTATTACAAATTGCAATAGTTATATTCGTTTATTTAACAGAAAATTTATTAAATCAATGTAAAATTGAAACATAAATTTTCGAATATATATATATATATATATATATATATATATATATATATATATTCTAAGCCCTAATATTGAACAAATATATTTCTTGTTAATTATAGTGGTGATATTATTAAGGAATAACATTAAGGCAATATTGCCTATTATAATAATATGTGCTTCAGAAGGAGTTACTATTTTTGTTTTCAATAAGAGTATTAAAACATATGTTCGTATTTTTGTATACCTTCTTTCATGGCTTAATATACAGGTATTATTCATACGTGTGAATGTGAAAAACAATAAATGCATACATAAATCCCTTTGAACACAAATTAAAAACGTTAAAAATAGAATTAAAAAAATTCCTGTTATCTAAGGATGAGAATGGAAAAATATCGCCAGGACAGAAACATAAAAAAAGATAGAAGATAAAATTTGAATCTAATAAATATGTGTTATAGCATTTCTTACTATTATTTATTCTCTCTCTATTTTATATATTTTTTGGAGTAGAGCCAAATGTGATATTTACGTAAAATAAGCCTAATAACTTTGTGTTCAATTGTTTTGCTTCTTGCTTTTTTCCCCCTTTTTTTTAATACAAGTAAACATTTGTGAACATAACCAAATTAATGCATTTATTATTTTTATGTAGTGGTTTGATCATTTAAATGTATTAATGGCCACAGTAATATATTTATTCTGCTTCAATAAAAATTAACGTATATTTCTCGGAAGAGAGAACATTTTTAGGATTGAATACAATTATGTAAGATTAATTGTTTGGTAAAGTAACTAACTGAAAAAAAAAAAGTGTTTTTTTTTTTTTATATATGTGTGCAATTCGTTTTTCTTATTTTCCTTTTGAAATATTATTTAGTTCATCCTAAAAAATAAATAATTTTCAATTTTATATAACAGTTATTTTTCAATGCAAAGATTTAATGTGTTTCATAAAAAAAAATTAAAATTGTTTTCCTTATGATAATAATTCTAGTTTATTTTTGATTCATGTTTATATTCTTTGGCCATTTTTCAAAAAAAAAAAAATACTAAAAATTTTAAAATAAAAAAAAACGGGTAATAAAAACAATGAACTAAAGATAACCGTGCCACCTATTACAACAATCAGTTAAATAGAATAAATTAAACCAGGACTTCTAGATAAAAAAAAACAAAAAAACAAACGAAGTTTTGTATTCGTCCTATGAGAGACATAATTTTAAAGGTGTGTAAACAGTTTCAATTATTTGTTTTTTAACAGGGTAACCTGGTAATAGATTTCGGCTCCAAGGTTACTTCAACATTCAAAACTTTTAAGACTAATGAATATCAAAAAAATTAAATTGCAAAATAGCTTATAATACAGCATCATCTCAAAAACTATCACATAAGTTATTTCCTTTGCTATTTTTCACACGTTTAACTTTAGAATAAAAAACTATAAAACTGACAAACAAAGAGAATTATTTTTATTTTTACAATCTAACGAATGATAAACTACTAATTTCACGTTACGACAATTCAACAATATTATAAAACTTTTTTTTTAAATTTGTAATCAAAATTACTCTTCCTTACTCTAAATTGTAAAACAAGCTATAAAATATATTACTTTGAACTCATAATATAATAGATTTGTGTAATAAGGAGTAGATAGTTTAACAAATGAGATAACTTATGATTTTTTAGTTAGTTATTAAAATAAATTGAAATTTGTATTTATGACTTCTTTTATGAACTTGATTAGCAATAACTGGTTTGGTTTCGCACAAATCTATTGCTAAATACTAAATCAATATTTAAAAATCTTACGTTTAAAAAAAGCTCTTATTGGCTTGTTAAACTTTGGTTTCCTTAAGAACTTGTGTTTTTAACTTTCATCTACGGTTGGAAAGATGAGTTCCTACTAAATAAACGGAATCAATTTTTCAAAAATGTTTTAGTTATTTTTTTAAGGTCCAAGGCGCTTAGATAAACTTGTCAAACACCATGTTTATTATATAGGAGAGCCTATTAATTCATAAATTTATTTATTTAAAAATGACTTGATTATTAACTCATAATTTTAATGTAATCTCTGATATTGTAATAAAATTATGTATCTTACACCGTAATAAGTCAAACTTCTGTTTATGCAAATTTATTTGTGGAATAATAAATAATATAATATTACAAAACCATATATATCATTCAGCTCCAAGGAATAAACTAAAAACAACGGTTGATCTACTTTTTAACAAGTATAACTAGTTTTTGGTAATACATGGATAGAAAATTAAATAAATTTCGATTACCCGAAACTTTCGTTTTCATGAGTCCTAGAGGATTGAGATTACTATTAATTTAATACTAAACCAGTATTAATAAACAAAAGTTTACCAACAAATCTGCGATGTTTTAACTCTTCCTTGTTTGAAGGAAAAAAATATCTCTATTATTATCACCTATATAAAAAAGGAATAAAAGTGAATACAAATATCCTACCTTATCGAATACTGTTATTTCATTCAGTGTTTTAGAGAATAAGTGTTTTCCAAGAAACATCTGATAGGAACGGTAAAGGAGAGTGATACAACTCAAGACTAAATTTTAATAAAGTAGTGAATCTGTCAGATTTGCAAATTAAAACTTTTGAACTGAAATAAGTAAGGTTTAACGCAAGTCTAAAATATTTAACACAAATTACAATCAAAATTTGTGTTTATTTAACAATCCCTTTTGTACATCCTACCATATCTCCGCAAATTAATGAATAAGTGAAAAATATATGAATAATTTAACACAATTTTAATAAAAATATCTTACCATATTTTTCGTAGAAGATAAGAATCCCAGAGTTGCCGTTGTTTTTGTAGTTACAGTAACCATACTCTTTAATCAAATTAACTGATCATTACAATTACTTGTATATTATTTCACATTTTGTTATTCATAATGCCAATGAAGTAAACATCACAATGTGTGCCATTCGTTGAAAAATAAACAGAAGGACGATTTGGCGGCGTTGCTTCATGTCTTGTTTCCATTCTTTTAAAAGATAGAATGGCGCACTTTCTGCACTCCAACGGAATTTGTTTTGTTCTCTGAAACTTGAGCTGAGTTTACACTCTCCTCTAATCCAGGTTGTTTCCTTTTGATAAACAAATATAAAATTCTTCCTTTATGTTGCAAGATGTCGACTGTAAAATAACTCCTTTTAATAAAAGCATTAAATGAACTAATTTAGGAATTGTTACGTTATTTAAAATATATACTTTAATGCGTTCTTTTTTATTAGTTAATTTTGATGTAATGATTAATAACTTTATTAAATAGTTATTAACATAAAGTTATCTGTTTTAAAATTATAAAAAATAGCAACAAGAGTTATTTGGGTACATTATGCCCTACAAAATGTCCCAACACATTTGGGTTTAAAAACATATTTTTGTCCTACTAGCTGGCTGGTTATAGTGTTAGAAATTATTCTTTGTCATAAATGATTCTTTAAATGGTAAATATAATATGTTATTGGCAGTAAAATGTGACTAAATAATATTTCCTGTGTTGATTAATTTTTGAATTTAAAAAATATGAATTGCGTATACGTAACACTTTAAAGACATTACATATTTTTCGTCTGCTAAGCAATCCCCCCTACCCACTGAATAATTTACAAAACAAATATTAATATAATATTAACGATATTAATAACGATAATACTAACGATATTAATTTGCTTAGACTTTGGTTTACCGAAAATTGTTTAGCAATGAGCCCCAAAACCCAAGCGTTAATTTTTAACTTAAATGACAAAAAACGTATAAACCTATTACTCAAATACCATGAAGTTGACTGTACATTACCAAACTGCAACTGTTTGCCTATTACTCTTGTAGATGAAATTAAATACTTAGGATTATTTGTTGACAGCAGGCTAAGTTGGAAGATTCATATAAATTACATAAAAGATAAGGTTATTAAACATACAAGGATTTTCTATTTACTTAGACCCTTTTGTAGTCAGGACCTATTACGAACTTTGTACTTTGTCTTTGTTAATTCGAAGTTAGAGTATGCTTTGACATTGTGGGGCAGCACTTATAATACTACAATGAAAACAATTATTGTTGTTCAACAAAACTCATTTATTCGTATTATAGATAATAAATCAAAATTAGAACACGCTTTATCTATTTATAGAAAACTTGAGATTCTACTTATAAAGAATTTGTATATTTATAAGGTATTAAAAGTTTATTATAATAAGAGTAACAAACAAAGAGAAGATATTCGAAATCCTACTGTAATCCTTAGAAATAGATTGAATGCGTATGTTCCAAGACCGAGACTTACTTTTTATAAAAAGTTTTTCACATATCTTGCTCCGAAATTTTATAATTACTTGCCCCGTCAAATTAAAATTGTTAAAAAGTTAAGTAAATTCTTAAGAGTGTTAAAAACATATCTTCTGTTTCATGATAATATGTCTATGTTTTATGACGGTTTAGAATAAGATATGACTTATAAGGAATATTTTTTGTGTTGTTTTATTGTTAGGTTTAAGAATAGCCTACTTAATTGTTTAGGGTAAGATTTTTTTTATTTTTTTGTTTTTTTTTCTGTTAACTAAGATATATATTTTCTACATTGGCATAATTAATATTATTTATATATATAAAAAAAATTGTTTGTCCTGTATAAATAATAAGTAGCCTTTGTCTTTTGTTATTTCTTCCACGTTGAGAGATGAAATTTTAACAAAATTCGGTGAATCATCAAATGTAACCGATCAGACGCCACATTTATCTCTAGCTCTTGTCATACATTCTAAGTTTCATGTGTATCACCCCAAACAGGTTTTTTTTTATAAACCTCGGGGTCACACGTTATTAATCTTAAGTTTGTAAAGTTTTGTAAACTGAACATGTATATGTATATAGTGACTAATAAAGATATTTCATTTCATTTCAAAGATAATATAACAAAATACTTGGTTTTTCAATAGCAGTTGTTTATTTTTTTTGCAGGTGTTTTATATATATTTACAATGGTGTTTTCGCCATGATTTAACTTGGAGTATTTCCATACGTAGGATATCGATTAGGTATGGAATCAACTTGACGTATTTTAAGGTAAATGAGCAACCATTTTAAATTACGTATATGTATATAATAAAATGAAATTAGTTACATTAGTGTAAATGTTTAGATATAGTGGCGTGAATATATTATATACGGGTGCTGAAACCTAAGGGGATGTGCACTTATTTCATGTCGTTTTTGTTACATCTTTCGTTTAATATTTCCAATCTCGCCTTCACTGACCAACATTTGTTTTCACCCACCCTGATGTGATTATAGTGTTCAAAAAATAGTACAATAATTATTTATCTTTGTTCTTCCATTTTTTATAAGTTGAAGACGACAGGGAGATTTTTTACCCTTAAGAAATACGAAACAATAAATACGAGTAAACTGAGATAAAGCCAACTATTTGACCAGTGGATTACATTCCCAATATGATACATACTACTAAGCAATTCCGAAATAAAACGTACCATAATCCGCATTTTGAAACGCACTCCACATTCCTCAGGGAAGGTATTCTTTTAAGAATACATTTAACGTCAATGTGGATGAGTATTTAAACTTCAGTCCAGAATAAAAATATTTAGGAAAACATTTTTGGTTTTGGAATTCAAAAAAGCTATGGGATAAATTTCAATTTTGAATATTTTAAAATTTTCATCGGCTTTCTTCCTATTGTTCTGTTTGCCATAATCAAAAATATGTTGTTTTTCAATCAGGGTGTAATTTACACCATATATTATTTATTAACTATGAGAAGACGTTACTCGAAAATTGTGAATGATACATCCTATATATATAGTGTCAATAAAAACAAAAACGTAAACGCACCATCAAAATTTGATTCCAGTTTATTTTATGACCAATTATGGATAATTTACAAGTAATTTGGAAGACTGATTGAAACCATATTATACAAAAATAAAATGAAGTCAATAAAAACGTTTATCAAGATTATTGGTGGACTACAAATAATAAATAATTTCACATTAGTCGCAAATATTCCACTAGTTGTATGTTTATTTATAATATGTTGTGTACATTACGATTCGAAGGAGTCGATATTTTATCAAGAAAACTGCGAACCCAAGTAACATATTGCCCTCTGGCAGTTAATATGTCATTGTACGTTTCTATTTTGTCAATAAAAATGTTTTGTCTTGAGAAACTATTATTTTTTTATGGACAAAAATTATCTCAGAGATCACTTAAATATATTCAAAAAATATTATTCAGTCTCGGTTTATACAATTATAAAAATAAGGCAATAAGTTCTTTCCATAAAAACGGAAAAAACGAAATTTTTTTGTCTAATTATGATACAATGAGACACATAGAGAAATTTACGTTTTAGGCTACAATGAAAATATCGAATGTTTTTGAGTTGTACTTACTTATTTTAATGCTATGATACAATGAAAAACGTGCAATCGTTAAAATGTTTCTTTTTTCTAAACGTGTTTCCCCTCTGTAACATGGAACAACCTTTCTGTGATGAAATTATTATCACTTCGTTTGAGGCACCTCTTTAAAATTCCATCGGCTTAAGTGAGGGAAGATTAAAGAGTTAATTTTTTTATGCCTACGTTATTAAATCAGTTATAAATACAAAACAACATCTCCTAAATAATATACGGACAGTTCAGTTTATGAGAAAACATAATAACAAATATTTTACGTTATATTGTATTTAAAATGAAAGGAGACTACTTTTTATAGGTAAATAAAAAAATACAAAATCAGAACTCCCAAACTTTATGTCATTTGTTAATGTTATTTATATGAGTTATTTCCGTAATTCTGAACAAGTTTGAGGGTAAAGACGCACTTTGTTTGACGTGATATTACAATAATATTCAACAAAAATCCACACATAAAACCGTAAGTAAACTCATTGATAAGAAGAGATGTTCACTAATTTAAACTTTTGTCTGACGTTTTAACTATCATGTAAAATATAATATACCACTCGGATATTATAGTTAGATACTTAGATACAAGCAACGATACCTTTACAAAGCGCAACTCTTAACTTGTCAATATATTGCTAGTAATGATAATTACATTTTTTTAAATATTTTAACCACAATATATCTGTTTTCACCTTATCCTCCTTTGTAGCACCTTACCTATGATTTTTTTGCATTTATAATTTATTATAGGCTAATTACCCTAATTTTACGTCAGAAACCAAAGGTTCGATTCCCAGTCTAGGTCGTATATTTTCAATTGAGATATTTATTTAACCAATCATACTAGCTTGGAAAAATACAATTTATGCTTTAAAATAAATAAATTATTATATTACATATAACTGATTTTATTCATTTTTTAAAATTTCAACGAGCAGGTAATGAACGAAGAAATTAATCAAGCTTAACATTCACCATAGAACATTTCTTTAAATGTCAAGTGGAAATAATGTAGCACGGAACTATACTTCAATATTAAGACCCCCAACATATTAAAAATGTCGTTTTTAAGTTTGTGGACGAAAATTTTTACATGTATTTAAATATGTTTTCTGCACCATAATGAAGAGCCGGTGAATATTATACGGTGAAATAACTCTCGTGCGAAATATATTAACAGTATACAGAATTTTAAGAAATGATATATTAGGTTTTGGAAAGTTTCATTATCCAATACAATTTTTAGTATTTTAAATATACAAACATCTGTTGGTTCTGAGAATACTTGTAATGATATCTGTATTTACATTTATATATCACAGTTGCTATTTTTTTTGTAAAAAGAAAGAAAGGGTAGATAGTACAACATAACTCTAACAAACATATTTAACTGTTACATAATAAACAACACATATCAAACAAACGTGTAATAAACTTTTCTTTAAATGATTACAAAATTAATTATAATACAATAATTGCATGTAGAAATTGTGCATGTCTTATACAATTATAATAAATAAATAGTTTTATAATGAGATAGTGTTTAGTTTCAATAAATTGTGATAATAGTGTCTTTGGTTTTTCTAGGCTGACTGATGTAATTTGTACCTTTGTATTTATAACTTTAATTCAGACCTTTGTATTAAAGACCTAATTCAGACATCTTTTATAGATTATTTCTTCACTGACTTCAATTAACAAGACGAAATTGATTATCAAAGTCATTCTACTAAAATTCATTTATATATCAATATTTTAGGCTACATTCCTTGTAATGTTATAAGAATTATTTTTACAAAACTTAAGTTAGTGACTTTTGTGAATCAAACTATGTAATATTAATCAAATTTAAACAAAATGTGTTATTTTTATTTATAATTGATGATAAGTACTTAACAATATGGGATACCGATAAAAACTGATATATTGCGTACAAATATATACAAAAGGAAATTGCACGTACCAATTACGTACATTAAATTGCCAATCATGTTCATATCTAATCAACGAGGTTCCAAGAGACATTTAATCTAGTTTTATTAAGGACGTTTGATTGTCTAAAATCTGAACAAAATTTAACCTGCAAAATATTGAACTTAATATATAGATAATAACTTCGAAAACTGAATAGATATTGCTGAATCTAATAGTAATAATTGTATATTATAATCACTCCACTCGTATTCCCTCACTGTGTTTCCCTCAATTAGTGTTAATATAAAAATCAAATTGAATACATTGATACACATTACTAAACAGCAGATTATTGATGAATTTAAAACTTTACAAAATAAATTCCATAAAATTTTATTGACTATTCAAAAGTCTGATGTTCGTAGCTATATATATTTTTTTATTTCAGAAAATTAGTTTTAATTTTAAACATTTATATCTAAATATTAACCACTACTTATTAAATGATTGAATGCATGTGCATATTTATATATTTAAAATCTGAAAGTTTATAATGTTTCATAAAATATGTAAGTAATTAAATAGCTTGCCTCTCATAAAACATTGTAGAAAATACATATTGATCTATTAAATAAACGATTTTGTCTTATTGAAGGTGTAATCGTTTTCGTGTTTGCATAAAATTGATAATTGAACATTACTAAATTATTTATTTTACAATATATTTTAGTGAGAATAGATTTTTGGATAAAACGTAACAAAAACAACCAATCAGTAAAAATAGATAAACTTTTCTCGTATATTCAAATGCTGTATATATGCAAGCTTTACGGGTATGTAAAAATACCACAATTACTGCACTTACTGATCATATTACAAAATACATACAATAATGGATAATCCAATATAAGATCATTCTGATAATGATATCGCACACCAGGAGTTCTTTTAAAATGTTGTCACTTTGATGTGGGACTCAATAATAAAAAACGTTGTAATTTGAAAACTATTTTTTTTTCATTTACTGCTCATTTAACCGAAATTATTTAACTACTAGAGATTTACTACAACATATTTCATTCATATTAAGTGTAACTATAAAGTAAAATCCTTTGTCCAAAAAAATGTGGATATTTACAAAACAATACATCAACATAACAGAAGAAGTTCAGACCGGTATGACCTGTTCTTCATAAGTCATCTTACAATTTTATAAAACGATTTGACGTAGCCAAATCATTATTATAATTATATCAATTTTTTTATGTTAAATTATAAAATTTTCCATATGTTTTTATTAAATATTAATTAAAAAACTACTTATATGGAACTTATAGGTACTACTACACTTAGAAGATATTTTTATCTCACGCAATGAATACGAAGCATCGATTTCAAAGGATGTCTGTATATAAACTACAATACTGACGACAGATGTAACATCAAAAGTTTGAAATATTACATTGCTAAGATGAAAGGCATATTCCTTGGAATCATTTGTGTGAAATAAATGACCTAGATACGGATATTGATGGAAAATAGGGCAATTTATAGCAAACCCATTTTATATCCGGGGAAAAACTTTCATGAAAATGAAAATTTTGTACGAATATTTTGCTTATTAATGTAAAATAAAAATATATAATTAGTGATGGAGTTCACAGATTTGGGATATTAATAATATTATTGTATATAAGAACCGTGGAAAATTTCAACTATATATTTAGTGAACTATGAGATAAATAACCAGAAATGGAGTAAATTATTTTTTTAAATTAGATAATTACCCTTTCTACATGTGTGATGGGATAAAGAACTTTGAAAATTGAGTAACTTTGTATTTATATATTTTAGGTCCATTTCCAGATTTATAAAAATAAATAAATGCCTTTGAAATGGATAAAACCGATTTACTTCGAAATGTTAGAGAAGAGATAACATAAAACCAAATTTTGTGTTTTAAAATTTACATAGTTTTCATGGAAGAAATCTATCATTCAATTATAGAATTGTTATAAAATTATTTACTTTTCTAAAATTATAATTTTAAAATTGATGTCATTCATAATTTAATTTTCCGAACCATATATGATCCTCTATTGATTTTTAACTAAACAATAATTAATAACTATTTTTTGAGAATATTTACGGTAGTGTTTATTATTTGAATACGTTGATAATTTTTTGACCAAAGAATGCATACATCATATATTCAGTATGCGGTATTCCTATAAATGTTACTACTTGTTTCCAGATAGTGTTTGCAACGTTACTTTTGATATCGTCATGAAAACGTAAGCACGAGATTCGTGCAACGTCCCTCTCTGTTAAGTTATTTGTTAATTAATTTTAGTGATAACTACAATTTATTGAAATTATACCTATAAAATATTAAATTTAAAATTATAAAACAAACACAATAATATCATGTGAAAATACAAAGCGATATATATTCTATAGCTAAAGACGTTACCTTATATATTATAAAATTAATGAGCATAGCAAATGTGTAAATTTCGTAAGAAAGAAATTTATGTTGCATTGATTTTTTTTTAATTTACCTAACCTTATTGAAAAGTTTTATAATTTGTAATTTTCGATTAAAATTGGATCGGTTATCTTTGACAATTAAAGACGGCTTCTGGTCCTGTATGGTAATAAACTGTCTCTGGACACTATAGCTACTTCTCGAAGTCCTGAATTAGTAGAGTTCCTGGACAGCTATACGGTTCACACTAAAATATGCAGCCCTCATTAAAACGACTAATCGGTTGATGTTAGAGTTGTGTCTTTTGTTCGAATAAGTCTATCCCCTCTCCTTGTATATATCTTTTAATTTCAATATAATCTTTAGTAGTCTAAATCAGCTTGGTGGTCACTGTTACTGAATTGTAAAATTATTGTATTTTTTAAAAATTGTTTTAGGATTACTCATTTTATAAAGTTTTATAAATACAAATATTGAGTTTTGTACAAAGATGGCGTTGATTGTTTAAAAGTTCGTAGGAAGATAGTAAACTCACAACACGAAATCGATGTCTTCCTAACAGGGCGCCGATAAGAGGAGTAGAGTATTCAATAATTGAAACAATGGGTAGGTAATGTCTTTCTAGCTTATTCTCTGTCAGAATAGTAAAGTATACTCTATTTACTAACAATGCTTAAACAACGTTTTCCTAGATCGTTGCCATTGAGTAGAGACGATCCTTCGACTGTTCTTCTAGTCCTCAAGATTTTATGGAAAGTTGGAGTTTAACAACTTTAATTTTTTCAGTTTACAAATTATCCCTTAATTGCATTTCTTCCTCAATAACCCAGTATTTACTCTAATTTTACATCATTATCGACTCTTAAAGTTTTGTTACTGTACTTAATTATCTTTATTATTTATTCAAGTTTCCTTATTTATCCATTACTCTATGTAGTCCTTAATTAATTCCTTTTACCGATTGGTAGTCTTTGTCGAGGTTCGTGGTGTCATGGTGTGTGGTCATCGTTGGATTTCAACGTGTCCATTCCAATAAAAAAATCCAAAGTCCAATTTGGTTTATTTTCTAACAAAACTCCAATATTTTTGAAAGGGTTCAATTTTTTCATTCTTTTTCCAGATTTTTGATCTCCAGGTTCTTGTAATCATTAAAAAAAAAAAAAAGGATTCATACTTGAACCCGCACAAACCTTTTGGAATAAGTCGATACATGAATGAAAGCGATACAATCAAATTGAGGTTTCCTCCCGTTATTGCTATATTCCAAGGAATTAAGGAATTCTAAACAAGAATATTAGTAAAATGTTTTAATTTTTATTTTGCGATTAGGATATATTTTTTTTTAATATTACATTTTAATCCATTATTTATTACTGTAATAAAATAAAATAAATTGATTCAGGAAAAACAATATTATCTGTGCTACTTGATAAATAAATATCCGTGTTTTAATAGTTAGTTTTGCTGTAGCTTTATTTTAAATGAGTAAAGATTAACTCCAGCTTAGTTAATATTCGTCGCCTTATAATTAATAAAGGTTTATTTTGTCACAACCTCGGCTTCATAACTGTTATCCCCTGAGGATCTCAGTTTTAATTAAAATATAAATTTGCACAGTTTGAAACTAATTATTTAGTAACACATAAGAGCAGGAAATATGTCTTTGTTTTGAAAGGTCCGTGAAGCAAATATTACCAACGAGAAAAGTTATTTAACATTAATTTTAATTAAATCTTGGAATGATTACGAAAATATAAAGAAAATATAAACATCTTGAATTAAAATATGTACGTGAAAACATTTAGAAATAAGTGTTAGAGTAATAATAATATAAATTATAGAAAATTAAAAACCCTTTTTGTTAGGTATATACGAGATTTTCCATGTATTCATAACACAATTTATTATTTACGTTGCTATAATTTTAAAACTTGACCGATTGTTTATCTCTTTAAAGAAGAAGAGTACAAAAGTATGTAGAAATTTTGGTTTTGTTTTGTATTACGTGTTTAAAAAAGTTTTGTTATTTGTAAACAGAAATAGATATGTATGTTATTATGTTTGCAAATATATATTTTTATAAATGCTAAATTTATTCAAAACATTTCTTTAAGTAAATAATAGTGTATAATTCTATTGTAACAATTTCAAACAATTTAATACTCTTTGGCTACCGCTGAACAAAATTTACACCAAATTTAAAATGAAAATGAATAACCTAAAATGTCTTTGATTATTTTGACCAATTAACTCATAACAATTATTTTTTCTCTTATTTATTAATAAATTACGAGAAAATATATTTTTTTTCAAGACCATACAAAAACAGTAATTATTGTATATGAATATGTATATGGCATAACCTTAATTGTATTATACTATATCTCATATATGTCATCTATCGACTGACACTTTAGTTTATAACTGACATATATGAACTCAACGATACAATTTACATAGCAATTTACATCATTTTGATGCTAATCAATATCAACTAACCACGATATTTCTACGTCTCTTCAAGACGTCTACTGATATTCGAATAGTGCAGATAAATTATAAAATATACATATTTTAATATATGCAATAGTTTTAAGACGAAATAGATTGTACAAATATTACCAGTTTACGTGTACGTAAATGTAACTTTATGAACAGCCAGTTCGTAAATATTAAAATCGTTTAATACTTTGCTCCGCATTAGAATTAGTACACTTCAGACAAGCGGTATTGACATCCAGATCAATATTATGAGTGTTAACATAAATTGCATCTTATTCGTAGAGCACTAAACTTAACACTAATGATTACATCGTGTAAAGTTTTAATAGAAAGTAATTATGTTTGCTGCACTTCTCATGAAACTACCAAACAAACTGTTATAGATTTGATGCAAGTATATTCATATCGTGATATCGGAATGATGTTTTATTTGATCAATCTATCCACATCACTAAGTAAAACTACCGTATTACCTAGCACATAAACGATAATTCAAATACTACGTCTGCTTATTTCACCTCGCTAAGCATGTTTTCCTCCACTCACATATGATTTTATAACTGTTGTACTTCTTATGTCTAAATGAATATGCATCTATGAAATATATGATGAAAATCCACTACAAAAAATGGTTATTAATGAAATATTAACATATCAAGGTGTATCTTGTGTGCCTTGTGAAACGGTGTACCTAGTCCAAACAAAGAGAAAAATTGTAAATAGATTTAAAAAAACATGTAGCTCATATTAAGTACAATAGGCCAGAGAAATCTAGTGTGGCCGAGCACATACTTCAAACGAACCATGAATTGGGAATACAAAATGTAAAAATGGTTAAGATAGTGATGTCAAATAAGTTGTTTAATAGCTATGAAAGCATTTTCATTGTTAAAACTGATAGTGACTTATTACTTAACTCAGATAGGGGCCCTATTCCTAATTCCAGTTTATTCTCTTTGTTAACACCTAGGTAAATCTTGACGTTTTAATCTTATAGTTTTTGTTTTAATGTACATGTTACTTTTTGTTCTTGATGTAGATTTACGTTTAATGCTTATTCTATGTTTTTGTTTTAATGTACATGTTATTATTGTTGTTCTTGATGTAGTTTTCTTTGTTTTAATGCATATTCTATGTTTTCTATTAAAGTAGTTTTACGATATATTGTTATCTGTAAATCTTAATTTTGTTTTGTTTTTCGTTTATGTATTATTATTATCACTAAGTAATATCATGCTTTTTAGTTCACTACATTTTAGTTGTTATTATGCACATGTTATGTTTATATTTAAAAAAGTTTTAAGATATGATTGTTATCTTTAACAATAAATTGTTGACGCTATTGCCATATTCAACCTATGGGTTTCCCAATGACAGGTATGTGTACCGTTAGTCGCTTTTACCTTTCTTTATATATATATATATATATATATATATATATATATATATATATATATATATATATCAATACTTCATTTTCACTTAATTATTTGAATATTCATTTTACAAAATATTGACAATGAAACAATTTCTTCTTGATTACAAAATTTCAGAAACTTTTTTTCACGTTGAAAATATGTTTTTGAATGACATTTAATTTATATAAATAATAAAACTTTTGAATTGAGGTTTTAATTAATTTTTTTAGGAACATATTTTAACTTCGAAAAAAAGTCAGGATAAATTATCAATGTTAAGTGCTTTACGAGATAGTTGTGTATATAAAATGAAATCATTGTTGAACATTTTTAACGTATTCTAACATGGATTTTTTAAATAAATTGTTTAAAATTTATCGAATTTAAAATTTTAAAGATAGTAAATGCAAATTTACATTTATTTACCTTGTAAATAAATGTTTCCTTTTAACATTATTACTATATTCAAATTTGAAATGTGTTATTTGTTAAGCAATATAAATCTGATTTAGTTTTAGAATATAATCACTTCTAAATTTATTTGTATATAATAATTATGTGTAAAGAGTTCTACTAGGTATGCCATTTACTTTGTCGGATCTATGATCAGTATGGGCGTTAGTTTAAATCAAACCTTGTCATTTGATTTTTTTCCCAAAGAAATAAGTTATTTTCCAACCTGTGGTGAAGTAATTGTTCGATTTATTTTACATAAACATTGGTTGAAATGCAAGGACGTTAACGGAAATATACAATTAATTTTCACATAAAACATTTTTTATCAAATTTTATATGTACTGTACATTAGTTAAAAATTAATAAAAACTAATAATATTTGGTTTAAATAATTATGTCACATTCATTTAAAATTAGCTTAAATTTCGACAAACAATAATACTTAAGAGAAGTTACTAAAAGGATTCTTACGAAAACAATTAAAATGTGCGATGTTTTATTTAACTGAATGTTTTGTAGGCTCTATTCCATACAATTATTTTTATCGAAATATATTTCATTTACCTTTGACAGCGCGAATCAAATATGTATTTCACTGTGTACATGTATATGATGAAATACATGTGTGTTACACTGAGAAATGTAGATATTTATATTATAAAAGAAAATGAAAATCACATCATTTATTTCACATAATTTTTAATTAGTATGATATTTTTTAAAAATTGTCTTTTGGAAAAATAATAAGATTATGTATTATAGTTACATATTTACAAAAAATCTATATATATATATATATATATATACTTCCTGTTTTATTAAAAACAATTACTTTATTAGATTTTTTAATTATAAAAAGTAATCCCCTATTGCATCATAATACTCATTGTAAAAATATGCATTGCAAATCAATTATAGTGAGACCGTAAATATCGGTTAATAATATTTGATAAATACATATTATTCTAAGAATTCAGCAACGCTTAAAACAAAGATGGAGAGATTATAAATTGTAAGTAATAAAAAGATCTACAAATTAACAATTATAATGTACGTTAAACAAATAGTTACATATGTTACATATTTTTAATTATTATGAAGCTAATACCAAAATTTATTTTTAATAAACGTAAAAGGCGTTTTATATATTGCCAAAAGAGAAGGTGGAGTAATAAATTGAGTCCACTATAAGCTAACATGTGTGATATATGGATGTTTGCGAGTAAAGTGGAACTAGCCGCTTCAAGTTGTGAAAAATTATGGGATTAATTTCTGAATACATGCACCTTTGATAAATGATACGAAATTTTAAAACAGGAATCCTACGTTGATTAAATTTAAAATATTTACTTTATACATTTTTAATATCTTTCCCAATGTTCCATATATCAGTTATAGTAAACATTTCCATCGGTAAATCTCTAAAAACTGGTAGGTAAATCATGTGATTATCGTAAGACTTGACAGATGATCGTTAATCGCATTTATAATTACGTTCATTTCAAGCAATAGTTTCTGATGTTACGTAGCCTATACTGTTCATGATATTACGTTGTCAAAAAAAGTAGAAATAATTATTAGATATGACGTTCTGTTTAAAGAACAACAACTGAGGTTTTTATCATTACATATTTATCTATATTCGGTTTAATGTTGTCATTAATTGTTTAATACGTTTAATACTCTGCCACTAATGTTTATTTTAACAGGATATTTTTCCTGATGAATAATTTATGGTATTATAGTAGTACATGACAGCAATTCACATGGTAAACTAAATTAGTTCTTGTTATTATTGATGTCTTTTGTATACATGATTTTTGATACGTTAAAGAAAAATTTAAATAAGCTAGTAAATAGCAGAATTAAAATTATCTATTGAAAAGTAAATCTCGTTCCTTGCTTTTTATTTTGGTATTAGCCCAAGCAAATATAATTAATTTCATACATTACTAAAACAAATGAACATTTTATTTTTGACAAACGGTAAATAAATTGATTATTGATGAGATAAATATTCATTTCTAAAAATATGCATAATATAAACAATTTATATCCATTAATTAAATTTAAATTCTCTTGTATTAAAATGTTTTGAAAACCTACAACTTGTTTTTAGCATAATACCAGCATAAAAGTAAAACTCGTTAACTCTAAAATGGTAATATCACTGCATTTAAAAATAATTCATAGTCTGATATTTGATTATTCTGATATTTTAATTTAAAACCTCAATCAGGAGTGTGTAAAATTGACGTAAATTTATGTATTTATGTAAGGTACGTAAATACTTCGTATAACCCCTTCGTCATTATTGTTATTGGTTAAAAATTATATTTTCATTGTTTAACTTCAGATAATCATACAATATTTAGTGAAAATGTTTATACCTATTTTTATCATGTTTATCATATTTGTTATAAATGATAGCTTCTCAGTTATGTTCTCTTTAAACAAAATAACGAAAAATTGAAAAATTGGAGTATTCATATCTTTGAAATTCTAGAAAAATGTGTTTTATATGATTTTTTTTGTTATCTTAATATATTTCAATGGTAATTTCTGTATACGTTTAGTAAATATTTTAGAATATTTGAGAATGTATATTGCAAATTTAATAAAAATACATAATTTACATTTTTTATAAATTTACTTTATAAAACATAATTATTTTCTAATGAAAAAGATTATACTTTATTAGCAAAGGAATATATATATATATATATATATATATATATATATGTAAAGTAAAAACAAAATAAAATCCAAACTTCTTCTACTTTAATGGCTATAATTGTGTAGTTATTTAATAAATAAGTAAAGCGATGAAGATATTCACTGGATATTCCTTGAATTCAAATTGTTCAACGAAATAGACATTAACAGAAACTAGAAAAAAGTGAAAGATTATTATGTAAAGTGTTACAACATTACATAAACACGCATAATTCCAGAACAGTAGTACGTTTTGTTTTACAATCTGTCATTTGTAAAATTATTGAATTTTTGGATATTAGATGAGAAATCGAATGTAAACAACATTATTCTCATCCTAAAATATCCATACTCAAGAAAACGTGTTATTATTTTTTTTAAGGCAAAAAATGATTATGAGATTATTTCACGTTAAATTGTTTGTTTAAAATTTTAAATATTTATTAGGTGTTGTTAGTAACAATTAATTACGAAGTATTTGTATATATTTTTGAATAATGTTGTTTTGTATTAGACAAACTCTTTGTCTACCTTATACATATTTTAGGCAAAATTAAAGTGGAGTCGGATACACATGGAGTTCAGATATTGATATTTTTGAATTAGTAGTTAATTAGGTTTATTAAATCATTGCAAAGTCTAACTAAATATTAACATATAAAGTGCATTTGTGGTAAACATTGTAAAAAGAAATAGTTTGTAATTATCATCATTTCCAAAACCTATTGAGTATGGTATTTTATCGACGTAGTACAAAGGAAACTGACATTTTTAGTGAACGTCTTGTTCAGTGGTTGTAAAACGTCTTAGAATTGATTCAACAAATGAAGGAGAGATTGAGATTGTAGTCAAGCTTCGTACTTGCAGGGCCAAAACCATATAAATATCAATATCTATCCTAAATATAGTCTATATTTGATACGTATTGTGTTTTTATATTTGTTATTTGTACATATATTTTACTGATATTTCCAAGATTTAGGGTGAAGGTAATAAAAGAGGGCACCTTAAAAAAAGATGTAGTTGGATTTCAATATAATGTAGTACTTAGATCTTAAAAAACAGATACTCCTCAAATCTTAGCGATACATACGGCGTAATGTATACAATATATTATATACAACTCTTATCAATGAAACAATAAATAATGAGCTACGTACCTTGGATGTATTTGAGTTATGTATCTTATAAAAAAAACAAAGTATTGTATTCATTTAGAAAATAGTTTCATTTTTAATCAGTCGAAACTTAGTTCACTACTTAACTTTTACATAGTAATCATTCCGTGATTGAAAGCCAATATCATCTATCACTTACATTTTATTCTATCTACCCAAAATATAAGGTTAATACGTGTGTGTTTAGGGCTACTTGAATCAGTAATAGTAAATAACAATAACCATAACCTAAGTAAGAAGACGTATTAAATAACTAAAATGCAATCCGTTTTTACAAACATCAAATAATACCTGGAGTATTCTTAAGTAAAAACATTTTTTTATCTACAATTTTATGATAAATGAACATTCGACTTCATTGCCTTAAAATATATTCTACTATTGCAACAAAAATTACTCTCATAAAATGTGAAACTTTGGTAATTTAAATCAATTTCAGTAAATGCCAAATTTTAATTATTATTTGTTTTATCATTATTTATTATGGATTACGTATTTTTAGGGAATGGGTATATAAATATATAAGTCATGCATCTCTTAATTTTAATATCATAAATGTGTAATATGTTAATTATATATTTGATTTAGGAATAGGGATAATCACGCTTTTATATATTTCACTTGAAAGACTAGTACAAATATCAGCTAAGATAAAGCATATAATAACATAAAATGGTTGTTAAATATTAACGTCTCTCGAAATAACGAATCCTTCCATTTATAAGTAAATGTACTTCCAAATATTTGAATAATATCGTGTTCTATAACTTACCTTCACCAAAACAATATTCACGAATTAGATAAAACTTATATATTTAGCGAAAATATGTTAAACAGTAAGGAGGGTAGAAACAATGTTTTCTAGCAATATAAGTAGATACACCACCATTTGAATATGTGGTGCAGTTGGTACCTTCACTTCAATAACATTTGTTTATCAACAGTATTTACTACTTTACTTTAACCATTTATTTACTTTTATTATAATAATTAATGTTCACTTTTCATACATTGTCTGTTCTTTAACAGTTGTACAATTTGTATTTTGATATTGAAAAGGCATTATATAGATACGCTACATTCATTACGTTAATTTTAAATGTATAAACATTTTGTTTAGAATTAAATAATTGCCTAATCTAATTAGTTTTGTTTTCAACTAATTCATTATGTCCAAAAAATCCACGATTGATAATATATTTTTCCTAATTCTTAAGTAGGATGGTATTTTAGTTTTCAGGTTTAAATTAATCGTTTAAATTGATATATTTATAATATATATTGGTGTACGATCTTCAAAATCATACAATAATAAATAAATAAATCCATCAATAAATATGTCTTATATTAGTAGTTAATATACCATTACACCGCTGCCCTTATTCTGTAGGCACGGAAGAAATATATCAAGTTTAGCTTTCAGTTCCGGAAATAGAATAAATTGGTAAAGCAGTCAACGTTATTTCCGTCGTTCATATGGAACAGCACACTTATTTCGTAAATTATTATTAGGCATTTAATTTTTGTACAAACTCATAAGAAATTAACCAATAAATACATAATCGTTTAACATTACTATTAGTAATTATAGTTGTTGATACAGATCATGCTTTGAAAAGGTTTTATGTTGTTATGAATTTTCATTATAAAGCAAAAAATATTCTGTTGTACACACTTCTTAAATAAGATGATATATGATTATTGAGTTCCATAATTTATTATTTAAATGGAGATTTACACTGTACAATCTTAAAAATAATACTTGAACAAATAAAGGCATCGATGGCTATCTCGTAAGGAAGTTGTCAATATAATAATACACAGCTACACATACTCTTTTGATACGGAAGAAATTTAGAATATTTAGCTTTCAGATCCGGAAATAGAATAAAGTAATAAAGCTATCAATGTATTTCTTTTCTTCATGTGAAACAACCAACTTAATTCATAAACTACCATTGCAAAGGTTTTAACCTTTGTAGTTATCTTTTGTATGAGTTTTTCTCAAAGTCCAGTTCTTGTTTTTCAATTGTTTTTTTTTTGTTCATTTATTATTTTTATTTTTATTATTTTTTTTCATTTTGGTGATCATCGTTTCGTTTGAATTTCATTCAAATTTGTCTCTCTTCTTGAAAGTTGTCCCATTTTGGAGCATTTCTACGGAACATAAATTTCTTATTTGTCAGTTAAAATAAACTAAAGGCTTTGGGCATGAGCACTTGACCTTATTTGAAATATTTGAATATAATAATTTTCTAGTTTTAAAATACTTGATATTTTGAAATACCCTTTAAAATTTATTTTTCATAGCACTCTATTCATTATCTATTAGAAAGGGATTGTTGAAATACAAGATGCCTACTCTCGAATAACCTACATAAAATTCTGGTTAATTCTCACATATAAAAATCTAATATATTAATTTCATTTTATACGACTCGACAACAGACCTAGATTGTATATGTTAGTTTAAAATTCGATTAGGAACTCTTTGAGTGAAAATATATTACTACGTGGGCATTAATTTAGAAATATTAAATCACGAACATGTATCGAAAGAGTTGTTAAAACTATGTTTAATTATTTTCACTCCAATGAAAGAGAGTAGACATATAACTAGTAACTGAGTCGCTAAAGGTAAAGGTTATACACATAAAAACGTGAATATCACACCGCTTAACGACTTTAATAATAAACTATGCAAACAATATACTAACCTTATCAAACGCCAATGCCCATAGCCACACCCTATACAAATATAATGTTTACGCAAGTATCGTTATTTCGTTTGAAATGTGGGTTGTAGTTTATTGAAATGATAATAATATAATTTTAAAATATAAGAAAGACTAGGATCTTACAAACAAACTAATTATATTTATTAGTAATTGTGAAAAAGTTTACCGTAGGTTTAACTTATATATCTGAGGCTAATAATGAAACATACGGACAAATAATTGATCATATTTTACACACATTCATCATTGAGACAAACTATAAACTATATATATATATATTGTCAAGAGTTAAAACTAAATTTATAGGGTAATTTAAAAGTTATTTTTGGTATAAAATCATTTTAATTGCAATACTATCAAAAAAGTACAATTGTTTATTAATGCAAATAAGAAAACAATATATAAACTAAAATAATAGTAGAAATAATGTTATGTAAATTAGTAATAATTAAATACTAATGACTAATTTTATGTAAATAGAACACTATTTGTGGCAGAATGTAGAATGTTTGCTATTATAATAACATTAAATTTAATGTAGGGTATTTTATAGCTTAAGGTCCCATGTGTGCTCTCTGATAACACCATTTTATTTTAACCTTATACCAACCTAATATTTGCATTACCTATATAGTTTCATTATATTAGTAAAGAAGGGTAATAAATATAAAAGTAACTGTTAGTTAACCATATAATTTAATGAAAGTCAGGATTTTACAAAAGTATATTGTTATCAAAAATAGAGGGGTTATATAGTCCCTTATCTCCTACTTATTTCTCCAATTTTATTCCAAATGTTTTTCAATGATACCATTCGTTATATAGTTAGTAACTCTAACGTTTAAGGTATTTAATCGCGTTTCGAAGATATTGGAGTTAACTTCCGATATCTTTATGTTGAGATAGTCATGCGACATGTCGATTTCCACTGCCTTTTTTTCCTGAAAACAATGAAGCAATTAAAAAATCAAAAGAATAGTGCCGAATATTTTATCAGTGTCCTTTATATATACTTTAAAATTTTATCTGGTAAATACAAATACCATTTATGACATTTCGTAATTCTTACAATACAAATTCCACTTAACGATATATCTGTAAAGAACTGAAGGTTATATATGAATTATTATGGCTGCTATATTATAAAGTAACGATTTATTACGTCGACTTAGGGTGTATTCGTGTAACAAAATATACAATGTTAAAATTTAAATCCAACGGTGACGAGAGTTGCATGTCAGTGTAGTCCTTCATTAACCAACCGTGTAAGAGGATGTCAGTCCTTGACATTCTTTTATTTTATTTTATTTCTCTGTGTCATTTTAATGTAAAAGAAATATATGACAAATCTAAATTCATATTATAACGGTACCCTCTTTGTCAGTCAATCAGCCCACATATAGATCAATTAACTAAAATTTAGTTTTAGGAGGTCAATAATAAAGATAATTATTTATTTGAACTTTATTTTTAAATTTCATGAATATTAATGCTAAAGGTTTTAAATGATTGAACAGTTTGGAAATATTAAATAGTTGATTTACGAGACGGTTTATGCCGTGTCATTTGTCAATGCTACTGTCGATTTGAATTATCTACCAATGTTGTGCAATGGGAGAGGATTCCCGCCAAAAAATTCAAATATATATATATATATATATATATATATATATATATATATATATATATATATATATATTATAACGAAATCTATAAGCTCTCCAGTAATGGTCTAATATTTTAAAAAGAATATAGAAATAGATGCATTTGTTGGACACATGTTAAACATTTTATGATAGCCGACAAAGGTGAAGCGTTAGGGGGATATGTTATAAATCAGTCAGAACACCATTCACAACTTTAAAGAAAAAAAAGAGAAAAACACTTAAATTAGACCCAGAATCATTGTAGGCAATTAAGTCATAAATAACTATAATATTAGAAACTTAAGGAGAATCACACACAAAACTCATAAAATCTAACGGGACAACAGATTTCTAAACTGTCACGAATTTTGAAACATTAAAATTTGATTGGCTGACAAAAAGTAGATGCTTACGTTCATTGGTTAAAGTAAATTAAGAGAGAGGGAATAAGTATTTTTTAGCATCGACAAAGTAAAAATTATATAGAGAGTCTTGGGGAGAAACACACAACATAGGGGTCGGCGAAGTAAAGTCAACAGTATTCCTAATGTAGAAATTAGTATTTTCTATAAGTTATAATTCCAGTTTAGTAATAGTAAAGTAATAATTGTTTTTTTTTAACACGTATGTTTTAACCGAGTTTGTTTTTACAAAGTAAAAGTATTTAACACTTTAGTAATCTTCGTTGCAGTACTAAAGAGGTACATCTACGAAGTGTTGAGTGCATCTTCATGGTAATTTGAAGTGAATCATTTTATTGATAAATCACATAGTACAGTGTAGTGTTTGGTGAACATCATTAACCAGTAATAAAGTGAAAGTTCTTCACTCAACTAGCAGCACTGGATTACTTACAAAGGAATACAACAAAAGTGGATTTGGTATTGTACTAATTATAGACTTTAATTGAAAACTAAATTGTTAAAATTGCAATTCTCTGTATTATTAAAATTTCACTCACTGTATTAATTGTTCATTAAAGAGCTCCCCCTGAGCAAATAGTTTAAAATATAAAAAAAACAAAAGTAATTGGAAATTAAGTTAAAATAAAATTAAATATTTCAGAGTTAATGTTAAAGAGTATATTTGGACTTCATCATTAATAACTTTCCTTATGTGTTGACAATCCAAGGTATGACTAATTAATTCATGATTTTTGATTTATATAATATTTTTGAAATTATAATAAAAATATTTATCGTTAGATAATGGCGCCCAAGTGTCAGGCATGAACAAGCAGTGAGTGAATTATTGTTAGCATAATTGTTAGCATAAGTATAATAAGGTTAATTACAGGAAGTGTATGTTAAATTTAAGAAGAAGCAAACGCCTCTGTTTTAAGGGTACAAGTATGTTGCAAACAAATCAAGGGTCGGGTCAGAACACACCTGAAGTGTTCGAAGTTAATAACCAATTGGGGGAAAGTTTTGATGTTATTTCGGGGAAAGGATTAACAGGGGTAGATAAAACAATAAATGAAGTTAATGTGGCAGGGACAGCGGTAACGTCCGAAAATTTAAATGTAATGATAATGTTAAAGGCCCTTATGGAACAAAGTAAAAATTTGGAAAAAAATATGGGAGAAAAATTGGATCGGCAAATGGAAAATATGCGGGAAGAAAATCGACAGTTTATAGCGGTATTAAATAATAAAATAGAGGGAGTTGAAAAGTCGGTAATAGAAAAAACTAAGGAATTAATAGGGGAACAGAAGCAACAAACCGATGAATTAATTAATAAGCAGAATGTAGAAATTAAGGTAGTTAAGGAACAACAGGTACAATTAATTAACCAAGTAGAAGGTAAACTAAATATCATGGAAAATAAAATTAAACCGCTAGAAGAAATTGAACAACAACGAAATAATTTAATAAAGAATTATGAGGGTAAATTTAAGGAATTAGAAGATCGGCTAGAATCGGATATAGGATCTAGTAAGGCGGTAGCTGAACGAATGGAAATCAGGTCGTTGGGATTCACGGGATCAGAAATTAACCCAATGGAGTTTTTAGAGGCAGTAACCAGGTTATACGATAAATATTATAAGGGCAAGGATTTAGAGTAGTTAGATATTCATTTTTGTGAACAAGCGCGAATTTGGTGGAAGTTATGTGGTAGAGGCTTACGAGAATTTGAAAAATTCACGGAAATTTTCAAAAACAAATATTGGAACGAATTAAGGCAAGCGGAAATACGAGATGAATTGGAATTCGGGCGCTATTACGTCAGTTCAAACCAATCTATGCTAGGGTATTTAGAAGAAAAACTTTTGCTGTATAACTATCTAGAACCAAGGTTAAGTGAGTTACAAACAATTAGAAAAATCGTCAGACATTTTCACGCCAACGTGGCTACGGCTCAAATAACTAGGGGTATTAAAACAAAGGAGGAATTAATTAACCTAATAACAGAATTCCAACATGCATTTAATAACCATCGACCATTCGAAAGTAAAGGGGAAGAATTGCACCGGGTCAATGCACATAAACAGCAGGGAGAGAGAAAGTTTTATGACAGTAGAGACCGACCATCAGAAACAACACAAAGACACCCTAAGTTTTATGCAGGCCAACGAACTTCAACCAAGACAAGTGTTGTAAGTAAACAATGACAAAAAGATATCGAACCAACTGACCTTCCTTTACCCTCCATTAACAACATTTTTACCGAAGTACGTGACTTACTGAATAAGGATGAAGATTCCGAAATTACTTTAGGAAACATTAGTATAGAATGTCCTAATATAGATATTAAAATTGCTAATCATGATTATACCGCATTAATAGACACTGGGAGCGGGTATAATGTTTTATCAGAAATGTTTTACCGTAATAATCATCATCTATGGGGAGATCATGCTATATTA
Source organism: Aphrophora alni (assembly GCA_963513935.1). Taxonomy (NCBI): domain Eukaryota; kingdom Metazoa; phylum Arthropoda; class Insecta; order Hemiptera; family Aphrophoridae; genus Aphrophora; species Aphrophora alni. The sequence goes on along the minus strand of OY740766.1, from coordinate 136,170,711 downwards.
AGCGTAGCCAATACGAGGGTTATCGGAGCAATTGGTAATCGTTCAAAAAATATAACAAAACAAATAATACTAAATGTAACCGTTAATCAAGAATCAATTAAAACACGTTTTATTATTGTACCTGGATTAATAAAAGATTGTATTTTAGGTATAGAGTTTATAAATAAAAATCAAGCTATACTTAATTTTGTAGAAAATTCAATGGAACTAAATTTAATGAATTGACAGACAGAAACAGGAAACGAATTCGAGGCATTTTTAATTGTAGATTACTAAGGAAATATTACGCATAAGGAGTAGAATAAAATTTAAAAAAAAACTTAGGATAGGTGCAATAGTTTACAGAAATTTAAAGTGGTTGATCATATATCTGAACTAAGTAGGGTATATGGTGAAGTCAATTAACTTATTTTTCTGCCGACTAAAGAATAGTATAAGAGACCATAAATATAGGACAGTACAGGAGCTCCGCATCATAAATCACTGACCGTGTTAGAAAGACCACACTTCATAAATAAGAAAGGGAAGTTTAGGATTGTAAAACCTTCAGTTTGGGTATGGTACCTGTAAAACAGTTGAGCTTGCTTCTGTAACTTGTAAACAAATTTATAATTATTTAGTAAAAATATGTCTAAGCTAATTTCTTTTCAATGGGTACTTGAAACATGTCATGTGATTGTGTAAAATAAGGTATTGTTGTGTACTGTCTGTAGTAGCTATAAGATGACTAGTAATAAGTAATATTTATCATAAGCATTGTTTAAAAATTTGTGTTGTTGTTATTGTTAAATAAGGACTGTTATTGTCTTGGGTAGGGATAATGATTAGTTTGTGTTTTAGATATGTGGCTACGTTATTTTAGCTCATTTAAGAAAATAATCTAAAAAAACGGGGGACTATATAACGAAATCTATAAGCTTTCCAGTAATGGTCTAATATTTTAAAGAGAATATAGAAATAGATGCATTTGTTGGACACATGTTAAACATTTTATGATAACCGACAAAGGTGAAGCGTTAGGGGGATATGTTATAAATCAGTCAGAACACCATTCACAACTTTAAAGAAAAAAAAGAGAAAAACACTTAAATTAGACCCAGAATCATTGTAGGCAATTAAGTCATAAATAACTATAATATTAGAAACTTAAGGAGAATCACACACAAAACTCATAAAATCTAACGGGACAACAGATTTCTAAACTGTCACGAATTTTGAAACATTAAAATTTGATTGGCTGACAAAAAGTAGATGCTTACGTTCATTGGTTAAAGTAAATTAAGAGAGAGGGAATAAGTATTTTTTAGCATCGACAAAGTAAAAATTATATAGAGAGTCTTGGGGAGAAACACACACCATAGGGGTCGGCGAAGTAAAGTCAACAGTATTCCTAATGTAGAAATTAGTATTTTCTATAAGTTATAATTCCAGTTTAGTAATAGTAAAGTAATAATTGTTTTTTTTAACACGTATGTTTTAACCGTGTTTGTTTTTACAAAGTAAAAGTATTTAACACTTTAGTAATCTTCGTTGCAGTACTAAAGAGGTACATCTACGAAGTGTTGAATGCATCTTCATGGTAATTTGAAGTGAATCATTTTATTGATAAATCACATAGTACAGTGTAGTGTTTGGTGAACATCATTAACCAGTAATAAAGTGAAAGTTCTTCACTCAACTAGCAGCACTGGATTACTTACAAAGGAATACAACAAAAGTGGATTTGGTATTGTACTAATTATAGACTTTAATTGAAAACTAAATTGTTAAAATTGCAATTCTCTGTATTATTAAAATTTCACTCACTGTATTAATTGTTCATTAAAGAGCTCCCCCTGAGCAAATAGTTTAAAATATAAAAAAAAACAAAAGTAATTGGAAATTAAGTTAAAATAAAATTAAATATTTCAGAGTTAATGTTAAAGAGTATATTTGGACTTCATCATTAATAACTTTCCTTATGTGTTGACAATCCAAGGTATGACTAATTAATTCATGATTTTTGATTTATATAATATTTTTGAAATTATAATAAAAATATTTATCGTTAGAATATATATATATATATCAGTGGGTTTGTTTCTTCTCTTTAAAATGGGATACAATTAAATGAAATTAAAAAATATTATGTCAACCTAAATCAATTTTCAATCTGCTGCACAGAGTTTTATCTCTCTTCCAGTAACATAGGAGTGATGGAGAAAGTCGTAAAAACAGTCCTAGGTAAAACTTGAAACCTCTAATTTAATGTTGAATATCGACAATTTGATAGTGACTCCTTTCAGTATGATATTTTAAATCTGGCGTTATTGTGGGAAATGATTTTAGAAATTGCTGTTTAAAAATATTACTTCAGGATTTTGAATATCTAAACAAGTATGTCTATCTTGATCTATAAATTTAAAACTTATAGTTTATAAAACAATTATATATGAAAAGAAAAGTAACCAAAGTAAAAGAACAATTATTGAAGTAATGCAATATATGTTACGTGATACAAAAGTCTGTTTTGTGTGCTTTATGCGTTCTATAGGCGTCGGTCAAGAGATTGTTTGTAAGAGTAATGATTTTCCAAAAACCGGCTAGGTTATTAGAAGATGTGTATGAAGAAAAATATGTGTCTCTCTAGTTTTTTAGCCGACGAAGTGTAATGAGTTACCTGACCAGCGGACAGGTCTTTTTGTGACATTTTTGTAGTGGCAGATATATAAGTTTTTTTTTTTGAAAATATAACAAAAACAACATTAAGTTTTATAGACAATAAATCAATGAATTATTTTAACGCTTATAAAAGAAGTATTGAGGTCGAGTCGAGTGTATGAAAACGATTTCTTATCTGTTATGTGCCAGTTTTTAAAGCTCATAATTTACGTAACATTTAAAACATTGTTAACCTTGTTAACAGTTCCCAAACATTTACGTATTACGCATGTTTTTGTTTTTAATGCCGTTTCGTCTTTACGTCTATTTACTATTTTAATTTATTTTTCCGTTTCCTATTATTTTGTGGTACGTTGTACTGCATTATTAGTTGGATATTATTATTTTAAATAATTAAGTTTTTTAATATATTTATTTCTTTAGGTATATTGTTACTTGAATAATAATCAGATTTTGTATTTTAATAAATTTAAATACAATAATTTACTATTAACTTACTTTTCAAGTAATTTATGAATTTCCACCCTCGATAAATACGCAATAGGTTTTTATAACACAATATTATTATACATTCTATGCATTTTTATAACACATTATGGCTATTCTGACACATCGTGTTAGTAGTAGACTTCTTAAGATTCTTTCAATGATAAAATCAAATATAATATTCAATTATCCCCCTATCAATTTCCAGAGCGAGATCCGTTTCATTCTACTTTAGAGATAAAACGACCTTTAACATTTAGACGTGTAAATTCATCCCCTTACAATGTTTTTGAATGACACATAATACCAGAGCGATATATTTGGGAATGAAGCCATTTGTCATATGTGAATATTGTTATCTGTGAAGTAAAATATCCCTTGTGTTCCTAGTGAAATAGTTGATGTTTTAAGTGGTCATCTTGTTCTGGTAGATAGCATCAGATAGACTTTAGTTTAAAACCATAAGAAGAAGGATATTTCATTATGGCAACAGAACCCTCTTCATATTCTCTCACTGCGATTACCAATCACTGTACTTAACTAAAGTTGTTTCAAATTTCCATCATATAGTTTGATTTTAGGGGTCTTGAATAACATAGGGATAAATATAATTATAATATTTGAAAAGTGTTATTTGAAAGAAAATAGGATCTCTAATGAGATGTTTTATTACGGAGTCTCAATCAATTGAAGTTAAGATTTAAATTGTAAAAATAATGTTCAAATTTAATACTAACAAAAACTAACGTATTAGCGAATTCGTACCATCACCATCACTTAACTCTACAGCGAAGATTTCTTTTAAGAATGGAGGTTTTTTTATGAATTACATTTCTAAGACCAAAGCGGTTTATTTGTTAATTAAGTAGAATATATTATTATTATTATGTATTATAGACAATTCTAACAGGCAGGATATAATACGTAAGCAAAAATATGCACAACTACATGGATCCGTAAATAAGTGTAAGCCCGTCCATTTTATTTTATCTTCTGATAGAAGTTATTTAATGTTGTACAACCAATGTTGTACATATAATTTAATAACAACCAATGTTGTAGTGTATAACAAAATTATTTCTACTGAATTTTTCATTTTTACTTAAATTTTAAGTAGACCTATGTTTAAAAAAGGTTAAGCGTACGTATATAGTCAATATATGTATGTTACAAACTTGTAATCAAAATTATAACTAACAATGTTACAACTTTTATTTTTTTTATACCTCATCTGTTTGTGTTTGTTCTGTGGACGACTATATTACAAATTTTTACCCAAATGGTTTATTATTACTATTGATATTACATACAATATAAATATCTTTATAACAAATAGGGGGAAAGCGAACTTTTAGTTGGATTTTCTACATTTATTGAAGAATTGTTTAATTTTGCTTCATTTTTCGTTTTGCTATAATTTCATTTTAAACTTTACTGTAAAATACGCGAAATATCATAACTTAGGTTTCAAGGAAACAATACATTATTCGTTCCTGAACATCATTAATACAATGAAGATTTTAAAACAAAGCTATTTTATATGTGTGAAGAAATAAATTTGACAAATAAGTTCAAGTTTTTAAAATTATTTACTAGATTTTAGCAAAGGGACAAATTTGTTCGATTTAAAAAAAATCCTATTTTAATATTTTCATAAATTCCTTGTGCTGTAGACTACAATATCATATTTATCTTTCCAATTAGTTCTATAAAACTCGGTTTTATTTTTTGGAAAGATGAGACCGCAAATATTTGTTTTTTTTCATTAGGTTTGTTCAAACATGGAGCAAAATAAAATGACAAACTTTTGAAACTCTAATTAAATTTATTGTATTTAATGTTGTGAATCTATTTAAAGCAACTATACTATTACTCCTTTTAGAGATGAAGAACAATACTTTGATTTTATTGAATCTGACATTAAATGTCCCCATCAACAATTAAATTATTTTCTATAATATAATATTGAATACTAATGTTAACGATAAGTTTGTAATCCAAATTTCTTTAATTAGGGATACACGTCTTTATTAGAAAAATAGCTTTATCCACCAACACTGCTCTCAGAGATAAAACAAACGTTTGAATTTGTAAATTGTATTAAATTGTATTATTTATCTTCTCATTTTTGAAAATAATATATTACTATATTGTGAACTATTATTATTTACTTTCAAATATATATTTTTGAAATATTTTTCTCTATCATTGTTCATACATGCATTATTGATATTCTAATAACTATTTATATTTTGATATCAATAGATATATCTTTCTCAATGAATATACTATATATCTTATATTATTATTTTCGAAACTTAAAAAAAGAACAATATATATCTACTCTATTGTATATATAGTTCACCAATTTTTTTAGAGCGTATTATTCCAATTAAGACAAAATATTGTTAATACTTTATATTCAGTCCATTGTTTGTTGTATTGCACCTTCCATTTTGTATAGAATTTCAATATTGTTTATTGTAAACAAATATTTATGTAACAAATGGTATATATATATATTAAAAATCAATATTGTAATATATCATTTTTAATGTAGACCAAAAGTTAGTTTTTTTTTTATTATCCATGCCTAATTGCTTTGAAAGGTAATTAAATACTTCACAAATTATAATGATTTGAGATCTTGAATTGCATTTATATAATTTTGTAATTTTTTAATAGCAATCAAGATTTTTTTTAAATGCATTAATTTCACATTAAGATCAGATAGATCATCATATCAATTCATCCATCCATTACACAGACAAGAGTTAAATAATAGGATTCACCTATGTTATAAGTGTTACACTTATGACAAAACTTTTGTTATTTGTGTAGGAACCGAATATTCATTTGAGTGTAACTTTGTACTAGTTATTGCAAAAAAGAACAAAGATAAAGTTTATTTAAGTGATTGATTACAATGATGATATTTATCATAATAGAAATAATTATGCATAAATATAGTTACGGAACGAGTGGAGATAACGTCTCTAAACAAAATATAATTATCATTATTGCGAATTAAATCTAATATATAATTATGATGGAATTATATCACCTAGTTTATCTATGATATCAAATTGGAAATAATAAAAACAAAAATCAGTTTTCTACTCATGTATGGGAGAACAACTTTTAAAAGGCACGTAATATATTGCATTGTATATTTGGTCATATCTCTTAGTAAAACGAGTAAGCTAATGACGGTGGAGATAAAGGTTTTTATTTCCCAAAGGGTTTACGTGTCGCATCTGAAAATATATTACCTGAGTTAAATATGTAAATAATTTCTGATGACATACCTTTCTACCCCTTTCATCTATTTAGTGTGAAAGGAATTTAATTTCATAAATTAAGCTTGTTTAATACCAAACGTTATGTAAAAGGCATGTTCAAATTAAGGTAGATTGATTAAAACGTTAGGTTTAAAATATTTTTCAATGAGTTATGGTTTAATCAAAAGTCTATTTAAAATAAAAACACTGTTCGCCAATGGTTCTGTACAAAAATTTATTCCTAATTTATTAAAAATTTAAGTAGCTAATTGACTGGTACAATGTGTCCAAAATGTATACACCAGCATATAGAAATAAATGACCATAATTATTTCGTAAAATATAGATAAATCAAATGTATTAGTTTTAATTATTTAAACACCGCTATGAAAAAAAAAGTCTCACTTTATATTTAGAAATTTATTGAAGAGATGTTCACAACTCAATTACTGATGGTTTTATTTATCAATAAATGTACAAACGTTTATGAGTTTGGTAGCTTTGCAATGAGAAATGAAGGATCAATCAGATAATATAATTATGGATATTTCGTACTGTATTATGACAGTGAAATTCCATTCATAACAACAATAATTATATTATATAAATTAATTCCCCTAAGTAAGTTTAGGAGATTTAACTTTAGATACGTATTTTTCATTCACTGTCTCAATCAAATATAATTGCTAGTATATCTTTTTTCATCTCAGGTGAAAGATTATTATGTTATTTTAGTTGATGTAAATTACATCGCAATGGTAGCAAATAAATTGGCAAATGTCTCTTAATTAAACTAGATATTTTGAAATAGAATTGCTTATGTCTATCACTTGAAATAATTTTTAATAAAAAATTCAATAAATTTTAATTTTCTCATCACAGATTTCTCCCATGAATTATCTTATAAGAAAACCGTAGATAGAAAGTATATATCTACTTTAGCTCTCTATTATCTTAACTTACTTTTAAAATTAAAAAGTAACACCATGCTGAGTGTTAGCATTTACAAAACACAAGAAAATTCTATTTAAAACAGTAAGAGTTATTCCTTGCCGACAATTTATTATTCTTTATAAATAATATATATATCATTAAGAAATAATCATTAAGTGTGTATAATTCTTAATTTAATTATAGTTGACACTGCTAACTTTTTTGTCAAACACCGTTGGTGTAAGATGGAACATAGTCATAACTGATGCATGTTCCTTAAATGGGAAATTTGATAGTTGAATAATATTAGTTAATTTTAATAAATTTTACATGATAGACTAGCAAATTGAAATGAGCATAACATGGTATATTTGATTGGTCTTAAATTGAAATCCATTGGGAATTTTAGAGGTTTACTATTTTTCTAGTATTATTTGAGGATCATATAAAATATCTACCTTATACTACCCAGCCGTATAGAAGAATACGTGATAACTTAGTAAGAAAACATTTACATATACTGTATTTCAGGGATTTTTTAATATTATTTATTATGATGTGCTAAAACGTACATGATGTTTTTATTGATTTCAAATCTATTAAAAGGTTGTCTAATTTTATCAAAATTGTGTGTCTATGGTTATTTTCAAATTTTTGGATATCTGACATAATTTATTGTTAATTTCAGAGTATAATAATTACAATTCTGAATAAAAAAGTATCAAAAAGGAGTTTTTCGTTGAATATACATAATAATAAATACGTTTCGTGATATATATATATATATATATATATATATATATATATATATATATATATATATATATATATATATATTATAAACAATTTCTTTAAAATATAGATAAAAATAGGTTAGGAAAACAATTACTGGTTAAAATACACCTCATATGCCTAAACAAAACTGATTATCTAAATATATGGAAATTATTTTCCTGTATTACTACGTATACTTCTGGAACAGACACGCATTTAACAACGAAATAGAATGATTTACAATGAATTGCAAGTCATCTTCAAACATGTTTCACATGATTTTTGGCGTATGGATATTCATTCAAGACATCAACAGATACTATTCAATAATTTAAAAAGAATAATATTATCGTAATTTATATGTAATTCAATAAAGTAAAACAGATGTTTAAAGGTAAAGTAGAAACAATAGTAATATAATACATTTAACAAATCCTCATCAATACCTATATTTCGTCAAGATTATTAATTTTATGTTTTCATATTATTTGTATTCACATATGGTTGTAACAAAACAATATTACACTAGCATAAGACACCAAAGATTTTCATTACATAGTTATTATAGTTAAAATTAAAATTGGCCTCACATTACACATAATTTAGATTTTATTCAAACAAGTATCAGAAAAATATTATTATCACAAGTTTTTGTAAAAAAAAAAAAAAAAAAAAAAGTTAAATTATTTTGACAAATACAACATATAATACAAACTTTCTTTGTCTAGAGTGTATTGTATATTATTTAGTAACACGGTTTTTATTGAACTGTATTATAGACTATCCATGTAGACTAAAATAATTATATTCCCCATAAATATTTAATAATGTAATTACGAGATCATATTCACAATCTATACTTCAATACTTCAACCATCATATACAGAAGCAAACATTATGTGTGCGAATTGACAACGTGTAATAGATGAGTCTCCTAAGGGTTAACTTTGATCAAGGGGCATAACGTGACAAATTGTTAAATGCTTTACAAGTAGATTAAATGATACACTTGATACATAACTTGTGGTTATGTTTGTGTTCTGAATATGTAATCGTTTTATTTATTTTTATTAAATATACTTTTTATTGTT